>LNAC01000335.1:850834-1034650 GCA_002007465.1 Ailurus styani
GAGCGGCGGCGGGGTGTCATTTCTGCCCCTAACTGGATGCGGTCGTCTTCCCCCCTAAATTCCCGGGCTACGGGAGAGACGTAAGGAAACGGGAGAAATGGCACCTCGCGGCGCGCTCCTCAGGCCTCGCGCGCTGAAGGCTGCCAGGGCACGTGGTCCTCCCGGTGGCGAGTCTGCCTTTGCGAAGGGAGCCGTGGTCCTCCCGGTGGCGCACGCCCTTGCCCGCACGGGGGACGTGGCAGGTGCGCAAGGACCTCCTGCCTGCTTGCACTGTGCGGGAGCTGGACCGAGTGCCTTCTGTGACGCTCCATTCTTTTCCCTGTGACCCATTTTTTTTAAAGAAGAAACATTTGAGCCAAACCCCGGAGTAAAGGGAAGAGTAGACTGAACCCCATCGCCGCTGCCTATCATCACTATTAAATCGGCTCCGTGTTTCCCTTTGTGTCGTCCCCGGTCTCCTATGACACAGTAGTAAGTACCCAAAGAGTGATGCCTAACAGTACTCATCGCGTATCACCTGGTTTTGGGAAAGCTTCACACTTCCGAGTGTTCTTCAAGGACAATGCCGTGGGTCACAACACAGGCTTGTTTCACAATTCATCTGGCAAAGTGTAGGTTTACCAGCAAGGCCCTGACAATTTAGGCATGCAATATGGGTTTGAATATCTTGCCCAAATCCACTGTCCCAAGCGCTCACCGGTTCAAGAGGCACATCTGTCTATGGCTTTTGAGTCTGTCCCTTCTATTAGACCTGTATTCCAAGGAGCTGACTCCGTTGATGAAAATAAGTCTTGATTTTGGTTTATAATTTCCACTTCTCTCATTTTTTTACTATTATGTTTCCTTTTTCCAAACTCTATCAATGCCCCTTATAGTTTGAAAACCTCCCTTAGATGAAATTTAAATGATATCCATAAGTCAGTTAACCTTTTCACAGTCAGAATTGCAGCTAATTCCTGGAAATCCAGAGCCAAGAACTTTCCTACCACACCTACAACATGTTCTCCACATTGTTCTGCTTTTTGAAGAATTTTATAGAATTCCAAAGCTGCCATAGGATGAATAGTGAATAATGGTTTTATAGAAGGACAACTTGAGGAAAAGCAGATAACATGCTTGGAGTCACCGCAGACCATGATGGTAGTGGGGTGTATGTGTGGGACTGGGGGGGGTCTCTGAACTTGGAAACTGACTCATTATGCTGAATTTTGAAACCTGATGCTCCTTTCATTATCATTACTTGGGGGGGTTCTAGATTGTGCCTGTATCATATCTGCGCATCAATTTTTGTTGCCATCCTACTTGGAAATCAGATGCATTGCAAGAGATGTCTGTGATACCAACTTAGAAAGTAACTCTTTAGCTCCTCCTGGTGATTGGGAAACCACTGAGCAATACAATGAAGGATCTGTCCCCATTACCCAAGAGGTGGTGTGTCTGATAGTATATGCTAGAACATTCACAGAATAGGCAAGCACTTGCTGATTAACACAAGTCAAAGGAGCATAAACCCGAGACATTGGAAACAAATTACTCAGGGCGGGGAGGCTTCTAGGAAGACGTCATCGTGGGCCTGACGGTGGAGCAGAGCTGTGACCAGGTCCCTGAGAGGAGGAGGAAGGGGGTTCTGGTTGAAGAATGAAGTCACAGCTTCCTCACTCTCAGCCCCTGTCAGTCCATGGGGTAAAGGATGCCAGGGAGGAGGAGGGAGGGACTCTGATCGCGACTATGGGCAGAAGACAGTCGATCCCATTCAGCGATGTCTGATTACACCCCTAATATACTTTCTGGTTAAGCAACTATAAGGAGAGCAGAATGACTGACTCTCCTTCCCGAGTTGGGGAGTGCCTTACAACTGCAAAACATTCCAAGCTAGAAGATTCCGGAGAGGCCATCTGTCTCCAGAGGTCTTTCCCCGGGGCCTCGTCAGGCAGAGGTAGCTGCAGTCTTGGATACGCAGCGAGAATTCAGGTTAGCTGCATTGGACCGTGGCTGCGGGAGAGCCGCACATCTTGCTTCAGCCCCCCTGGGTTGTTGCAGCACGGGACAGAGTTCCAGGGGCCCCAGCTTTTCAAAGGAGAGTAGACATCAAAAAAATTTTTTATTTGGTAAGCTATCCTGATTTTTCAGTGTTGGCAAGCAAATGGTTAAAAAAGAGAAGACCCCGTGGCTTGGCGAGCTGGACACTGGGCGGGCTGTGCCCCCGGTGGAGAATTCTAGGGGATGGAGGAGATGCCCAGAGGAGGAGCCATCGCAGGGCAGAAGCCAGGCTCCCAGCCTGTGGCCCCGCTTGGACAGCTCCACCTTACCTGTTCCTGATCGTGGCTTCTGGATTCTTTGTAGGAAACCGCCCATAGTTAGAAACCCTTTAGCCACCGCTGGGGTCCGAGTCGGGCTCGGGGCTCCCGAGGCCAGGACCCCGGTGTTCGCACTGCCCTGTGCCAGCGGGGGTTCTGGTGTCCATCCCGTAAACTTCACGAACGTCAGGTGAAACAATTTCTAGGAATTCAGAGGCTATTGTTTTGTTTTTCAGGTTAGGCTTTAAGCAGTGAGCTAGGGTGAGCTAGCGATGGCTGCAGCTTGTCACCCACAGGAGGCCTGCCCACACCCGTCACTATGCAATGTATGCTGGCATTTTGCTTTGACCTAATGAGTCATTGACTGTTTAGGCAGAAACTTCCTGGAATGGGCATTTCTTTCTTTCATGCTTGCTCTTTGTTTTATTTGTACACTTTATGCCATTTCCAGTCGTTAGGCTTGCTCCTGTCCTTCCCTGGGCCTTCTCTTTCCACCTTCTACGTGTGTTGACTTTTATTCTTCTTTTGTGTTTTCTTCTCCTAATTTATTCAATGTATTCTTTTTTTTTTTTTTAAGCTTAAAGGAGGAGTGCTGGAAATGGGGGGGTGTTGGCAGGGAGGAGGGCAGAGAGGGAGAAAGAGGGGGAGAGAACCTTTAGCAGTCTCCACGCTGGGCACAGAGCCCATTGCAAGGCTCGATCCCACCACCCTAAGATCATGACCTGAGTCGATCAAGACTCGGACGCTTAACCAACCGAGCCACCGAGGCACCCCTTATTCGATGCATTCTTAGTTTTACCTTTGGCCTTTCCCCAAGCATCAAATCCTCACTAGTCCTCCGGATTCCCTCCTCTACCAAGCTTCCACCTCCCCTTCCCCATTCTCTGCCACATGGTTCCGTCAGCAGGAGTTCCATTAGCATGCTCGGCCTTATTATTCACAAACCAGTTTTTTGTGGGAAATTGGGTAACAGAAGATGGTCAAATAAACTCCCCGTAGAAGCACAGGCTTTAAAGTATGAAAAGCTGAAATGTTTCGTATTAAATGGCTCTTGCTCAAGCTAAGAAAGAAATTAGATCTCTACACCGACTACATGATTTCCCCAGACAAAAGCAGCTGATGGCCTGAATACATTTCAAAGCATTTCCAAAAGACCCAGGAAAAGACCAGAAAGAGATGGTTTTGCAAAAGAGAAGAAGATGTTGCAAGTACAGCATTACAAAAACTGAACCATGTCTTTAAACTCGGCCACACAGACGGCACGCATTTCAGTTAGCATTTGTATTCCTTCCCATTAAAGGGCCTATGTGAGGGAAGGCGTCAAAATAAAGGAAACTCACAGGAAACGCAGGTGAGGAGCAGGGGAAGACACCAAAAATGGTCAAGACTTGAGAAGCGGCTAACAGCATTCATTGCAAAATCCCCCAGTGATGGGGCAAGCTCTGTGGCAGCAGTTAGCCAGTGACAGGGACACAGCAGAGTCACAAGAGTGTGAAATATAAAATTGTGAAATGTGTTCTAGCAAAAAACATCTTGCTGAGAATAAGAGGTGACGCATCCAGCCAGCAGTGCAGCTCCAGCCACCGAGGCAAACCTTATCTAAACATTTCTGTGAAGTCGTGTCCAGGGTATCCACTGGAAAGAGCCAGGGCTGCAACTCAGGAGGCGGGGTGCTCATGCATTCTTGACCCCAGATGCACGAAAGGAATTGTCTCATCTCTCTGATCCTCGTTTCTTCCTCTGATGGCTGATGGAGCTGAACCAGACCCCGAAGCCTCCCTTCTGGCCTTGCAACGGGGAGATTCTCCAGAATGAGCCTGAGCCTCAAGCGCAAGGTGCAGAAAGGGAAAGCGGCACATTTAGCATCTGCCAAGAAGCAGATCCTGGGTCATGCTGGCTCCGCCCCTAACCTTCACTTTGCCTAATTGCAACACACAGAAGAGGAAATTACACTGTGAAATTTACACGGAGGGACTTAGAGAAAAAAAAGCGTCTTCTGTGGGTGTGGTTTGTTTCAGCAAGAGATTCAAATGAATGCTATCAGTTTGGTAAAGGCCCTTAGAAGCCCGGAAATTGGGTGCTTGACCACATTTCTGGTCTTCTGAGAAACTTCCAGTTAATAGACTCTAAGCAACTAAGCAGAAGTGCTTAAGACTTCTGTGCAGCTCCTGCGTGGGGATCTTCCCGAGCAGGGCGCACACATCTGTAGAGGGTTGCCATGGGGCTGTGCTGTCCGGATGATGGCCCAGCAGGTCCTCAGACAGTCATCACCCATCAAATGGGCGGAGAGCCCTGCGGGGAGGAGCGGACAGTGGTGGGTCTACATCCCAGACTCGCTGCCCACGAACTGTGTGGACAGAGCAATTCCCCTCCGTAACTTCTCTCTCTCTTGCTTTCCCATTCCCGTGACTGGTGATAATAATGTCAATGTCAACAAGTTGTTCCAAGGGGAAAATAAGCTAGGATCTACTAACTGCTTCGGGAAGTACCTGACCTGGGATGGTGACACGTCTTAGGTGTTGTTCTTAAGCCAACCCAAAATCAGCCTGCATCAGGAAAACCATATCATTCATCGGAAAAGCAGGAGTACGTGTGCGTCGCTGTGTGTGTGCACAAGTGTGTGTCTCTATTAAGTGGTGTGCACAATGAATTGTGTTACAGACTCGGTCCCTCCTTCAGTGCGATTGAACCAGTGAGGGCTTGCATCCACAAGAGAGCACGCCAGATGACGCTGGGGATAAGAGTTCACAGATTGTTCCAGTCTTTGAGCATCAGGCACTGAAACATTCCCAGAAAGGTTGATCGAGGCCCCATTCCTGCCCTGGACCACGAGTTCACTCCTTCACTCCTAACCCTGATGCGCGTTTACTGACCAGGGGCCAGGGACTAAGCTGTGCCCCGTGCGATCACGACGTGGAACTGTCACGCAGAAGGCCAGACCATGGGCCACCGGACGCAATCTCCACTGAACGGAGATGGGAATTCTTCCTGAAAGAGGAGGAACTTACCAGAATTTTAAAGATGGTGGGCATTCCACAGGCAAGACCACTGGTGGAGAGGACACCTGATGGAAGGACCTGCTGGCAAAGACATGAAGGGGGGAGGTCAGTGACCCAGGGTGGCCGGAGGCGCTTCCAAGCCCGGGGTATGCAGGGTTCTGCGGCCAGGGAACAGGTGGGAAGTCCAGCCGGGCCACACCAGAGAGTCCTGAGCATGATCCCAGCAGGCAGGAGCACAGCTGGCATGGGGCACTTGGTCTACAAGAGCAACACCCTGTTTCACACATGTTCCTATGCAAGATGTCACACGCAAAGCGTCAGTGTGGGAACCGGTTGAGGGCATGGACACCGCCGCTTGATGACCCTGAGTTCTGCCCCATTCAACAGGCATTTTGCTCAGAGCCTTGCGCCAGAGAAGGAGCAAGCTGGGAGCAGTGGGCAGGATGAGCCCAGAGCGGGGAGCTGGAAACGGTCATTCACACAGGTGTGAAGAGCTGAGCTAGCAAAGCATGGAAAGGTGGGGACGTGGAGGCCGACATGGTGGTCCCAGCGGAGACAGGCCTCCCCACGTCGTCGCCAGTGGACAGGAATGTGGCAGAGACTCAGAATGAGGCCAGGTGAATATGTCACCTCCAACGACAAGGTGGTGACAGATGTCACACGTTCTGGGGTTTTGAGCGTGTGCCTCTGCTCCCCCCCGACCCCCCCCCCCAGATCTGCTGATGTTCCTGCTTTGCTCTGGGGGGGAAGCTATGTGAGTCCTGAATGGTGAGCACCGGTGCCACACGCTCCTAGGGAGGGACACCCGAGCTTTGCGCCTCCCCAGAGCGTCCTGAGCTCATCAGGAGATGGGAGGAGGGAATCTTGATGTGCAAAGTTGGTTTACTTGCCCAAGGCCGAAAATTCCTGAAAGAGGCCCAAACACTTAGGGCAGGAATGGAGCTGGATACACCAAGGATTCAGCAGGGAGCTGTCCGTGTGCCGCACCGGTACGTCCGTCGTTCCACGCGGGGCTATGGTCACAGGTACCTCCAGGACACTTGGACCTGCCTGTGCGCTTCCACGGCGTTGCACCCTCGTGCCATCCCGCCAGAGATGAGGGGTGTTGGGACCAGGAGTCAGACCCCAGCTGCCCACCCTGTGTGAACGGGGGAGCTCAGAGCCTCTCAGGTGCTGTCCTCCTGTGCGGTTCCCCCCACGTGGGGACAGCCCAGCTGGGCTGCGAGGCAGGAACAGAGCTTGATGGGTGCAACCCCAGCTGAGGCCCACGTGCCTTCGGCCTCCAGGCATTGGCCCCTCTCCCCGCAGCCATCTGTGCCGGGATTCCCAACACAGGGCTCGCACTGCCCCCAACCTTGCCACACAGGACCTTTTTCCTAACGTACAAGAAGGTAGCCTCTTCCCTGATGAAAGTGGCTGCTGTCCCAAGCCCCACTGTGCTCTCCTCCCAGATTGCCTGGGCCTCAGCTACCCCGCCCCCCAAATTCCCAACCCTGCCCACCGCTTGCCCCTTTCCGGGGCACCTTCCCCTCTCCCACCCCACCAGCCATCTCAAGCACTTTGCTGTTTGGGCGACCTCATCACCGCTTCCTCCCTGCACCCGGTCAGACCCTGCAGACTGGACAGACACCCCAATGCCTCCACACTGAGAAACTCAGACTGTGCAGAAGATGGGGGGCCTGCCCTTCCCTGAGGCTGCCCGTGGGGTGGGTAGCATGGGCCTCCAAGGGCAGGGGAGATGGTGCACCGCAAGGTGGACTCTGAGCAGGTTGAGGCGGGAACTGGGCGAATGCCATGGGCGCGGTGTTCCCTGTCCCTGAGCAGGGCCCGTTTGCTTGCGGAGCTCGAGTCAGCCTGGTTACACAGCACCGCCTAGCTGTTCCGACCTCTCTCTCCGCCTTTCCCATCCCCTCATCTTGCAGTTCTGGAATTGTGCCTCCCAAGAATGCCTCAGCACAAGCTTTGACTCTGGCTCCAATTTCTAGAAATCCCACCCAGCCAGCTTTTCTCTTTCTTCTAGAATCTGCAGAAGATATAAAACGCCTGGGTGGCTCAGTCAGTGGAGCGTCTCCCTTTGGCTCAGGTCATGATCTCAGGGTCCTGGGATCGAGTCCCGCACTGGACTCTCTGCTCAGCAGGGAGTCTGCTTCTCCCTCTGCCTCTCCCTCTGTGCTCTCCCTCCCTCTCTCTCTCAAATAAGTAAATAAAATAAAATCTTTTTTAAAAGGGAGTTACCTGTTACTGACAAGTATCTGTTTTTATCATTAACTGTTTGAAGAGCATTCTTTTCCAGGACAAATTTAATCATTTACTTAACAACACACAATAAAGCCTTCGTATTTAAATAGGAAAACGAACAAGAATACCCATTATTTTTTACCCTAAAACTGAGAAATGAGGAAGGAAAAGAAAAGGAATTATCCTTATGACAGGGAAGATGTGGCCCAATACCTTCATTTGCCTAAAGTAGGCAGGAAAACACGAGAATTCGGCAGTGTAGTGGGGCAGGATGTCAGTATTTAAAAACAGTGGCTTTCCCGCCTACGGGAGGCAGGTGGCACGGAGTGGCTGCACGCTTGCACTCACCACTGCTGCTGCATGACCACGGCTCGTGGCGCAAACTCCTGGTCCTCCTGCTTCCTCAAGTGGGAACTTGGGGTGCTGATCCTGCTGCCCTCAGAGGTTCCGGGGAGTCCCTGTAGTTTGACTCCCTCGGCACCTAATCCCAGGCTCATCCTTCCAGCCCCCCTGTTCTTTGGGGGTTTTGCAAGTGTCACACACTTTCAGAGACTTCCTTGGTGCTGGGGTGGCCGTTTGACACAATTCCGGCCAGAGAGGTGAACGAAGCCACAGGTGTCTCTGGTTTTCCTTAAAAGTGGAGGTAATGCTGAAGCTATGGCCCCCGTGTGACAAGGACAGAAAGGGCCAATGTCAGCAAAACTCTTACGGCATCTCGGAGCTTCTCAAATGCGTGAGAAACAAATCCGGATTTGTTTAAGCTACTGTCGGGTGAGTAGTTGGTGACCGGCACGTTTTCATTTGTGTCTGAATGATGAGTAAAGCATAACATAAACAACATTTCTTGTGCCTAAAGAATGCTTCATAAATGCCAGCCAGCTCTCGTTATTGTATTTTAACAGATTATATTTAAATATATTTAAAATACAATTGGGAAAAGTGTATGATTCATAATAAAAAACTGGTAAATAATTCATACTACATCGAGCAAAAAAATGCAGGCTGATCTGTGTAAAGAAAACTGTTAAACACTGAATATTGGCATTAAAGGAGACATTTAAGTGAAGAGATTGAACACATTTCTGGTTTAAAAGAGTCAATACTGGGGCCCCTGGGTGGCTCCATCGGTTAAGCGTCCGACTCTTGGTTTCAGCTTAAGTCACGATCTCGTGGCTGTGGGACCGAGCCGCCGTCGGGCTCTGTGTTCAGTGCAGAGCCTGGTTCAGCTTCTCTCTCCCTCTCTCTCACTCTCTCACTTACTTCCTCTCAAGTAAATAAATAAAAATCTTTAAAAAAAAAGAGTCAATAGTATAACCATGACAGTTATCCCCAAATTAACCAATAAGGATAATCCCACTCAGCCAAAATTACAATGAGCGATCTGAGGAACTTGAAAAGTTGATTCTCATTTTCAACTGGAAGAAAAACTATTCCAAAATAACTGAACTAGCTTTGAAAAAAAATAAACGTGGTGAATTTATTCATTAAACAACGTGGCATCACTGAAAGATGAATTGATCAATGGAATGGAACTGAAATTCTAGAAATAGATTCACCCATCAATGTAAAACTATATATGATAAATATGATCGTTTAAACCAAAGAGTGTATCAGCAGGGATGAGTGCAGGAAATAGAATTTTCTCTGGGTACTTTAGATATTTACAACACCGCTGGAAGTCCTGCAGGGGCACATTGTACGCTGGATCTCCTAGGATGACTCAGCACAAATGGAGCTGACTCAAGGGGGAGCCTTTGGAGCTAACTTAGGCATTGTCGCTGAAGCCATGCCAGAAGCGAGCCACCACTGGAGAAACAAGAAGCAATTGCTTCTCACATTCAGGAAACCAGACCGTGGTGTCCAAAGCTGTGGTCTGGGAACTGGAAGTCACATTAAGAAGCTGTCCCTATCACCACCGCTTATTGATTCCCAGGAAGCTGGAGGATGGACTCGGAAGCACCATCAAGGAAGCTTCACGTTTCTGGGTTCCTTGCCAGCGGCAACATTCAAGAGACATGGGAAGATGGCTCACAAGTGCCTTCCAAAATCTCTCACAAGTACATCTGAATGATGGAAGATAATTTGCTCCCAGAACCTCGGCTTCAGGCGAGTCTGCAAAACATTTTCTCTTGCTTTCCAGTTTTGCCAAGTAGAAACCAGATTAAATGAAGGTTGAGAGAATTAACTCAAAGTACCCACTCATGATGGAAAAAAGCATCGTATTGGGATCATTGGTCAGATCCTCACCTCATTCTAAACATAAAAATATTCCCACGTGATTAAAGATTTCAGTGTTGAAATTATGCATAAAATTACTCATGAACCTATGGGAGAACAGATCTATAATCTTGGGGCTAGGGCATAATGTGAAACCCAGAGGATATAAAAGAAAAGATGAGCATATTTAATTGAGTAAAGGCCAAGCAGCTTTGGTTTGATAATGGCTATGATTAACCAAGTTCAAAGACAAAAAGTTAGGGGTGCCTGGATGGCACAGTCCGTCAAGCATCTGACTCTTGGTTTCTGCTGAGGTCATCATCCCACGTCGGGCTCTTCACTCAGCATGGAATCTGCTTGAGATTCTCTCTCCCTCACCTCCACCCCTCTTGCTCATGCTCTCACTCTTAAAAAAAGTAAATCTTTAAAACAAACAAACCACCCCCCCCACAAAACCAAAGACAGGAAGTCAGAGGAAATATCTATAATTTTTATTCTAGATAAAAAGTTAATATTTTTAGCATGTAAGAGTTCTTACAAATCCACAGAAAAAGATCAGCATCTTATAGTAAAATAGGCAAAGGACAGAAATAACTAATTTTTGGGAAAACTCAAATGCAGATGACTTTGAAGCATATGGAAACATGAGTAACTTCATTAATAATGAATACATGAAATTACAATGAGAATTTTTTACTTATCCAACTGGCAACCACAGTGAGTGATTATACCCATTGTTGGCAGGAGTGGTATGGAAATCAAGTGCAAATGGACGCAAACTTTTAAAGAATCTGGCAGTATGTGTCTGATGTTAAAATGTCCCCACCTTTTAACCTGCAATACACTTCCTAGAATCTGTCCCATGGAAATAATCACGTAAGTGAGCAAAGACACATGCCACCAGGATGTTGACTCTAGTGTTATTTGGAAAACTGGAAACGACTCTTAGTGCCCATCAAGGGCCCACTAGTTAAATAAATGACGATACACCCATGCAGTGGAATACTAAACAGCAATTAAAAAGAAGTAGCTCTATTTCTATTGACTTTGAAAATGGCAATAATATGGTAAGTAGAGAGTAGATGTCCGTGGGTAACGTGATTCCACTTGTTTGTTTCTTATTTATTTATTTGAGAGAGAGAAAGCACGAGCAGGGGGAGTGGCAGAGGGAGAGGGGGAAGCAGACGCCCTGCTGAGCAGAGAGCCCGAGGTGGGACTCGATCCCAGGACCCCGGGATCATGACCTGAGCCCAAGGCAGATGCTTCACCTACTGAGCCACCCAGGCAGTTCCACTTGTTTCTAAAGACAAAACTGTGTATTATGTATGCAGCCACTCTGGGGAGATACACATGCAATTGCTCGTGGTGTGCACCCCTGGGCTGCAGACTAGCACTCAGTGTGGGCAGAACGCTCACTTTTTACTGTGCGTACTGCTCCAAGTTTCCAGATCTCGAAAAGACTTGTATCTAAAAACATGAAGATCCGTAAAGAACTAAACCCCCAATTCAGCCACTGAACATAATAAGCCTGGCACCGAGGTGACTAACCCCCCTTTAAAGTCCAAAGTTGCTTAAAGCTCACTCGATAGATACGGAAATTAGGGCTCACACCTCCTGGGTCCGGAGTCTAGATGGAAGGAATTGCATTATTTCCGGAGTCCATTATTTCCGAATTCTAAAACCAGAAGCAAAGAATGTTCTGGCATTTTAAAGTTGCATTACACCTTCCTCTGGAGAAGCTTCTGCTTCTGGCTGAGGGTGATTCACTTTCCTGCCAAGGTTGCCTGTTCTGCAAGACCAGCACCTTCGAGGCAGCCTTGAGGTGGGCCATGCACAGAATTTCTCTTCTGCTTTGCTCCTGCACTGACTGTGTCCAGTATGTACTATCTGCCCCTTGCCTGCCCAATCTGCGCATTATTATTATTACTATTATTTATTATTATTTTTTTTTCTTAAGCTTAGTCCCCTTATCTTGGCTTGCTGCTTGCCTGTGCAAGCTGTCGTAATTGGCCTATTGCTATAATTTCCTGAATATGATCATAGGTGTCACATTGCTTAAAAATTTCCTTTGAAATGTTGTACTTGAACCTTTGTTTTCAACCCCGCCTCTTTTGTAAATCTATCCTTTGGTTCTTTTTTGCAAGTGATTCAGGGGGCAATATGTTTCAGCTAACAAAAAAAAAAATCATTTATTTTAAATTTGTTGAAAGAGCCCAGAGGATGTGACTGAGAGCATGTATCTGGGGCCTCTGTGCCGCTTACCTGCTGTGTGGCTTTGAGCCAATCTCTTGACCTCTCTGGGTCTGTTGCATCATATGTAAGTTCTATATGAGTGTGTATTACCTTGAATGAAACAATACCGTGGTAATTTTCACTCAATTATCTGGTCACTAAAGCATCAGAGCTTCACTTCTTCAACAAACCTTACCTGGTTAGCAGGTTACGGGACCCTCCTGGCTGTTGGGTGGCGGGTGGGTGCTAGAGGAGCCCAGGGAGAGCAGGGAGGCCTCCAGCACCCGTCCCACATCTAGCCACGCCTTTCCGCCTTCACCGTTACCACCTCGGTCCCAGCCCTCTTCCCCTCCACGGGACCCTGTCTCAGCCTGCCAGTTCCACACAGGGACCAGAGCACGACCAGGCTTCCCCTGCTCCGCGGAGCTTCTCTGCTCCCCCTCACCCTCGGGGGAGAAGCCACACTCATCAGGGGTGATCCGCGAGGGTCTGCAAAGCCCGCTCCCTTCCCTCTCTCCACCTCATACCACACCTCTCTTCTTGTTCCCGAGACGCCAGACCCACGAATCTTCCTTCAGTTTTTTTCCTGCCTCAGGGCCTTTGCCTGTGCCTTCTGGAACGTTCTACGCAGGGTTTTGGATGGCCTCCTTCTCTTTCAGTATCATCTCTAGTAAGAGAGGGGTGTGCGTCCACCCAGCACCCATTCCTATGTCTATCTTACGGGGGGTTAGTGCCCTAGATTTCCTCTGTGGAAGCGTCCGGCCCAGCCTGCATGGGGTTGACACAGGGGAGCCACGCCAGGCCCAGCAAATAGGAGCTACGCAAGTCTTTCTTTTCGTTTCCCCAAAGAAGAATCTTTCAGGTGTCCTAGCGATGGCGGGGGAATAGTGACATGGTGGCCGCATGGGCGGAGGGAATAGTGACATGGTGGCCGCATGGGCGGAGGGAATAGTGACATGGTGGCCGTATGGGCAGAGGGAATAGTGACATGGTGGCCGCATGGGCAGAGCACTAAGGAATAAAAGTGACCTTGTACCCAGCCCTTCAGTAGCTCCCCACTTCACCCCCGCCTTCCTAATATTGATCCCGGGCCTCCCGACATCTGCACGGGGAAACTGAGCCCCTCGGCACTGGTCCGTCACCTGCAGGCAAACTGGGGCACAGCCCCCTCTTGTCCGGCCCGTGTCCCGCTGCACTGACGTCCTTAGAAGCCCAGCCCCCATCCCTGCTCCCCCGGAGTTTGAGTGAAGAGAAGGGACTCCTTGAGGGGAATGACTATCGAGCACCAAATCAACTTCAAACGGGTCCCTAGAAAGCACAGCCTCTCCTCTCAGGAGAGGACTGCAGTTTTTTTCCGGCTTTCCTCAGACCTCCTACCTCATCACCTTCCTGCTCAGGCCGGGGAAATGACCTCATGGGCCATAGTCTCGCAGAGAAAAAGCTAACTCTCTCCACGGTCTGTCCTCACTGCAAGGTTCCCCCGATGCACATACCTCTTTTCTGCTTCTCCGTCACCATGGAAGAGGTGCTCTCTCCCATCTGAGCCTGATCATTGTCCTTTTATGAAGCTCTGGTTCGGCTCTCTCCCCTGGGACCTTGCTCTGTCGCTGGGCACCCCTCTCTCCGGCATTGGATAATAACTAGATATCATCAGCATCTGAACTTATGCTGACCGACCACCCCCAGTTTACTGGGGAAAGAAGGGTTCCCTGGACTCAGGGGATTTTCAGCCACAAAAAACAGAAGGAATTTGTCACCAGGTTTTTTGCCTATATTTTGAACTAATCTTCTTTCAACCCACACTGTTTCTTCATCTCCTGCCCTAACTCTCTCCTACCCTTCACACGCCAGCTTCTTAAAGCAGGTGTTTGTCATCTGGGAGGTTGCTCACCCCCCCCCCCCCCCCCCCCCCNCCCCCCCCCCCGCCTCCAGTCACTTCTGATACAATGACCATTTCTGCCTTATTTCTAAAATGATCACATCTCCGTATTTTGTCACATAAGGACTCTATGTCAATTATATCTCAATAAAACTCAAAAAAAACTCTACGTCCTCCTCTTGATGGGGTAGAAGAAAAAAAGAGAGATGACTTCAAACAACTTTCCTTCTTCTTGAAGCAGTGAGGAAGAAAACATGGAGAATTTTTGTGGCCGTAGTTTTGTAACCACTCCATAGCTCGACTAAGCAAATCTAGCAAGCAGTTCCTTAAATTCTTATTCCCTTTGTCTCCTATCAGCCCTCAGTTAATCCTTTGTCCTGGAGGTGGATGCGAACAGTCACCCGTGAAAGATCTGAGGCTTTGGTGGCCCTGCCTTTGTAGACTTCCAGGAATACTTATCACTGGAAAAGAGAAGTCAGGAGCCTCAGCGTACCCTCAGGGAACCCCTGCTGTCTGTGCACCCTCTCCACCTGACTCCCACGTGTCACACGGTCTTTATTTCCTCTTGATCATCAGTTCAGCCCCTACACTGGACAGCCCAGCCCCTCCTGAATTACCCCCTCACTGACGGTCATAAGAAGCCCAACATGATAGTCTGAAACTTCCAGTTTAAAGACATAATTGCTATGCCAGCTGGTGGAAGCCTCTAACTCTGGAGCATTAAGTCCTCTAAGTGATCAGAATGCAGAGTTGCAAGGGTTGAGTGGAAGACTTTGACACGGCTGATGGATAGAACTAAAGTGTCAGGCCCCCGAAAATGCTGCTGCAGGAAAACCCAACGTCTCTGTGACCTCCTTGCCTGAAGCAATTGCTAAATCAGCAGGAAGATGGGCCTCACCCCTCTTGCACCATCGCATTTGTCTCTCAGTTTTCATCCAAAACCCCACTGGCGAGAGACTAGCAAATGTGGAGTTCAGTCTCTGGGTTCCATGAAGGGCCACTCAAAGGGGGTTGGAATGGCACCTGAGTGCCATTCTCCGTGGCCCCTTCAACACACAGCCTATTCCATCTTTGCTGGGGGCTGGATGGCTGCTCTGTTTGGCACCAGTCTGTTTGGTTACTGGCAAGTGGGAGACTCATTAGTGTCAGTAACTAGGGCTGCCTTGGTGGCGGGAGGACTAGGACTCTGCCATGTCTTCACGTTTGCTATCCCGTTCTCTGACAGTGGTCAGCCAGAGCCCTCAGTGAATCTTCATCGAGTACTTTATTCCACATGTCCATAGCTGATAACCTAGGTCACATCTCACTTATGCACACCAGGGGCCATCAGAACTTCTCTCCTTAGTACTAGCTGGAGTTTTACTTCCTTCAATGACATGTTGTCCAGAAAAATGCATTCCATATTTCACTCAAGTTCCCGAGGACCTGGAACCAATTTTTATACTGTGTAGGGTACTTTGTTGTAAGCCACGGAGACCAACTCTGGATAATGTAAACAGAACAATTATTTATTTTAAAATTGCCAGGCATTCACAGAATCTGTGGGAGGGTTGGCAAACCAGGTCTGAAGACCACGGGACCAGTAGTCATCCCCCAAATCAGACTGCAGGAATGGTCTCATGAGGGCACCGCCATCTACACTGTCGGACAGGGAAACCACGGCTCGTGTGGCTGGCTCCTTCGGTGTTGTCAACAGAACCAGTGTCCCTGAAGATGGGATACAGCCTCCTTTGCAGGCAGCGCCTCACAGTGAAGGAATCTTCGTGACTTCACTGCCTCACGTCACTGTCTTCTGATTAATCATCGGGGATGAGGAGCCCTGAAGAGGGTAGGCAGCTGTGATTGGCAGGGTCAAGACCCTGTGCCTGAGCCCTGGGTCCCAGGAGGCTGGAAAATCAATACATGATTTTTCAGCTCCTGTGATAGGAGGCAGACTCTGTCCCCAGACATAGGAAGAGGTTCAGCTGCTTGGCCATAAAGAATGACAAATAGTCACTACGTCCCCCATATGTACTTAATTACTCGTTCTACCTGTAGTAGAATATCTATAGTCGATTCCTACCAACCCTACCTCCTAAATCTCTCTCTTTAACAGCTCCATTGAAATGCAATTCACATACCATAAAATTTACCCATTTAAAATATGCAAGTAAATGGTCTTTGGTATATTATATTATGAAAGTTTGTAAATTGGGGTAAAATACATAACATATAAAATTTGCTTTTTAAAACCATTTTAAATGTACAATTCAGTAGCAGTAATTACATTCATAATGTTATGTAACCATTACCACTATTTCCAAAACTCTTTTCATCATTCCAGACAGAGTCTTTGTAATCATAAGCAATAATGTTCTATTCCCCACCCCTTAGCCCTGGATAATTTCCAATCTACTTTCTGTCTCTGTGATTTTCCCTATCGCAGAGATTTCATACAATCTACAAATCGAATCATACAATATTTGTTCTTTTGTGTCTCGCTCATTTTTGTGTCTCACTTAGCATAAGCTCATCCATGGTGTAGTACATATCAGATCTTCATTCATTTATGGCTGAATAATAGTCCATGACATGTGCAGACCCCATTTGGTTTATCCATTTGTCTGTTGATGGACACTTGTGTTGTCCCACCTTTTGGTCATTCTGAACACTGGCATACGTGTATTTGTTGGGATCCCTGCTCTCGATTCCTTTGGGTATATATCTAGGAGTGGAATTGCTGGTTCATATGGTAATTCAATGTTTAGCTTTTAAACCTAGCTAAAATATGAGAAACCCAGCAAGTTGTTTTCCACAGAGGCTGTGCCATTTTATATTCCCACCAGCGATGTGCAAAGGTTCCAATTTCTCCACATTCTTGCCAACACTTTTTATTTTCCATTTTTTATTATAGCCATTCTATTAGGTGTGAAGTGGTATCTCACTGTGGTTTCATTAGCATTTCCCTGATGATTAGTGATGTTCAGCATCTCTTCATGTTTAAATGCATGTGTATATCTTCTTTGAAGAAATATTTTATTCAAGTCCTTTGAACATTTTTAAAACTGAATTGTCTTTTTGTTGTGGAGTTGTAAGAGTTCTTTATATTTTGTGAATACTGGACCTTTATCAGATATACAGTTTTCAAATAATTTTCTCCACTATGTGGGCTGCTTTTTCACTCTATTGATAGTGTCCTTTGATGAACAGAAATTTTTAAATATGATGAAGGGCAGGTTGTCATTTTTTTCATTGTTTTACTTGTGCTTCTAGTGTTATATCTAGGAATTCATTGGCAAATTGAGGTCTTGAAGATTTACTCCTAAGCTTTCTCGATGAGTTTTATGATTTTAGCTCTTATATTTAGAACATTGATCCATTTTGAGTTAATTTTTGTTTAATTTTGTATATGGTGTTTACTTACATTTTATCTATATTATCCAATTTGTTGTTACACAATTGCTCATAGAATTCTTTATGATCCTTTTTATTTTTTCTATGGTCAGACATTTTTTTAATGTCCCCATTTTCATTTCTGATTTTAATTATTTGCATCTTCTCTCTTTTTCCCTTTGTCAGTCTAGCTAAATTTGTCAATTTTATTGGTCTTTTCAAAGAACCAACTTTTGGGTTCATTGATTTTCTCCATTATTTTTATATTTTCTATTCTATTTGTCTCTGCTATAATGTTACTTTTTCCTTCCTTCTGTTACCTTTGAGTGTACTTCGCTTTTTTCTAACCCCCCCCCTTTCCTCAAGGTATAAATTAGGCTATTGTTTTGTGATCTTTCTTATTTTTTAAGATTTTATTTTTAAGTGATCTCCGTACACAGCATGTGGCTTGAACTCACAACCCTGAGACGAAGAGTTGCATGCTCTACCAGTTGAGCCAGCCAGGTGCCCAAATCTTTCTTATTCTTAAATTTTTTGACAGCTATAAATTTCCCTCTGAGCTTTGTATTTGATGCATCCCATAAGTTTCGGTGTGTTGTATTTTCATTTCATTCGTGTCTAATATCTAATTTCCTTTGTGATTTCTTTGACCCACTGGTTGTAATCAGAGTGTATTATTTAATTTCCACATATTTGTGAGTTTTCCAATTTTCCTTCTCATTGATTTCTAACTTCATTTCGTTGTTGTTAAAGATACTTTATATGATTTCAACATTTTAAAATTTATTGGCACTTGTTAGTGTCATATAGTCTATCCTGGAGAATATTCCATGCACACTTGAGAAGAGCATGTATTCCTTTGTTGTTAGGTGGAGTGTTCTGTGTACTTGCTAGTTTATAGAGGTTGGGTCTAGCTGGTTTATTGTGTTGTTCAAGTCTCTGTATCCTTATTGATCTTTTGTCTAATATTCTATCTTTTACCAAAAGTAGAATATGGAGGTCTCCAAATATTATTGTAGAACTATCTATCCTTTCAATTCTGCCAATACCAAAGATCTCTTGGATTCATCCTTGCCACCAAACTTTTACCTTTTCCATTGTAATGGCATCTAACTGACCTCAGCCTTACTCTGATTAAATCTGTTCTCCATACAGCAGCCAAAGTGGTCTTTCTCTCTCTATCTCTCCCTTCCTTTCTTTCCTTCTTCCCTTCCTCCTCCCTCCTTCCTTCCATTCTTTTCTTTTGTTTTGTTTTCAGATTTGTTTATTTGAGATAAAGACGGAGAGAGAGAGAGAGAGGGGGGGGGGGGGGAGGGGCAGAGGGAGAGAATCTCAAGCAGAGTCCCCACTGAGTGTGGAGCCCAATTCTGGGCTCCATCTCGCAGCCCTGAGATCATGACCTGAGCCAAAATTAAGAGTTGGATTCTCAACCAACTGAGCCACCCACCCAAGCACATCCAAAGTGGTCTTTCTGAAATCAAAAACTCATCCCAGCACTTTCCACACTAAAACCATTTTCCTTAGCTTTCCATTGTACTCAAGAAAAAATTCAAATTCTTTAGTGTCATTTCAAACCCCAACATGACTTGTCTTTGACTCCTATCTCTAATTTTGTCTTCTTACCACCTGCCTTCTTAATTCCAGTTCCAGATATATTGAATGTTTCCTGTTTTTAATTTCATGAATCCTTCTCTAACCTTCTGACTTTTGCCTTATTTTTTTTTTAATGCTGCCTGGAATTGCTTCTCATTCTGCACCTCCACCTCTTCACATAAGAATTCCTGTTGACTACTTAAATGTCAGTTAAGCTATTGAATCCTCCCAGAAACACACTCTGACTTCCTGATTCAACATTAGGTACTCTTTTGTTTTGTTTTTTAAAATTCCACCCTTCCATGTACTTTGACACTTACCACGGCATTTTATACCTCATATGGGGATTACTCTTTCTTTGGCTTGTTGGTCTACACCACCGGAGCCCTTTAGCATTGTGCCTGGCACATAATAGCTCTGTTGGAAGAGCCAAGCCACAACTGGCCGTGAGTATCTTCACATATTTTTATTGGTTATGCCAAGAATACAAAGCCTTGACCACTGTTTCTCTGGGCCACTTACAGTGAGTGATCCTGACAGATGAGGTAACATCTCCTCCCAAATGAAGAGCCGGTCTCTTTCCACTTACTGTAATGGTGATGCCTCTCCTAAGCTCTGTGAGTTCCTGTTTTGTAACACGACTCAGTACACATACAGGCATCCATTATGGACCCACAGTATTGGCGCTGTGGGATCGGTGGTAGGTGGCATAGGAAACCCACGCACACCTGATGCTCTTGCCATCCATAATCAAAGTCCTTTGTCTCTGACCCAGGAATCTCATGTCTTCTGTTACCACCCAAAAAAAAAAAAATGTCAACAGGCTAACTTGTTAGCTTGCAAGTAGAATAAAATCCTAGACTCTTCACTGTCTAAGAATCTCTAGGAACAAGAACTGAAATTGACACTGGTATGATTTTGCTAGGGCTGCCTAACAAAGCATTGCAGACTGGGTGGTTATACAACAGAGATTTATATTCCTGCAGTTCTGAAGGCTAGACATCTGAGCTCAAGGTATTGGAAGGTTTGATTTCTTCTGAGGCTTTGAGGGAGGATATGTTCCAGGCCTTTCTCTTGGCTTGCTGAGAGCCATCTTTTCCCTGTCTCTTCACATCATCCTCCCTCTGTACATGTCCACGTCCAAATTTCTTCTCATCAGTCATATCAAGACCCACCTAAAATCCTCCTCATAACTTAATTACCTCTGTGAAGACACTGTTTCCAAATATGGTCACATTCTGAGGTACGGGGGCTTAGGATACTGACATGAATTTGGGAGGATCACAATTCTGCCCATAGCAGCACCATAAAAAAAAGCAGAATACAAGCATTCATCAGGTTTTACAGCATAACCTCCTCCTTTTTTAAAATTATATGTAATGAATTATCAATAAAAAATAATAAAAACCTAAAACTTAAAAATGTCAATGTTATTTTGGAAAGATATAAAATTGATTTTTCCCTAGGTATTTAAAAAATCGTTCTTTAAATCCTTGAAACTTGGCACTTTTCTCAAGTGGTCACACTCAGATCTTTTTGACCATCTGAAACTGTGTTTCAGAGCAGAGATATTTCTGGCATTACACTAAAGCAATCATTTATCACACATATTAATTTAAAATTTTCTCTGAAATTAAAACAGAGGAATAAAGAGCATCTTTCATTGGTAGATATTATCTTACTAAGAGAAATGATTGAATTAAAACATTACAAGTAGTCACAACATGAGGACCATCTATATTGACTTGGGATTTATGCTTTTAGCTTATAATATCGCATTTCTTGTTTTGTTTATTATGTGGAATTCAACATTAGCTTTTGATGTGGAAAAGAGATTTCAAGTGAATGAGCCTTGAGGAATACAATTAAAGAATAAAACAGCTAAAATAACTCATAATTTATGTTCCCTCAGTATAAACAAACAAGACAGTTGAAATAGAGAAAAGATTTCTATTCTATGGAAATCATCTTTTAGAAAGGCTTTTTAATCTCAGAAGCATTTACTTTTTCATTTTTTTGTTTACCAGAAAAGTGGGGTTTTGTCTCTGAAGAACAACTACAGTAGGACCACACTCTGATTATGTGTCAGACCATATATTTTCTTATAGATTGGGCCATAATTGAGATACCTCAGAAATGATCACCGAATTTTACTTTTAAAAACTTCTTTAAGAAGGGGAATGTGTGTGGCTCAGTCAACTTTCTTTCAGTCTTTTTTCACCAGTATAATTATGTTGTGATCTCTCCATGCTGTTGTATATATCAATAGTTCATTACTCTTCACTGCTGAATAGTATCCCGCAGCATGGATATACCACTGTGTGTGAAACCATCCACCTGCTGATGGACATGTGGGTGTTTCCTGGTTTGGGTTATTACCGACAGACTGAGATGAACATTCTTACGTTGGCTTTTGTGTGCACAGGAAGATGTCGGTGAGGGTGATGGCGAAGGTAGAGAGACTGGGGATTTATAGGTTCCCTTGATCGCTAACCATTTTAGAAAGAGAATGCTGAGTCAGGGCACCCACAATGGAGTCTGAGACTTGCACTTACATGCCCATACTTTGAGAAGTAATCCCCAGAGCAGGAGTGGGGGACCTGGGGGCGTTGTGCAGAAAGAAGCTAAAGTCAATATAATGTGCTTTATCGAGGTTCCCATTTTAGGCAAGGAAGCTTGATTCTTTAGTATGTGTGCTGCTGGAGCAAGCACAAGGAAGCCTGGTTCTTCACGGACACCTCATGAAACCAGAATTATCCACCCGAAGGACAGGAATTGGGAATGTCTCTCCACCAGGTCTTACTCCTTCCTGTGCAAGGGTTTCCCTGGAGGAATTACTCCATGCTTCCGAGCTGTGCATGTGCCAGAGCCTAGCAAACACTGCTCAACTCTGTAGTTATGAAATAGAGAAGTAAAAAAATGAGCATCTGGCTCATTATGCGTGGCATATGGTGTGAGTACATTGGGCACCCTCTGAAAGCATCATAAATCCAAAAGTACTATTTTACTTATATCCTGAAAACTGCAAAAATACCTCATCCATCCTAAGCATATGGGCAATATAGAAAGATTTAGAGTGGAAACGAAATGTTACATTGCGATTCAGTTCCTCCTGTGTAACTTGAACAGCAATGAGTAAACCGATTTCATCGTTTTCCCGCTGGGGAATGTCTACATTCTGTGCCCTCCAAGCCCGTAATGTATGCCGTGTTTGTGGTTTCTCGCGTATCCTGGGTGAAAACTTACTCCTGGTCATTAATTGGTGGACGATTTGCTCAGCCAGTGGTGCTGATGGAGAAGAACGTATTAAGCTCCATTGTATTTAGAACGATAAAGGAATCCAATACCGAGCAGGCTCTACTGTGTTACATCTTCCCATCGATACAGAGAAAAACAAAATCAGACCCTTGGGAAAATGAGGTTAAGTTTGAACTTTTAAGCTTTTTAAACTAAAAATGAAATACAGGTAAAAATCGAAAAGATTATGAAATAAGATGCAGAAAGTAATAAAACTGGAGGAAGAACTGAGTTGATCATTAAAAATCAGAAGATAATTGTGTTCGTTTCCTGGGGCTCCCGTGACACCTCACCACGGAAGCAGTGGCTGAGCCAACAGAAATTTATCCTCCTGCAGTTTGGAGGCCAAAAGTCTGAAATCAAGGTGCGGGCAAGGGCTGTGCTCCCTCTGGAGGCTCCGGGGAGGCTCCCTCCTACCTCCTCCAGCTGCTGGTGGCTGCAGACAGTTCTCCATTTCCCTGGCTGGGGTCCACATCCCTGCAACAGTCTACCTCCACCTTTGCCCGCTTCACTTCGCCTTCTCTTCTGAGTCTGAACTTTCCCCTCTTCCACGTTAAACCACTATCTGCCTTTCGCTACGAATTCAACAACAACAAAAATTTTTTTTGAGAGAGAGCGAGCATGAACACAAGTGGGGTGAGGGGCAAAGGGAGAAGCAGACACTCCACCGATCAGGATGGAGATGGGGTTCCATCCTGGGACTCGGGGATCATGACATGAGCTGAGACAGACGCTTAACCAGCTGAGCCACCCAGACGTCCCTCTCTTATGACACTTATGATTAGGTTTTGGGTCCACTCAGATAAGCCAGGATGAGCTTCTCACCTCAATATGCCTCATCTCACCTGCAAAGACTCTTTTTCCAAATGAAGTAACCCAGATTCTGGGGATTAGGATATAAATATATCTTTTGGGGGGTCACCATTCAACCCAGTACAGTAATTGTTTGAAAAAAGTAATGAAATAGACATATCCTGGACAAGTCTGATCAAGGAAAAAAAAAAGAAGAAAGAAAGCACAAGGAGAGAACAACAGGATAGGAAAAGGGGTGTAATAATACATTATGGATACAGAGGAGATTTAACATTATGGGATAACAAAAATAACAAAATGTACAGCTTTATACCAATACATTTAAAAACTTAGAGAAAACTGACAATTTTCTAAAATGCTCAAGTTTGCCAAACTTGGCTCTAAAAAGCATAGTATAACTAAATAGATCATGAATGGAAAGAGGGTTTGAAACAGTAGTCAAAAATCTTCTAAAATAGATATTATTCAAATGGTTTTATAGATGAGTTGTACCAAACCTTCAAAGAACAGAAAAATTGTATCCTACATTCCAAACTAAAAAAAAAAAAGATTATGTTCATTTTCCTGAGCTGCCATCACAAAATATCACAGGCTCCTTACTTAAAACAGAAAATTACTTTCTCATCATTCTGGAGGCCAGAAGTCCAGGATCAAGGCTCCAAAAAAAAAAAAAAAAATTCAGTTTCTGGTGAGACCTGGCTTCCCCTTCCTTGCTGTGTCCTCACCTGACTTTTTCTCTATGGTGCATACAGAAATTGATGGAGAAAACTCTGGTGTCTCTCCCTCTTTTTATAAGGACATTAGTCCTATTACACTTGTCATGCCTGACCTGAACTGCCCCCCTACATCTCACTTAAGTCTAATTACCTCCTTAATGGTAGTATCTCCAGATAGAGTCCCGGGGGGGGGGGGGGAGGTCAGGCCTTCAGTGTATAAATTTGGGGGTGGGACAAAAGCCAGTTTTTAATTTAACAAAGGTAAAAATTAAATAACTGAATTTATGACAGTAGTTTAAATCTGATATCAAAACAGGAAAAGAACATCAGAAATAGAAATTTATAAGTCAGTGTTGCTTGCCCGTGAGTATAGATGGAAGCCCTCAGAATATTAAAATAAGTTTATGCAAGGAATGGTAAATGTTTTAAAAATAGAAAAATTCCAGTCAATGTGTTCAACACAGACACTATTCAAAGCCAAAATCCAGTGTCTTCAATTTGACACTAATGATAAAAGAATAAGCATAATTTGGAAAAATCAGTTGTAGCAGGAAACAGCCTAAATCTGCCTTAGAGGCTGAGCTGCCAACAAACGTCAAGAATGCTCTGGCTAAAGTCAGAAACAAAACTGGCCGGTTCCTCCCCCTATTCGACATTACCCTGGAGATTTGAGCCAACGCAATCACAAACAAAAAGAGGTATGCACATCAGCAAGGAAGACAAGACAATATGATTTTCAGAGGATGTGATCGCGATCTAAACAAAGGGCATCAACTGATAAATGATTAGTTTCAGTCAGTTACTTTAATGAGATGGCCAGACACAAGATGAGTATAAACAATCAATAGCATTATTAGCCTAGATGGCCATAATCAATTAATAGCTGTAATAGAAAAAAATTATAAAAAATAGCAGCCAAATTCTAATACCTGCAAGAATAAGTCTAACACAGTGAGAGGAAGAGCTACACAGAGAAATCTATAAAATATGACTGGAGGAGTTAGAAGAAAATTTAATAAGCGAGAAGATATTGCCAAAGTTCATCTCTAAATTCAATGACTAACAATCAAAATCTTAACTATTTTTTCTCATGGAAATTAACTCCCTGATTTTAAACTTCATATGGAGTCATAAATGTGCAGGCATACCCAAATACTATTTAAAAGCTCTCTAAAGAAAAGAGAGCCGTGACTTCTATACAGGTATAAGAATATTAGAAATGTGCTGGGCTAGACATTGTCGGTCTATCTGACATCCGTTCTCTCTTCTTATTTCCTAAATTTATTTGGAGCGGTGAAATTTTCAACCTCCCAGTCTCCTTTGCTCTTGAAGGAGCCCAGTGACATAGTTTTGGTCAATCAGATTTAAGTAAAGTTTGCCATGTGAGACTTTTGGGACAAAGAGGATCAGATTAGATATTGGTATGATTTTTTTCCTTTGCTTTGCTCCTTCCATCTTTATTCTGCCTCTGATATGATGCCTAGAGGGTCGTCAGCCATCTGGCAACCACGAGGGCCAAAACCTCAGGTGACAAGTGGCCCCACTAACTGCAAGAGGGATTCTGGGTCACAGATGCCGTCTTGGACCCGCCACGCCTGGCCTGAACCATCCAGCTCTGGCGTTTTCGTTCCACGTGAATAATTAACTCCAATGAAGCCACTGTTCTCAGAATTTTGTAACATGCCGCCAAACGCAGTCCTACCTGATACAGAAACAGGGAGCTATTGATACCGATGGAGGGAGAGACAAATCCGTCTATTGAAGAAAACACAAAATCCTACATCAGACCCGTGGAAGTATGGGATTCTGCCTAAAATAATTAATGGTAAAAGAATGGGCTAATGAGTAAATGGTAACTGACTACCCTTTGGGGAAAAACAATAGAGATGTTTACTAGAGACGAGGGGGAAGGAATGGTACGGTGACCTGACATCCTGGCTGGGCCAGGACGATCCCATCTTACTCTTGTTGTCAAGGCGTAAGTATCAACAGCACCCCAATTCAGGCTCAAAAGTGAACTGTGCGGCCACCATCAGTTGTGAAAGGCCACGGTGCCCCTGAGCATAGCCTGCCCTCGGGCTTGTAGGAAGCTGTGGGGCCCAGCATACAAACCCAAATATGGCTCATGACTAGTTACAAAAACAAGCCGCTTGCTGGCACAGAGAAGGGCTTATATATCCCCATTACCTCTGTAGGGCGAGAGGTTAGAATCACTCGTCTCACATCGGCTTCTAGATAAGACCCGGGGAGCCTGAGTGAGCACAAAGGAGATTTTGAAAAACTACAGTATCAAAATAAACTTCCAAGCCAAAATTCGAGCGCACATTTAGGAAATCCAATAATTGACCAGATAAAAATTTTGAAAGTAATTTAATTCATATGAAGTTATATTTTTAGTAGAACCTTTTAATAATTTTTTAAAAGTATGTCAGGATCCCTAAAGATACAAATGAGAGAATAGTATCCATTAAAAAAAAAAAAAGACATTGTAAAACACAAAGCCACAAATGAAACAGTAAGTATTGAGTCTATAAATGAATCAATTAGAAATCTGGGAAACATAATATATAATCTTCTTAAAAATTAAAACTTAAAAATTTAGAGCGGATTTAGGTTTACAGGAAAATGGAGCAGAAAGTACACAGAGCTCTCACATACCCCTCACCTTCTCTGCCCACTCCCAGTTCCCCCGTCATTGACATCTGGCATCAGTGTGGGACGTTTGCTATAACTGAACCAATCCTGATACATACAGCTGAAGCCTGTACCTTACATTAGGTTCCACTCTTTGTGTTGTACATGTGGGTTCTGACAGATGTATGACGTCATGTATCTACATTATACTATTGTACAGAATCGTTTCTCTGTCCTAAAAATCGGGTCTATAATTTTGAAATACAAGAAGAGTTTGAATAGGAAGCATTCTTTACTGAATACTCTAGAAGCAAGGAAGTGGCACAATAGAGGGTAACAATGAAGCGTGCATTCTGTATACCTGACACAAAGACAAGGATTTTAAATGTACAAAAAGAAAGTTAAGAAACATTGACACTAGATCAAAAGGTCCAGCCTACCCCTCTAGGAAGGAGTTCCAGAAGGAGTGAGTCAAAGGCAAAGGAAAAGAATCAATTTTTGAAAACTTAAACTCTAAGAACTTCCCAGAAATTGAGGAAAGACACAGGTGCTTAGATTGGAAGCGTACGGAGCATGGAGCAGGATAAATGAAATAAATATCATCTCGACACAGAGTGAGATCTAAAGCTTCAAAGAGGTAGACAAATGTCTAAAGCTATCAGAAAAAAAGAGGCCACTTACAAGGGAAGAGTACTTAGGCTAAAAACAACTGACAAGCTAAATGTCAGAAAATAATGAAATAATATCATCAAAGGGTTGAAAGATGCGGTGAGGCAAAATGAAAACCCGATCGGAATTCCAGGCATACCTCAGAGATCTTGCAGGTTTGGGTCCAGACCACCACCCAACAGTTTCTCTGGGGCCTCTCCCTTGACAAGTACATTCTGTGGCAGTGCGCTGTATAATGTCCAAATAATAGGGGGAAGGTCCCGCTATCCTTCCATTACCATTTACTGGTTTAATTCCAGTGTGGTCTATCCGAGCAATGTCCGTGGGAGTTGGCCGTTGGGTGCAGTCCTTGTGAAGGTCACGTAGGTCTGGTCGATGAACAGTGAGGCTCAGATACTCTATGGACTCGGTGATTGGCTGCTCTGTCTATCAGCTGCTGAGGAAGGAGTGTTGGCATCTAGCAGGCTGAGAGTAGAACCCTCCTTCTCTCACTTCCGTGGGTTCGGCCGCACATGTCATGCTCCCTTGTTAGGCACGTGCACGCACAGGACTGTTAGGATACTTTGGAGAATTGACTCCTTAACCCTGTCCAATTTGTGCTCCGGCGTCCCTTTCATGAGCGTTAGCACGGTGTGGCTTTCCCCTTCTTTACTTCTGACCTCTCTTGGTACACAGCACAGTTACCCCGGGGTTGTTTTGTTTTTTGTTTTTTGTTTTAAGTCATCTCTGACACTTTCTGTGTTGTAACTGGTGCCCTTAGACCTTTCACATTTAAGGAGGTTGTGGACGTCGTTGACTTCATACCCGCCACTTCCCTGTGCTGCGTCTGCTGCGTTTGTTGTTACCCCCGTGTCCAGTTCTCTTCTCTGTCTGGTTTTAATGGAGTATTTTCCGTAATCCCATTTTCTCTCCTCTCTTAGCATATCAATTGTATCTCTCAACTTTATTTTATTGTTTTTTACTGGTGGCCCCCACCATTAACGATATACATTTAAAACTCACCTAAGTCCGGCTTCAGAGAACGCTGTACCACTTCATGGGGAGCACAGGGACCCCATAACAGAGTATTTCCTCCCTTCCCCATGACGCTGCTTCGTTGCCTTCCCCTGTCCACGGGCTGTGACGGCCCATTACATTTGCTACAGCTACTACTCTACACAGCTCTCTTTTAGATCAATTAGGATCTATTAGATCCTAGATCTAGATTAGATCCTAGATCTGTTAGATCCTATTAGCTAAATTAGATTAGAACAAATAGGAACAACCGTATTTTACTACCATTCATGCTCTTCTGATGCACCTCCATGCTTTATGTACATTTGGGCTTCTGACCGCAATTAGTTCCTGCTGCCCGAAGAACTTCCTATAATATTTCGGGCAGAGCCATTCAAGTAGTGATGAGTGTTCTCATACTCTTTCTCCTACAGAGTCTTTGTCTCTGCTTCCACTGGAAGGCGAGTCACACTGGATATAAAACTCTGGGTTGGTGGGTGTTGTCTTGTGACATCTTGCGACGACTCCAACGCTGGCTTGCCTGCCTTCTGATGAGAAGGGTTTTATCTTCTGTAAGGTATCCATGCTTCTCTGTGGCTGAGATGTAGTTTTCCTTGGGGTCCTTCCACGATTTCCTCTTCCTCTTTGGTTTTCTAGGTTTGAACAGGATATGCCCAGGTGTGATTTTATTGGTATATATTGTGCTTGGCGTTCTCTGAACTTTTGCATCAGTCGTTTGGTGTCTCTCATTAATTTTGGAAAGTTCTGGGCAATTATTACTTGAAACACTTCTTCTCTGTGCTTTCTTTCTTCTTTTGGTATTCCAAGTACACATTTGTTACACCTTTTGGTATCATCCTGAAGTTCTTGGATACGTTGTTGTTGTTAATGTTGTTTTTTAAGTAAGCTCCATGCCCAGTGTGGAGCCCAGTGCAGAGCCCGAACTCACAACCTTGAGAACAAGACCTGAGCTGAGATCAAAAGTCAGGCACTTAACCGACTGAGCCACCCAGGCTCCCCTTGGATATATATTTTTTTAATTCTTTCTTCACTTTGCTTTTCAGTTTGTGAAGTTTCAACTGACTATCTTCACTGTGTATGACCCTGTCCTTGCCACACGGAGCCCTTCAAAGGTATTCTTCATTTCTGCCATTGTATTATTTTTTAATTTCTAGCACTTCATTTTGATTCTTCCTTACAGTTTCATCTCTCTGCTTGCATTAGCCACTTGCTTTTCTGTGGTGCCTATTTTTCCATCAGAGCTCTTAACATATTAATCATATTCTTTTAAATCCCCGTGTGATCATTCCAACTTCTACGCCATACCCGGGTCTGGTCCTGGTGCTCGCTTTGCCTCCTCATAGTGTGCTTTTAATTCCTCTTGGTTTGCCCTGCTGTGGGAACCCTAGCCTGCTGTACTGTGCGGCAGGGCTGGAGGGACGTCAGCTCCAGCGGGAGGATTCACAGTAATGTGGGCCGGAGCTGAGCGGTGTGTAACGTTTGCTGTGGCTGCAGGAGCCAGAGGCTTGAGATTCCTCTAGTGTCCTCATCTTGATCTCCCTCCTCACTTTGGGCTCCCTGAGCGCTCCTCCTCAGAGTCCGCACCTCACAGCTCTTCTTGTAGGAGCCCACTGTCACCATCCTGGAGGCCTGTGGGTGAAGTGCTGGTAGTCAAGGTGTGGAGGGGATGTGCGTGTGTGTATGTCTGTGGTATGTGTGTATGTGTACATGTGTATAGGTGCGTGTGTTATGGATGTGTATACACACGTGTGGTGTATGTATATGGTGTGTGTGCATGTGTGTATGTATATGTGTATCTGTTTCATGTGTGTATGTGTACATGTCTGGTGTATATGTGTGTATGTGTATATCTGTGAGTGTACGTATGTGTATGTGTATAAGTGTGTGTGCATGCGTGTGTGGTGTTTGGGTATATGTGGGTGTATGTGTGTGTGCATGTGTGTGTGCTATGTGGGTATATGTGTGTGTGCGTACAGGTGTGTGTACATGTGTGTATGTCTATGTTGGTGTGTGTGTATGTATAGGTGTGTGTTCATGTGTGCGGTATGTGGGTGTATGTGTATGGGTGTGTGCATGTGTGTACAGGTGTGTGTGCATATGTGTGTGTCTATGTTGGTGTGTGTATATGTATAGGTGTGTATGTGTATAAGTGTGTGTGTATGTGTGTACGGCATGTGGGTATATGTGTGTGCATGTACGTGTAGGTGTGTGCATGTGTGTGCGTATATGTATACATGTGTATATGGGTGCGTGTTTGTGTGTGTGCACGCGCATGTGTGTAGGGTGGAGGGTATGCGTGTGCATGTATGTGTAGGTGTGTGCATATATGTGTAGGCGTGTGCATGTGTGTGAGTATATGTGTGCATGTGTGTATGGGTATGTGTTCATGTGTGTGGGTGTGTGCATGTGTATGCATGTGTGTGCGGTGTGTAAGGGTGTGTGCACAGTTGTGTGTGCATGTCTAGGTGTGGTGTGTGTGTACACGTGTGTGCAGTGTGTGTGTGTGAGCACGCTATAACCACGCGTCTGAACCTCAGTCTCTGCGCTGGGCCCCTCACAAGTGTCTCTCCCATAGACCAGCTGCTTTTCTCTTCCTGTCCCCTCCTCCCTGTCCCCTGGCTGCCACATTCCTAGCCTGTTTCCTTGAAACCCTGACTCCTCTTGACAGCCGCGTCACCCGATCCTTGCGGTCGGTGACGAGAAGGCTGGAGGGGGCTGGAGGGGAGGAAGAAATGCCCTTCCTTCACCTGGCAGAGGCTCTGGGAGGGTCTTTTTCCCCAGAAGAGGCTCTGCGTGTATTTCACGGTGACTGTTCTTCCTTTCCCCGGCCTTAGTCACCAGGAGATCGTTCTCAGATGAGAAAGATGAGAATCTGCTGGGTTTCCTGCAGGGAAGGCGCCTGGAAGTGGGCCCCCGAGACTGCCGCCCCCAGCATTTCTCACTCACGCCAGCCCACACTCGGCCCCCGGAAATTCATCACAGTTACCATGTGGCTTTTCTCACCAGCGTAGGCTCCAGCAGCCCCTGCTCCTGGGAAGCAGATCTCGGCTGTGACTCTTCAGATCCGCCCCTTTCCAGACTGGGGGCGCGGGTCACCCTGTGACCTCAACTCTCTGCTGGGCCAAGCAAGGCGACTGTCTTCAGTGCGTCCAGCTTTGGCTTGTCCTGAGGGTGAGCGCCTCAGCCTCCCAGGACTTCACACGTCAGAGCTGAACCTGGAAGCCTCCACTAAGAAACATCCATGCCTGATTATTTTGTATTACATTACCATTATTTCAACGTGGAAATGTGAAAACACTTCTTAAAGGAGAGAGAAAAGCATAATGACCCTTCAGGGCGCCCAGGTGGCTCAGGTGGTTGAGCGTCCAACTCTTGGTTTCAGCTCAGGTCATGGTCTCAGGGTTGTAGGGTCAAGCCCCGCATCGGGGGGGGGGGGGGGGGGTGCCTGACANCTTCTGCCCTTCTCACTCACACGCTCCCTCTGAAGTAGATCAATCTTTCAAGAAAAAAAGCATAATAATCCCTCAAGTGCCCCTCCTCAAGGTAGACCCTGCTTCCTCCAATGGCCTCCTCCTGGCCCTTTGGCTGCAGCCCATCCCAAAGCCCACAGCACGCATTGTGCGTATTGAACCTTGTTACGGCAGCATCCCAGAGATCAAGCTCATGGTAGACGTATGTTACTGTGAAGAAAACCCCGGCTTCAACCATTTTCAATATTCATGGCCCACACGCTCCCCCGAGATCATTTTGAAATAAGCTAGACATATTAGAATTTCATCCATGAACATTTTTGCATGTATGTCTAGATGATTCCGTCATCACACCTGCTCCTATATCCAGGCAGTTTCCATGTGTCCCATCATCTGGTAACAGCTCATCTGAATCAGGGCCCAAATGAGGACCTTTCCATGCCAGAGTTCTCCAGTGGTCCCTTCCCCCATTCCTTTTTGTGGGGAAAAAGTGGGTAATTTGTCTTCCAGTGCTCTTCATGGTCAGGTTTTCCCTAATTATTCGTCTGTTCCTTGTACTTCCTATAAATCAGTAGTTATAGCACAAGGTTTGCTCAGATTCACATTCCATTTTATCTTCTTTTTGGGAAGATTCCTTCCTAACTCTTTGCATGATGTCTGTGGCCTTAACCCCTGACTCCAGTAGGGACTGCAGACTGCCATTTTCTCATTCACAAAACCTTCTTCATTTCCTGGCTGGAATATTTCTATAAAGAGAGACTCAGCCCCTGGCAGTGGGCAGGAAGTTGCCCTTCAAGGCTATGTTATGGGTCAGGTCTTGGGGACACTCAGCAGAGACTGCACTCTCCTGTCTGCTCTGTCTCCCCGGCAGATGCAGCCCTGAGTCGCTGCCACCATGATCCACCACAATTCCCACGTGGAATCCTTTAACACCTAAGAAAAATGAAGCAAAAGAAAAGGCAAAACATTAAAGTGTGTTAGAATTGAGTACTTATTAGATATGGGTATTGATTATATTATTCTCTATGCTTTTTAAAATTTTAAAGTATCTTATGGCAACATGTCTTAGAGTGCAAGAAAATGTGCAAGAAAATGTGTTCATGACCCTGAGGTAGTGAAAACTATAAATAACTTGTACAAGCCCAGGAGACTAACAGCCTAAATATAAATAGGTCAGACAGAGGAACAGAAGAAAACTAAAGAAGAAAAACAAATGGTGAACTAACGTGGGAGTAAATCATGGACCAATCTCACTAGCAGGGATGGGGGGCAGAGTGAAATCAGGGTAAGACGTGAGATGCAATTTTCACCCTCTCATTTATTTTTATTCCTTGGTAATGGAAGTGTTTGGGGCATAGAATTTTCCACCAAGCGCAACTTAGCCAATGCCATGAGTTTTGTTACGTACGTTAAAAAAAATTCATTACTTTTTAGGTGTTGTGTAATTTTGATTTTGAGTACCTCTTGGAGACAGAATTTATTTCTTGTATGAGAGAAAATTAAGCATTTTTGATGTTTGAATTTTTCTGGTTGTTAGTTTTCTTTTATTTCTCCTCAGTGCCTTTTGGTCTAAAAATGTTATCTGAATTATTTCTACTTCATAGAATTTTTTTGAAGTATAAAGGGCTCTCTATATAATCAGTAAATATTTCATGAGCAATTCAAGATAATCTGTATTCTTCAACTGCCCCTCGAGTAGTGTTCCGTATCAATCTATCACATTCACCTTATTCAGTATGTCGTTTACATTTTCTCTATCATTTTTCTTTTAAAGTGTTGACTGTGCATTAGAATCATCTGGAGAGTATATTCAGTTCAGATTCCTGAGACTTGCTCCAGACCTACAGGTCTGGAATCTTCTGAATGGCATTTTTAGAAACATCACAGATCATTCTGATGCCCATGGCACTTCAAAAATCATTTGCTATAATCTTCATTTTCCTCTACTTGAAAACACACAGTTACACACACTCACCCACACTCATCCACCCCCTTCATACACACAGATGTATGTGTTCTCATCCATACACACATTACGTGGCATTGCATTTGCACAGGAAACACTCAACACAGACTGAAGTGAATCATACTTGATCTTTATATCTTTAACTCTTGACACTCAATTTATATCTAGATCATTGTTTTTGTGAACTCTGTGATTTCTAGGTTTGGTGGTCACCTGAGATCTTGTTCTGAGTACGTGTCACAACTCCATTGATTTCTGCTCCTCATCTGTGACCTTGGATGGAGGAAGTGTGTGTGATGGAGAAGAGCTCTAACTTTGGAGTCTTATGGACCTGCGTTGGGTTTGACTCTCAGCTCTACCATTTACTGACTGAAGGAATGCCAAAACTTAAGTAATTTCTCTGGGGCTCAAGTTTCTCATCTGCTAAATGGGGTAAATATAAACAGTTAGCACAGGGTCTCGGGCTTAATAAGCACTCAACAAATAGAAGCTATAAGGGACAAGACTTTTAGCATGACAATTAAACTTATTATTACCAAGTGATCTAAATTTAAAACCTTAAACATGTGAAATAAGTTACTTATTTTGATTTTTAGATGTGGAAAATAAAAACTGATATGATTTAAAAAGAAAAAAAGGAAAACATTTTCTCAGTAGCTGGCAGGTGGATTGTCTCCTGTTGCTGTTGTGTTTCTATGTCTCTCCATGCTTTCCTCCTTTTTTGCTTTATGACTTTTGATCCTAAATTACTCAGGGTGTTAAGGTTGATGAGGGCTCCCCATGTGTGTGGCAGCTTTGTCGTTACAGAGTGAGCCTTCTCATTTATTGCTCTTTGCCTCAAGTTAAATCTTCTCTGTTACTATTATTGCTACCTTGCTTTCTTCTTAATTGCGTTTGCTGAATATATCTTTGCCATCTTTTGTAATTTCAAATGTTCTGGTTGTTTTGTCTTTGTCATTTGTTTTTACATGCAGCTTCCAGATGGGTTTTGATTCAATCTGAAATCATTTTTCCTTGTAATAGAGTGGTTTATCCATGACAGATATTACAGAAATATCTGCCTTTAACTCTTCACCTCATTATTCTTCATGTCTTCCATGCTTCTTTTGCTCTCCTTATCGACTGCTATCTGGCTTCTTGTTTTGAGTATATCAGAGTTTTCCTTTTGATAATTTGGAAGATTTACAGTCAATTTCATTTCTTCTAGGATTAGCCTTACAACTTTTAACAATTTACTTAAACCGTTTTTTTCAATAACCAACTTTAACAATATCTATTAATTCCCTGCAAGGGAACAAGCACTGTCCCTACCTCACAATTTTTCTGTTATATTATATTTTTCAAGTGGTTGCTGTGTTATCTTGGAAAGTATATGTTCCATTCAAGCTTTCTCCATTAGACTCCAGACCTGGCCAGCCAGCTGTCTTTTTAACATCATTGGTTGTCTGAATAAACATCTACAACTTGATACGCCAGACCCAAATGGGGATTCCTGCCTCCCAACCTCTCCTTGCACATTGTCCCACATTTCCGTAAAAAGATCTCTCTCGACCTCTTTGTCAAAGCCAAAAACTATGGGGTCATCCGTGGTTCCTCCTTTGTCCTCATTCAGAAAATTCAACCCAACATTCCTTCTCCAAAACATACTTGAATCTTTTTGTTTCTCTCCCTCATCTCACCAGACACCTCAGCTCTTGACACCTGCACCTCTCAACCCTTCTGCCCACCTCCCCCTTAGCACAAGCTTACCTTCCGTGGTCCATCCATTCCAAACACGGAGAGAGGGCATCACTGTCCTGCGTTAGAGCCTTCATGGATCCTGTTAGTGTCAGAATGAAACCCTGTCTCCTTCCCACTGCCTAGGAGGCAGGTCTCTGCCGTGCGTCCAGACCCAGACCCAGACCCGGGCAGTCTCCATTTATCTGCGTGCTCCTGCACAGTTATGAACAGTGTCCCTTTCCTTCTGAAAGCCTCTCTGTTTGGACGATACAGCATGCAGCGGTCTTGGCTCCTGTGGGTCTTTCCCACAAACTCACACCTCTTTCCCTCCCTCTCCTTCTGGTCTTGCTACATTCGTGTCTCTTCTTTCGGTCAGGCTTGCCAGCCCTTCCCCTGGCCCATTCTGGAACGTTCTTTCCCCACATCCACACACAGCTACCTCATCTCCCCCCCTCGGGTCCAAGGCAAACCTTACCTCCTCGGGGAGGCAAGACTCTGCTCCCCCATTGCTCCTCATACATGTGCTCATCGCTGTCTTTCTCATGACCACCGAGTTACTGTGACCCCCCTTATGTGCCCTGTGCTGCCCCCTGCAGGGACTCCGGCCCTCTCTGCCGGCTTCACAACCGTCTACCCCAGACCAGAAGCGAGGCCTGCTTCTTAGAGTGTGCTCAAAAAAATATTTGTTGAATGAATGAATATATTTAATCAACTTTTTTTTTTAATTTATCAGATCGGGGTGGTATGTAACAGTTCCCAACGGAAGTTGAGAAACTTGCTCACTTTACACTTTCTCCAGCTGTTCCATCCCCATGGTTTTCTCAGTTCTGTTCTCCTTTGCGTTTGCCTGTAGTTTACAATATTTCCCTTCCACTTGATGCCCACAGTCCCCGTGCCTTGTGATTCTCAGTCCCCGTTAAGTGAACGCACGCCGCTCCCACCACCTGTGAACCTCCAGGCTCCTACATCGCTGGCCTCTCGCTGCCTGTGCCCCTCCCGCCTGCTGCGCCCCCATTTCCCGCCCCACCCCTGCCCTTTCACTCCTAGCTCACATCCTTTCATGACATTTTATATGGGTCAGTATCCCGTCTACAAGGTGGAATTGTCAGCACCCTGACAACAGACACCACGCTCAGTGTTTCTTTTGTGACTCGGTAGGTAGCATCTAGGCCATGGTCAGGTACCTCCTACACCCCTTGCCCAAAGGGCCCTCCCAGAACGGTTGGCACCCGCCCCTGAGCAAAGGAATGCTCGGCGAAGCCCCGAGGTGACCGGGAGCGTGCGGCCCGTGTGCTCCTTGTGTGGATAGCGGACACCTGTGGATCCAGTGGAGCTCAGCGTCCCAATCACTGCGGAGTCACGACAGCATGACGTCATATGCCAGTGACAACGCGTGTCCAGGTGTCACTGCTGATGTCTTCACCTGTGGGTGGAAGCCAATCCTGGTGGAGCCTGAGCTGGGTCAGCCTCCCAGAGAGCGGCAAGAGGCAGCTCTTTTGTTTTGGTTTGGTTTGGTTTTAACTTTATGTATTGGGATACCTGGGGGGCTCAGTCAGTGAAGCATCTGCCTTCAGCTCGGGTTGTGATCCTGGGGTCATGAGATCAAGGCCCACATTGGTCTCCCTGCTCAGTGGGGAGTCTGCTTCTCCCTCTGCCTGTTGTTCCCCCTGCTCTCACACTTCTTGCTCTCTTGGGCAAAGAAATAAATAAAATCTTAAAAAAATAAATTTTATTTATTAGAGAGAGAGAGAGAGAGCACAAGCAGGGGGGAAGAACAGAGGCGAGAACAGACTCCCCGCTGAGCAGGGAGCCCGACACAAGGCTCGATCTCAGGACCCCGGGATCATGACCTGAGCTGCAGGCAGACGCTTCACCGACGGAGCCCCCAGGCGCCCCGAGGGGCAGCCCTTTAAGGGTCTCCCCGTGAGCCCTTGTGCACTTCCAGGAACAGGGGACCTTCGGCGGGTCATCCCGGAGTATAGGCCCATGCTGTGCTTGAAAATAATGCTTTTTGCACCAAACTGTTGATCAGATCATTTTGTCAACAGGTAAATACTTTTTCATTATGTTTGCCCAAATAATCTCCATGCCCCTATTTGGGACAATGAAAAAGATCACACATGACGTGCCATCACGTAGAAAGGGCCTCGCTTTCCTGATTTACAATAACCTTTTGTATTAGAATCCCCTGGGTGTAATTACTAAATTAGAGAAGGAAGCTTTCTCCTTTTAAATCTATCTTTCGGGAATGAACACCACACACATAATTTTATCTTCCTCTTTTGGAAAGGCGTGATTACACTTTCATTTTATTTTGGTCTTTAAAAAGGTCTTTTCCTCCTGAATTCAGAAGGAACCCATTCTTGTTGCACAGGTACGCAGCGGAAGGGGCATTCTCTTGCCGAGACCACCAGCTGTTAGTATCCGAGGTTTTCTTCCTTTGGTACTTCCTTCCGTGCACATTTCGTACGTGCATTCTGCCGTGTGGCACGTTACGCGTCACACCCGCGGCAGCGTGAAGTGATGCAGCCTTACAGCTCAGTTCTGCAGTTGTGAAGTCCACAGGGCGGTCTGGCCTCTGCCCGGGAGCTCGCAGGCCTGCGCCCACCCGTCCTCAGGCAGGGGCCTTACCTGGAGGCCCTGCGAAAGAATCCACTTGCAAAGGCATTCACGTTCTTGGCCCAATTCCATTGCTGGCATCTGTAGGGCCGAGGGCCCCCCTCTCCTTGCTGCTGGTAGCTACGGCCTCTCTCCGGTCCTTCCACTGTCTGACTTCCTCCTTGCCGCGTCTCTTCCGTCCCAGACCAGCCGTGTCGCCTGGTCCGTCATGCCCACCACAGATCTCTCCGACTTCCCCTCTGCCGGCCGCTGAAAGATGCTCCTTTGAAAGGGGCTGCTGCGATGGGTCGGGTCCACAGGGGTACTCCCTCCGCATTTGGGGCACCGCGCCTGTGGCTTAACAAGCGTCAGGTGACTCACAAGTTCTGAGCAGTAGCAGGTGGAATCCGGGGGGGACATGCTTCGAATTTGCTGACCCCGTGCCTGAATATTTTTAAGTATTTTGTCTTTTACGTTTTATTTTTTTAAAGATTTTATTTATTTATTTATTTATTTATTTATTTATTTATTTATTTATTTATTTATTTCACAGAGAGTGAGAGCGAGCACAAGCAGGGGTAGAGGCAGAGGGAGAGGGAGAAGCAGGCTCCCCGCTGAGCATATTTTCATCATACCTGTGTTACTGGGCATTTGCATCACGTCCAACTTCTCTGCCTTATAAATCACGCAGCAGCGAACACAGCTCTGTGCGCGTGAGCTATACACCCTTGGGTGCGAGTGTCTCTGTCGCAGGGCTGTCTGTGGCTTCTGAGACAAAGTGCCAACCCGGACCCAGAGGAGCCCGGCCGGCCCGCGCCCCGACCTCGGGTGTGTGAGTGTGCTCGCTTCCACGTGGCCTCGCCAACGTCTGGATGAGCCCCCTTTGACTACCTAGAATCCCAGCAGTTTGAGGCTGTGGCACTCTGAACGAGCCCACCTTTTGACACCCAAGCTTCGGGACGCTGGTGGTCCCCAGGGTTTCCTGCCCCCTGAACATTTTCAGTCAGGGGAGGCTGAACACAAGGTTCACTAGTCTCTCCTCTTCGCAGCTGAGAAGTGCCTCCTCCCTGGCACTGTGCGTGCCCTATTCGGAGCTCACGGAAGCAGCTCAGGTGGCTACCCTTGTCATCAGGCGGACACTGAGGCACAGAGAAGTCAAGAACAGTCACATTCCCACTGCAGGAAGTGGCAGTCATGGCTTTCTCATGCATCCTGCAGCATGGCGAGTACCACCTCCTCCAGGGAGCCCTTGCTGACCACCTCCCCTGCCCCCGGCCATTAGAAGCAGTGAGGGGGACCCGGTGCTCCCCAGGGACCGCACGGCTGCCCCAGCACCAGGCTTCATGCACTGCGTTGCCAACACTCACTCATTCTCTGCTCTCCCGCTGGACACCCCGATAGGCACCACCGCTTCATTGCGGAGAATTTAGACCTAAAGCCAGACTGCCCGGGTCTGAGCCCCGTTCTGCCGCCGGATAGTGGTGGGACATAGAGCACATTGCTCACCTCTGCGCCTCCGGTTCCTCATCCGTAACATGGGACTAACCACGGTACCGGCTCACAGAGCCACGTGGGGACTAAACGAGCAGTTTGGAAGGCGCTGAAATCGGATCGTGGTGCAGAGGGCGTACCTGCTGGGGGTGACATCGGTTATGTGCGTGTGTCAGGGAGGGCAGTGAGGCAACACGGCAGGGACCGGGTCTCCACGTGTGCCCCTTATCCCACACCCAGAGTACTGAGCACAACACCTGCTCCAATCTGTGCTCGACACACAGTTAAATGTTGAATGTTACTGGACTCAGGTAGGTTTCATAGTAAACGCTGTGTTTTTAGCCATGATATTGTCACTGCTTCTCTGAAATGTCAAATTTTCCCTAACCATAATGCTTCCAATGCCAAAATTTCCCTAACTTGAATGCTTAAAACTACAGCAGAGGCTTGATATTCAAAATGCGTATGGAATGTTATTCAGCAAGAAAAGGGAAGGAGCCATCAAGCCACGAAAAGATGCGGAGGAACCTTAAGTACATATAGCTGAGTGAAAGCAGCCAGTCTGCAAGGGCGCCTGGGTGGCTCAGCGGGTTAAAGCCTCTGCTTTCGACTCAGGTCATGATCTCAGCGTCCTGGGATCGAGGCCCGCATCGGGCTCTCTGCTCAGCGGGGAGCCTGCTTCCTCCTCTCCCTGTCTCTCTGCCTGCCTCTCTGCCTACTTGTAATCTCTCTCTGTGTGTCAAATAAATAAATAAAATCTTAAAAAAAAAAAAAAAGAAAGAAAGCAGCCAGTCTGCAAAGGCTCCGTGCTCTTTGACTCCAGCTCTGTGACCATCAGGAAAGGACAAAACTATGGAGACAGCACAGAGATGCGTGGTTGTCAGGAATTAGGGCAGCGGCACAGAGGATGTTTAGGGCAGTGAAACTCTTCTGTCTGATACTTAACGGTGGACGTGTGATATCATGCATTTGGCAAAACCCACAGAACTGAAAAACCCTAATGGAAACTGTAAACTTTAGTTAATACTAACATATCAACATCAGCTCATCAATTATCATAAAAGTACCTCACTAACGCCAGATGTTGGCAGCAGGATGTGTGGCCCAGAGACAGAGGGTACTTGGGGAGCCCTCTGGACTTGCCGTAAAATTTTTCCCTAAGCCTAAAACTGCTCTGATATAATCTATTGAAACAAAATTTTGAAAGGCGTACAAGGACTCCAACCCATCTCCCAGTTGGAGGAAAAACGACAGGCGTTCACACTCCAGCAGTTCACACAGCAGGCTTAGTACCTTCTGTTTATCTCACTAAATCCCCAACAAGAATAAAGTACTTAGGATGCTCATTAAGCAGAAACCAAAAGGCGGACACATCATGAGTGTATCTTCTGATTTTTTTTCCCGATCAGGAGGAGATGGTTTTCTTAATCTGACCATTTCTTTCCTACTATGAAACACACTGTTCATCTAATTTCACTGAGTTATCCATTTGCTGGCATGAAGCTCCTTTCACACCACTTCTAGGACTTTTAAACACATTTAAAGAGAACAATCTTCAGGAGAGGGATAAAAGAAATTTCTTTACAGAGCTTTCCAAGAGCACAAGGGAAGACTGAGGCAGTGGCCACAGGAACCATATTCCAACTGAGTAGATTATTCAGACACTGAGAAAGCAACTCTAGGCTGTTAGATCCTGGAAAAAAAATCACAGAATATTGCTAAATGTATCCTTCTCCCTCTTCCATCTCCTCACAACTGTTCTGTGTCTCCCTTTTGAGGGTAAATGTGGTCCGTATACACAATGGAATATTACTCAGCCATCAAAAAGGATGAATACTCAGGTTTTGCATCAACACGGATAGAACTGGAGGAGATTATGCTGAGTGAAATAAGTCAGGCAGAGAAAGTCAATTATCATATGGTTTCACTTACTTGTGGAGCATAAGGAATAGCATGGAGGACATTAGGAGAAGGAAGGGAAAAATGAAGGGGGGTGAACTCAGAGGGGGAGACTAACCATGAGAGACTATGGACTCTGGGAAACAAACTGAGGGTTTTAGAGGGGAGGGGGTAGGGAGGTGGGTGATCCTGGTGATGGGTAATAAACAGGGCACAGATTGCATGGAGCACTGGGTGTTATACGCAAACAATGAATCATGGAACACTACCTCAGAAACTGATGACGTTCTGTTTGATGACTAACATAACACAATAAAAATAAATGAAAAAAATAAAATACATTTCAATTACACCATCCCATGTCATTCATGAAACATTTATTGAGCACCCGCTGTGTACCACACAGCATGCTAGGTACAGGAGCAGAACAGCGTTGAGTGGCTTCTGGGTCCCCCCTTGCAGCCTTTGCCCTCAGGACACAGGATCTTGCTCACACGGTCTGTCTTCCCGTTTTCCGGTTCTCCCTCGAGGGCTTCCTCAGAGGGCAGGCGATTCCCAATAAATGCCCCGTGAAACACATGGCCATGGTGTAGCAGAAAACCAGCGACATGTTAGAAGCGACCTTCCAATACACTGTCACTTTGCGAGCACCTGTGCCATTGAGCAGCAGGGCTGTTGGCTGAGAGCTGTTGCCTGGGAATGTGTCTGCGGGTACATTTTAGTTTTGTGGATTGATGGCGTGTGCTCATGAGGATCGATGGCTCTCTTTCGGTCCCTTTCCATTTCCAAGATCTTAATTATGTGCTCTTGCTCCCAGAACCTAGAGTCATTGGCAGGTTATGGTTCTGGACCCTGATCTCTTCCCTTATGGACTCTGAGGCGTCTTCTCTGTGTCTTCCCTGGTGACCTGGTGAGGGTCCGCGGTGAGGAGACCTCACTTCCTGCCCATGTTTACTGCTCCGCCGAGAGCTTCTCTGGAGCCCCTTTTCTGTTGAAATACCATCTATTGTTAGCTGTTGTGTAACACTTCCTGTCAGTGGAGCTGTTGTTTAAATAAGGCATTCCTGAAAATTACCTTATCCCAACTGGCTTCTTTCGCTTTCCGCACGGAGGAGCCTGGAGGTTTGATGAGGTCATCTGTAGGATGAGGTCATCAGCCTGCTGGCAAAACCATGTCAGTTCTCCTCTTTGCCCTAAACATTCCATGTGTCTTGTCACTGCTCTGCCCATAGAGCTTATCAACCTCTGTGGTTATCAAAAGGTGTTAGGATTGACAGGAAGACTTGAACACACACCCACAAGGAGGCAACTTCCTTCCAATGTGTGCGAAGGACACACGAATTCCACCTAGTGCCGGGAGCCCACAGCCCTCCCGCCAGGGTCGCTCGGGGCACCGAGCGGGAGGACACCAGCTGGTTGGAAGGATTCCGTCAGGTGCTTCTGGAAGCCTACATCCCCTGGACCCTCCCTGCCTTTCCAGAGACTGGCCAGGAGCTTGCCTGGTCCCCGGGTGCAGGAGAATGTAAGGCATCTCCACTCCCGAAGCCCCGTCCTCCCTTCTCCAGCCCCGCAGCCCTGTCTCCCCAGATCCGTCCATTGGTCATCTCTGACAAAGCCTAAATGTTCTGGCAGAGTCAACTGGGCAGAACTGGTTTTTCTTTCTTTCTCTTTCAAACATTTCTTGCATCTAAGACAGAGAACAAAACAGATGCTCATGCCTCCTCCCACAGTAACGACTTGAAGGAACATAGGACGAAAACGTATCAATTAAACCAGTAATTCCAACACTCTGTGGTCCCAGGGTCCCTTTATGATCTTAAATAGAAACTGAGGACCCCAGAGAGCCTTGGTTGATCATTTGTTTACTGGTGTTCACTGTACTAGCAATTAGACCCGACTTTAAAAATACTTATTCATAAGTATTCACTAGTCATAAATATTTATTAGAAAAATATGTGCTAGTTCGTTTGAAATAACAATAATACACTCATGACGTGCTAACACGAATGGCCTATGTCAAGCAAAAATAAAAACTGCCCAAGCAAACCCAATTGTGAGCAGAGTGCCATGTGGTACGACTTTCCTATCTTTCCTATGACATCCGAGTCGACGGGTGGCGGGGTCTTGTTGCCACTTCTGTGCTGAAGCCATCGTGAAGCCACGGGGTGGGGGGTGGCCGCTGGGACCCTCCAGGGCACAATCCCGAGCGGCTGAGGTGGAACAAGCAAACACCTCTGACATTATCACAGCAAAGTTCAGCCCCAGACTCCACCAGGTGTCTGTGAAGCTGACTATGAGAAGTACCGAGTTAAATCAAGTATTTCGCTTCAGAAAAAACAGCGGGAGTGGTATCATCTGTCCCTTTGGGACCCCTTCCTGATGCTGGAGGCCCCCTGGCATGAATGCACAGACTCGTGCTGGAGGTCGCCTCTTCTCCAGCACACTGGACAGGCTTTGCACATTAGTAGGAGCGCATGGCCCCTCGCACGCTCAATTCATCCCAGGGGACCCGAGCCTTTCTTTCTGTGCCATGTTCAAGGCATCCCTCCAGGACCTTCTGGCCAAGACGACTTGCTGTTTTTTGCCTTTTCACGCCATCCAGGTCCAACTTGGTAGCATTTCTTCCTTCTGATAGCAACAGTGGCTTCAGACTCATGTCCGGCTTACTGAGCCAGACAGCTGCCTGCCGAGGCCTGCTCGCTCGCAGTCGGGAAGAGGGCTGGGCGCTCGGGGCTCACGCTTCCACTTACAGGAGCCCTCCAAGGTAGAGTGGACGATGTCGGGACTCCCAGACAGCCGAGGGCCACAGCGGACAGGTTACTTACTCTCAAAAGGTCGAAAGTATAAGCTGAGATTTCTAATTTGATTTTTTTAAATCTTGCTTTACTATAAAAGCGTATCAACTCTGTTCCTTTCCTTGATAGCTTTGAGGCACCACTGCTCATAATACCAAATCATATCTTCAAATCACAACAATGTCCCCACTTTTAGAAGGCCTTCATTTTCTTTTTCCACTTGTGCCCTGTGATCCAAGTATTCACGTGCCCGAGAACAGAAGTCTGCATATTCAAACGTTTTCCTTACTGCCATCACCCACGAACAGAAAAAGAGATCTCAACTGCCCCCTCACTTGAGCAGTGGCAGCAAATGCGGTGACACAAAGCCCGAAATCTTACTGTCTAGCTGTTGACTGAAAAAGCTGGTTGACTCTTCTATAAATGCGTCATATACCTATTCGGTTGCACCCACAGCGACTAGAAAACTCTTTCCCCCATTGGACTGCCTTTGAATTTTTTGTCGTAAGTCACTTGACCATAAATGTAAACGTTATGTCTCAACTTTCCTTTCTCTTCCATTGATCTGCACACCTATGTGCACACTGGTACCGCCAAGTCTTTCTGTTACTGTTTTCATTTGTATGCTTGACTTCTTATGAGTCACTCTGCACCTGTAGATGTGACCACTCATCCGGGCATTGCTCTGGAATTCTGCTTAATAGTCTCTGGAACCCTGCTTAATCGCCTCTTCTTGTTGGCCAGTAGATCCGTCTGTGGCCGGGGAACCCAGTTTAGGGTTCAAGTCATTGGCAATGTTGTCCCGACTCCACTTTCTATCCAGGCTTCTCGTGTCTCTTACGTGTGTGCACGTGGTTTCAAGTTCAGCCAGAGATGGGAGGATTGCCAGGACTCCTCTGTTGTCTTGTGAGTGAGCACAAAGCCCTGTGCACACGCCCAGACTTCCGGGCTGACAGAAACGTGTGGGAGCTCATCAGGGTACACTATGGCGGCCTCCTTTGTGTCTCCCCGTTACGTTTCTGGTAGGTCTGCCAGTCAGCGGGCCCCCACCAGAGTCATAGCTTCAGGCCCACTGGGGTCTTCCTCATGCTCCACTGCAAATCAGGTCATCAGTCTCCGGTGGCAAAGCTTACAGTGTTCATGCCCCACAGCAGTCCTGCCCTGACAGAGCTGAGAGTTGGGAACAAGACCCGCCCCTGGCAGAAGGGCCACAGACTGACTGTTTTCACTCAAAAGTTGAATGGTTTTACTGAATAAACCTTCCTCAATTTGTTGTATGCCTTTGGTTGATTTATAGAGTCTTGAAATGGTGATCTTTGACAATTTTTTCTAGTTTTCTTCTTTTGGGGGGGGTTGTGGAAGGTGAGATTTGCCAGGCTCTTCTTACCGTACCATTGTGTAAGTCCTGCCCCCAGGACTCTGTTTGAACAAGCCCTTCATATTTGTCTGATGTCCCCGAAGGTTTGAGAACGAGTGCCCGAGGTGAGCTACCCTGCTGCCGTCTAAAACCAGTTTTCCAACTCGTGCCACAGACTGTGCCATCCCCTCTCACGTGGTCAAGAACAGGAGCTCCGCTGCTCTTTCCTGCTTCCCTCAGAAGGCCACCCTACTGGCTTTCCCCTCGGCCATGCTCTTCTCCTAGCTACTCACGTGATTATTTATTTCAGAGAGAGAGAGTGCAGCGGGGAGGGGCAGAGAGAGAGAGAGAGAGACTCAAGCAGAATCCACGCTCAGTGTGGAGCCCACTGTGGGGCTCGCTCCCCGGACCCTGAGATCACGACCTGAGCCCAAACCATGAGTCTGCCGCTCCATCGACTGCATGCCCACATGACTCACTTCTTCCCCTCCTTTAAAATCTGTTCAAATCGTATCCATCTCTTACCACTTTATAGAAAATCGTAAGTTTTCTTATTTGTCATGCTGACAGTTTTTGTTTCTTTCTGCATACTAGACTGTATGCTCCAAAAGGCAAGCATCTTTGTTAGTTTGTTCACTGACATGTCCCGGGCGCCCAAAACAGTCTCGGAATATGACAAGTCATTGTTGAATGAATGCATGTAGGACCAAGAATCCACCATAAGAAGCAACATTGGGTTATTTTATGTAAATTAGTGCAAGGGGTTAAGTAATTTCCCCCAAGCAAGGGATATTATTTTGTTAAAATTCTAAGAGGTCACACAGGCATTGGGCTTCTTGGCTGAATCTTGGCAAAATTAGGGAAGAAGAAGAGAGGAGAATCACAGATTATTTTCAAGTATACTCTACCTCTGCAGTGCTCAGAAACCTCACTGTTTTGATTTAGTGTGCTCCGGGAGGGTGGTGATACCGGAGTTTCTTCTTTTGTGATCGTGTTGGCATGTGGTGGTGGGAAGGAAATACCTGAAGACACTGTATCATCCCTCCCCTAGGCCTTTTCTGCTGCCACTTCTAAGTAAGGCACCGGCCGTACTGGGCAGAAGAGCACAGCACCTTGGAGAGAGACTTGCTCTGTTCTCCGTCACCAGTTTCTGGCATGTGAATATGACCACCGTGATGTCTGGGCTGCTGAGAGCAGTGCCTGCAGTGTATCCCCATGACTGGCACACGTCCCCCCCAGCAGTCGGTATTCTCTCTCCATCTTTTGCTATTGCTTCTGGAAAACTTGGATATTAAGCCCCATATCATTTTATAAGCCACTCTTTTAAATATTCTTTTCATGAAGAGCAAACAAACCGGTGGTTTTTTTCATTCACCCAACTCTGAAACCACCAACGATCAACAGCTGAGCAATATGAAAAGTGAAAGAACAAAACACAGACCACAGTTTTTTTAACTTCTTATTTTGAAATAAGGATAGACTCTCAAGACGTTGTAAAAATAGTAGAGAAGTCCTGAGTACATGCCTAGCAGCTTCTCCTAATGGTAACAGAATACTTAACCAGGCTATGTGGTCAAACCCAGGAAAGTGGGACCAACACAATATAAGGATAAAATACCTAAGAGTAAATATAACTAAGGAGTTGAAAACTCTCTGTTCTGAAAACTACAAGACATTGTTGAAAGAAATTGAAGAAGACAAATAAATGGAAAGATGTCCCGTGTTTGCGGATTGGAAGAATTGATACTGTTTAACTGTCAATACCATCAAAACCCATCAATGGATTCAATACAATCCTGATCCATATTCCAATGGCAATTTTTACAGAGAAAACCCTAAAATTTACACGTACCCATAAAAGACCACAAATAGCCAAACCAAATCTGAGAAAGAACAAAGCAGGAGACATCACACTTTCTGATTCTAAGCAATACTATAAATCTGTAGTAATTAAAGCTGTGGTATTGGCATGAAAACAGAAAACTAGACCAATGAGACGGAATTGAGAGCTCAGAAATAAACCTAAATATATATGGTTAACTAATATTTGACAGGGGAGCCAAGAATACTTAATGGAGAAAAAAATCGTGGGTTTTTTTTTTTTGAATAAATGGTGTTGGGGACATTGGATATTCACATGTCAAAGAACGAGTCTAGACTCTTACCTTACACCAGTCACAAAAATTAACTCAAAATGAATTAGAGACTTAAATGTAAGACCTGAAACCATAAAATCCCTAGAAGAAAATATAGGGAAATAACACCTTGACATGGGTCTTGGCAATGATTTTAAAGCACAAGCAACAAAATAAAAAATAAACAAGTGGGACTATGTCACTAAAAAGCTTCTATGTAATAATAAAAACTATCAACAAAGCGAAAAGAAAACCTACAGGATGGGAAAAAATATTTATAAACCATATCTCTGGTAAGGGGTTAAAATCCAAAGTATATAAAGATTTCATACAACTCAATAGCAAAAAAACCCTCCCCAAAACAAAACAAAAAATACCACCAAAAACAAAAAAACAAGCAACCCAATAAAAAATAGGCAAAGGATCTAAATAGACATTTTTCCAAATAAGCTATACACATGGCCAACATGCTCAATATCAGTAGTCTTTAGGTCAAAACCACAAAATCACACCTGTTAGAATAGCCATCATCATGAAGTCAAGAGACAACAAGTGCTGGCAAAGATGTGGAGAAAGGAGAACCCTCGTGCACTCTTGGTGAGAACGCAAAACCGGTGCAGCCACTATCGAAAACAGTGTAGAGGATCCTCAAAAAATTAAAAATAAAGCTACCGTATGATCCAGCAATTCCATTTCTGGGAATATATCCACAGGAAACAAAAACTCTAACTCAAAAAGTTATCTACACCCCATGTTTACTGAAGCATTACTCACAATAGCCAAGACACAGAGGAAACAACCTGCCCATCAATGGATAAATGGATAAAGAAAACGTGATATATATAAAATAGAGTATAATTCAGCCATAAGAAAAGGATTGGCAACATTGGACCTTGAGGGCATTACACCAAATGAAATAAGTCAGACAAAGACAAAGACTGTATATTTCACTTGCATTTGGAATCTAAAAACAAAACCAAACGAAAACCAAAAAACCAAACTCATAGAAAAGAGGTCGGATTTGTGGTTTTCAGGAGCAGCGGTGGGGGAGGGGACATCGGTGGTCAAAAGGTACAGACCTGCGCTGTAAGGTAAACAGGAGCTCAGGAGGTGATGGATGGGACCGGGACCACAGCTCACATGGCCATGAGATGCCAGGAAAGCTGCCATGGGAGAGTAGATCCTAAGTGTTGTCATCATGAGGGGAGATTTTTTTCCTTTTTTTACATTCCTTTTTATTATTTCTATGAGATGATGGATGTTAACTAAACTTAGAGTGGTGATCACTTCATAGTGTATGTGAGTCAGACCTTCCCACTGTACACCTGAAACTCATACAGTAGCTCATGTCGACTGCATCAATACAACCAGGAAAAACCAGGCCATCTTTGACATGCACTCATCTAAAGAAAAGCTCTGAATGAAAAGATAGTCAAATTCCAGAAAATATTGGCTTTAGGTTTTATGCTTTACTTTTTATGATGTCCATGATCTAATTAAGTGATGAGAGGACAAAATAAAACCATAGCATATTTTTATAGAAATAAGGGTATTCGTTTCCTGTCGCTATCCTAACAAATCACCATGAACTCAGAAGCCTAAAACGACAGAGAGTCATTCTCATGTAGCTCTGGAGGCCAGGCGTCCAGCATCAGTCTCTCTGGGCTGAAATGAAGCTATCCACATGGCCATGCTCCTTTGGGAGCTTCTAGGGAGAATCCCATTAACTTCTGGTGCTGCCACACCCCTTTGCTGTGGCCACACCCCCTCACATGTGCCCCTCTCCTCTCATGGCCTCTTCTGTGAATTCTTCTCCTTCTGCCTTTCTCTTCTAAGAAAACTAGAAGCTGAGATTTCTAATTTGATTTTTTTAAATCTTGCTTTACTATAAAAGTATATCAACTCTGTTCCTTTCCTTGATAGCTTTGAGGCACCAAAGATGCCAAAGATGTTTTTTAAGATCCAGAACTTAATCCCTGGTGCAAACACCCTTTTTCTTTACTGGCCCACATTGACAGCTTCTAGAGTCCACTCAGGGAATCTGGGATAATCTCATCACGTAAGATCCAGAATTTAATCCCTGGTGCAAACACCCTTTTGCTTTACTGGCCCACATTGACAGCTTCTAGAGTCCACTCAGGGAATCTGGGATAATCTCATCACGTAAGATCCAGAACTTAATCCCTGGTGTAAACACCCTTTTTCTTTACTGGCCCACATTGACAGCTTCTAGAGTCCACTCAGGGAATCTGGGATAATCTCATCACGTAAGATCCAGAATTTAATCCCTGGTGCAAACACCCTTTTTCTTTACTGGCCCACATTGACAGCTTCTAGAGTCCACTCAGGGAATCTGGGATAATCTCATCACGTAAGATCCAGAATTTAATCCCTGGTGCAAACACCCTTTTTCTTTACTGGCCCACATTGACAGCTTCTAGAGTCCACTCAGGGAATCTGGGATAATCTCATCACGTAAGATCCAGAATTTAATCCCTGGTGCAAACACCCTTTTTCTTTACTGGCCCACATTGACAGCTTCTAGAGTCCACTCAGGGAATCTGGGATAATCTCATCACGTAAGATCCAGAATTTAATCCCTGGTGCAAACACCCTTTTTCTTTACTGGCCCACATTGACAGCTTCTAGAGTCCACTCAGGGAATCTGGGATAATCTCATCACGTAAGATCCAGAATTTAATCCCTGGTGCAAACACCCTTTTTCTTTACTGGCCCACATTGACAGCTTCTAGAGTCCACTCAGGGAATCTGGGATAATCTCACCACGTAAGATCCAGAACTTAATCCCTGGTGCAAACACCCTTTTTCTTTACAGGGCCACACTGACAGCTTCTAGAGATTAGGAATCTCTGGGGGTACCTTTGGGGGCATCTGATATCTTTGGTAGGCCACGATTCAGCCGCCATATAAGGGAGATTCAGGAGTCAAGTGAGGAAAGGGTTTGTCACATAGGGAGCTGTGGGGTTTGTCCTGGGAACACGCTCTAACTTTAGCTTAACCAGAAGTTCAGTCCGAAAAAGAAACAAGGACTTGGGGCTGGCGGCTAGTTTGTATGGTATTGATTTGTGGCTACTTCAGAATCCAGGGATGCAAGATTCCTCCACTGTACCGCTCTTCTTTTTGTATGTTTTTCTGGTGGGTCTGAAATACTTAGTGAAATTAACTACCTTTTCGTAAAACACAACTGTAGTTTTTATGAAATGCATAGATCTCGTTTCTGCAATATAAACTACTTCTCTCATCTTCGTAGACAGAATAACTGCTTCTGAATTTATAAACCAGGCACCAAGTCTGGTCTGAGTCACTGTCATTGTTCTTCCATTGTAACTGGCCATGTTGCTAGCGAACGTCCAGAAAATCTCCGGGCGCGTGGGCTGATCCCAAGCAGGCATTTAGATGCTTGATAAGACTCGCAGAAGAAATCATGGAGACAGTGTGCTTGATTACTCTCCCCGCCTGCACCTCTCCCCCACAATCCACTATGAATCACGCCGGATTAACAACACATCCGAGACAAAGACGCTGAATTCTATTAGCATCGCCTGTAAAGAAATTACATTCAATGTCCTCCATGAAGTTGCTCTGGAAAAGTCTCATCCTGTGACCCAATCTGCATGTAACAAAATGAGGGCAAGGGTCAGAGAAAAACAAAGAATGTTTTTGTGACATACTGCAGTTAGCACAGAGTTTATGTGGCAGGTGTTCATCCTGCCACGCGATGTGGATGACGTCATATGTGGGGGGAGTCTGCTCACCACTGGCCTTCCTCCCTCCGCAACGACATCATCACCACCTCTGGAGGGCAGTTTTTACGAGCAGCGTGGAATGCTGTGAACGCAGCCGTGACCGGTGGTGTTTTTAAACAGTTTTGTTTAAAATGCAATCCCAAATCAATTCTGGTTTTGTTTTCCGAATCCACATTCTAATGCAAGAGTAAAAGAATGATGTCTGTGTCTACATTTTAATTCATGTTTAATTCTTTGTCCCTTGTAAGGTGTGTTGTTAATTTTATCCTAATTAAAATAGAACAAATCTACAACTGTGCGAAGTGCCAAAGTAAGTTGGGTTTGTTTGTTTGTTTGTTTAAATAAAATATAAATACCTTGTAAAAACTTGTTTCAGGGTTCTGGTTCAAGTTCACGTCCCTCCCCTGGGGCCAACTTAGAGCAACACAAAGAAGGAGCATTAGAGAAGAAAATAACGACTTACATTGAAAATACATGCAAAAACTAAAGTTTCAAAGGGTAGCTGCCAAATATAACAACCTTGGGGTCAGATGGAGACGTGACACCAGAAGAACATATGCGGCCCCCCACGGGTCTTTCCCAGCCTACAGTTTCCCATAAAAGGGTTACAGCCCTGTGTGTTCAGTGGACGGTCCTGACCGGAAGCATCCACAACTGGCACTGCAGGTGAGCCGGGGTCGGAGGGAAACCATCAAGATGCCCAGTCTTTCCTCAAAGCGTAGGGGTCGGAGAAGGAGCCTTCATGGCCATCGGCTCAGTGTTAGCTGCTCCAATACCGCACATGCCCTGGCACATCAGGACGGGGCTGCCAAGGGCACGGGCCCCCAGGGATGGGTGAACAGATCCCATCCTTGCCCCAAGGACGTGGAGTGGCAGGAAAATCCTTCCGAAGGACACCTGAGTTCAGCTACTGCTCTCCGTCCGCTGCGATCTACCCTTCACCCCGCACAGCTCTCAGCAAATAGCTCATCCAGAGAGATCGGCTCTCCTTCACTCAGTAATTCCCCAAGAAGAGGACAGGCGCAAGCTGAACAATATCCATCAGAAGCAGAAGAAAAATGCACATGAACTTTTCTCCACGGGCTCGAATAAAATGAAAGAGGTTCATCTCCCTGAAATAAGGACTTGAGGGGGAGATATGAGATGTTGCCGAAGAGGCGATAACGCCAGAGAAGACAGACACAGTGAGCCGTGGAAGGAAATACCGAGACAGTGCAGCAACCATCGCGGCGGGCTCCCCGGAGCGGGCGCCCAGGTGGAGGCTGGCAAGGCCCCGTGGGACCCACACCTCGGGAGGAAAGGGGGCGAGCGGGGTTGGCAGGGGTGAGCCTGAGCTCCAAAGCACTCTGTCCGTTTGGGTCCCCCAAGAAGCGACGCCCAAGAAGGGACTGGACGTGCAAGAGATTTATTGGGGAAAATAGCTGTAATACTCCAGATAACTCAAACAGCTCCCCTCGGTCAGCTTCACGCCCTGGCTCCCTTGGATGCACCCTCCGATCCCACGTGGACTCCTCAGCTCTGGCTGCCACGGCTCACAGGGTCTTGCAGCTCCGTGGGCACAGCGGCCTTCCCCCCCTCGGCTCCAGCAATGCCAGGCTGGTTGGTGCTGAGACAGCCTGAGTTACTGGCCTGGTAGCCTGTGGGGGACGTGGGGGCAGGTCCTGGGGGAGGCACGCGGGGTTTGTGGCAAAAGGGACCCTGACCGTCTTCTGCAAGAGGCAAATGCTAGCCCTCGGCAGGCAGGGAAGGGCCACCTGTGCAGACTCAGAGCTTCAGAAGCATCTGGAGAGTCTCTGTGTGGGAAGCATGCTTCCCCCCGCCCCCACGTCCCCATCCGACACACCGGGTCCTCCTGGGGGCTGTGCTTCTATCTCAGGGAGGCCCGGACCCTTACCCTGCAGGCAACGAGAGAGTAGCACGTGGGGAGCTCTTGAGATCAGCCCCTGCGGGACGGAGTTCAGGAAGCAGGTCTGGGCGGGGTGCGGTGGGGGGTGTGCACGGACCTAAGCTGGTGCGCGGTCCCAGCAAAGGCACGAGCTGCTCCTGCAGTGATCTCGGGAACAGGATGGACGTTCCGAGCGGCCTGAGCAGGAGTGAGCAGGCTGGGTCTTTATTCCCCTGCAGTGACCGGTGAGCGAATATGGCCTGTCGTCCCAAGGAGGCCCGACCTGGGGCCCAGAGGTGTCTTCAACCACATCAGTGCCCAACCCATCTGTGCCAAAATCGGGTTGGTGTAGCTATGCTGGCAGCAGGCAAGGTGCACTTGGAGGACAAAGGCTCTGTTACAGGCTAAAGAGCCAAGAGCTGTCTTCCCGTGGCAGTCTTCACAGCGGGGATTCGGTTACTCTGACAGCAGACATGTCAACGGCAGACATGGAGGCAGAACACACTGGAAAGACTGCTTTACTGGGATGAGAAAACACACATGCCAACAGGTGACCCCACACCCAGCGACGCGGTCCTTCCGGAATGAATGTCAGTGAGGACACGCCCCTGAGAGAGTCCACTCCCAAGAGGTCTGCGCTCTATATGGGGCTTTTTATGTGAAGGAAAACAAGCCGGATGGAAAGTCAGAAACGCAGGAAAGACTGAAGAGCAATGCAAGTGTCAAATACATTGTTAAATCTAAAATAGCATTGACTTCCCCAAGCACTTCATGAGTGGTTGGGGTGAGTGGTCTGAGGTTTGTGTGCTGGCTAGGAGTAGAGTCAAAGTATCAGTTTGTATTGGATTCAGGGGAGTGAGCAAGGCATCACATCATAGGTAACCAGTAAGCCATTACAAGAAGCGAAAAATGCATGTACAATTTTGCAACTAATAGAGGGAAAAACAGAATAAAAAATTTCTCAGGCAACACAAGTAAGGTAAAAAAAAATAATAACATAGAACAGGTGGAATAGAAAAACATTGCAAACTAAAGGATACAGAGGGGTTGGAATAAAGAATGAAGAAAAGAAGAACAAGCTAGCGCTCAACGAAATCGGGTTGGTGTAGCTATGCTGGCAGCAGGCAAGGTGCACTTGGAGGACAAAGGCTCTGTTACAGGCTAAAGTGAACATCACTGCAGGATAACACAACACTGAATTCACCTGCACAACTAGCCTCAAAATACATAAAGCAAAAATGAATAGAACTACAATTCACGATCACAGCGGGAGGTTTCATTCCATACCTCTCAGCAATTAACCAAATAATAACAACCCCCAAATCCAGCCGTTCCGGAAAGATTTGCATCACGACCTTAACAGAACAGGCCCGTGTGCCATATTTCCTCGAATCTGAGAAGTCACTGTCTGTCACACACACTGTTATTTGGTGGTCCGCTCAGAAAACAGGAAATCTTGTCAACTGTGACAATGATTTCTCATTACTCAGAATCATTCTTCCGGACTTACTGAGAAGGCTCTTTCATTTCTTTTTTTTTTTTTCTTTTTTTTTAAGATCTTTATTTATTTGACAGAGAGAGATCACAAGCAGGCAGAGAGGCAGGCAGAGAGAGAGGAGGAAGCAGGCTCCCCACTGAGCAGAGAGCCCGATGCGGGCCTCGATCCCAGGACCCTGAGATCATGACCTGAGCTGAAGGCAGAGGCTTTAACCCACGGAGCCGCCCAGGCGCCTGGCTCTTTCATTTCTAATGACGTTGTTCTTATGCATGTGTGAAACGGAAAAATATAAGAGAAATAAATTGCAGAAGGTATTTCTACGACACCTTTGAGCCTTCTTTGCTTGGGGATCTCTTTAAGACTAGAAGCCTGAATCACTATGCATGTTTCTGTGCTCATTCTAGTCCTCGGTGACTCAGGAGGGCTGGGGTTACAGTGTGGCCGAGAGGCGTCCACCCGTCATGCTGCCTATAAGATTCTGCTGCTTGATCCAACCTGAACTTGACAGTGGAAACTTTTCCAGGCAAAATGGAGATGCCCATTTCATCCTTAAACGGCCCTTCAGTGATCTGTCTGCCAGAAGTCATGCATGCGTTCATGTATACACTGCAATGACAGCCCCATCCCAGACCGTCACATGTCCCTCTCTGGTTATAAAATCCATCTTAATTTTCAAGATATTGAACTGTGGATAGCTTACATCTAAAAATCATTGAAATACAGTAAAACCCGGTATCTGACAGCACCAGAATATACAATATTTTCAAGCACATGTGGAACATTTACAAAATTTCCCCACATAATGACCTAAAAATAAGCCTCCATCCATTTTAAAGACTTGTAGAATTACAGGGGAGGTTCTCTGCTCACAGTTCTATCAGGCTAGAAGTCTGTAACAAAGGAAAATCTAAAAACTTCCTATGTGTTTGAAATAAGAATTATACTTCTAAATAACCAATAGGTCCAATAAGAAACTATAACAGCAGTTAAAAATATTTTTTAGTAAACTTAACAGAAAGTTAAGAGCACATATTAATGAAACAGAAAACAAATACCCGGAGAGTACCCCAAAGAGAAGAGTGATTCGATGCTGGTCCTTTGAGATGGGTAAAGCAAGCCCGAGTGAACGGGAGGGATGGATGAGAACGGCCTCCTTTGTCGCTGCGATTTCTGTCTCCACGGGGAGAAGCCAACCCATGTGGTCCCTTTCACGTGACTGTCTTAACTCAGCAGAGTGACCTTGCTCCCCTGAGATTTTCTGGGCCTTGGTCCTGCCTCCCCTTGGGCTCTGCCCATCTCCTTACAACGCTGGAAGATGGGGTGTTTCCACATTTCCTTGTTCTCTTTTTACATATGGGCTGGCCAACCCCGGCTGTTTTCTGCCACACTGTCCCGTCTCTTCACTTAGCGGTACTTGAGCCCCTGGCATAGACACCCTCCTACGGTAGGGCAGATGCATGACCTTAACACTGACCGCATCGTCCCAGGAGGCAGGAGGTCCACATCCAGCTCTGGGATGAACGAACAAAATCATTAAAAGGAAGTCAAAAGGGGGAGAGAGAATCCAGGTCACACACCTTCCAGGCAAGCTCACCAATTGCCCCCCTCAAGAGGGACATGCCAGCAGCTCGGCTTGTCGGCTTCTTGTCCCATCATCCTGGGCAAACTCACCCAGGGCGACCGTCTGAGTGTCCCCGTCCATGTGGGATCAAGTATGGCTCCCTTTTAAAACCCGTCCATTCCGCCATCCTTTGCAAGGTCATTCGGGGCAGCCTGGCCCCCTATGTGGGTGGATCCATGTGGTTATGGAAGAGCCCGATTTCCTGGGAACAGCTGCCTCCTTCCCCGACCTTGGGGGAAGGGTTACTGTGGGTCAAGGCAGTGGCCGAGCTCTGTTGGGGCGGAGGGCTGGGAGACAGAGCCATGCGTGCATCTTACTGGTGGTCTTAGGGATTCCTGCAGGTCTCACTGGGGAGCCCACACACTGGACATACCATCCACCATGGTGTGCTCAGTCCAGGAGGCCAGAGCGCCCACACGGCCTGCCCAGAAGAGGTCATGTTCAAGATAGCTTCTGCCCAAATCCTCCATGGCCGTGTCTGGCTATACAGTAGTTGATGGATTGCTTTCAGATGGACTGTTCACAATAAGATGGCCATCACCCTGGAGGCTACAGTTTTCCTCCAAAAACATAGTTGTAAAAAGATTCGTGTAAACTGTGTTTCCCGTCTTTGGACATCTCCTTATAAACAATGCAGTTCAGTTCTTCCAACGAAGTCATCGGGTCGATCGCCGGTGCTTGGCAAGGCTTAGCTTCAGAGCGGGAGGGAGTAAAGATGTACGTACGTTTTTCCCTCAAGATCCTCCCAGTTTCACTTCCAAACATCTGTAAGTCCCCAAACAGAAACACTAACCCTCGTAGGGGTCATCGCCGTCACCAGGGTCACGCGGTGGCGACCACAGCGTGAGCAGGGAACGGCTGTGTGATCGCGGGGCCCTGTGGGAGGAGGGGACCCGTGGCGCACCTTCAGCTGTCCCGTGCAAGCTTAGCCTGTGGGGACGTCACTTCAAGGATCTGCTGTGTCCAAAGCAGCTCCCATCCTGCTGGAACTGAACGGGCTTCTCCTGAGAAGCTGACCTGCCCTTTCACATTTCGTTTATATTTTTAAAAGAATGGAATTGCAGAATTTCCCCAGGATGGGGTCTTTCGACCTTTGGAAGTGTCACAGTGGCAATCTGAGGACTTCTGTGAGTTATTTTCAATACTTCCCACAGCTTAATAGAAACCAAACATTTACCAATAATAAGGCCACAGAGGCTAACTGAAATGGCCTGTTTCTTTTCGTGAGCCTGGGATCTCGCCAGCGTAATGCTATTTTTATCTTGGTTTACTGCTGTGAGTTGTCATTTTTGCTGCTACTGATTTTTGTGTACTCAGCTATGATTAATAAAAGGGAAGAATTTATTTGTTTTTCCTTAATGAAAGCGATCGGGTCGATAGATGCAATCTTTTAACTCCTGAGGTCTGTGGGTAGAAATATTGCTACAGGTCTCCTTGGTGAGAAGAAGGAGCTGCTGGCCAAGCCACAGTCCTTCTCTGGCCATTGGCTGTCACAGTTTCTGAACCCGGAGAAGAACCCGATCAGACCAGGGTGCAGAGAACATGCGAGTCACACACCCGCCTCCACACAGTCGAAGCACGTGTTCGAGTGAAGCCTCAATGAGCAGACTATCATGCATGTTTTTCTTATGTTTGTACATATAGGAGCAGTTGGGGGGTCGTTGTTGTTTTTCCGGTGTGGCCTTCATAGATCTGATCACAGAAACTGAGGGCGATAACACAGAAAAGTAACCATCAGATGATCCACCTTTATGGCCAGTGGTGTGAAGACCTTAAATATATATTATTAAATCCAACACATTTATTAAAAATAGAACAACTGCCAACAAGTAAATTTATTCTAGGATGGTTCAACCTTGGTAATTTCTTTTCTTTTTTTAAAGATTTTATTTATTTGAGAGAGAGAGAAAGGGAGAGAGAGCATGAGTAGGGGGTAGCAACAGAGGGAGAGGGAGAAGCAGACTTCCTGCTGAGCAGGGAGCCTGACACAGGGGTTCTGCGCCAGGACCCCGGGATCATGACCTGAGCCGAAGGCAGACTCTCAACTGACTAAACCAACCTTGGTGATCTGTACAAGTATGATTTATTTTATTAATTTATCACAGAATTTTAAAAAATATGATCATACCTATGGAAACCAAGAATTTTGCAAAACTCGACATCCTGACTTTTTTTTTTAAGGAACATTTTAGCACACTATGAATGAATGGAAATGTCCTTAAGAGTATGTGTCAAAATCAGAGATAGTGTACTTCATGATAAAACAACTAAACATACCCATGGTATTTTATTTTATTTTTTTATTATTTTTTTAAAGATTTTGTTTATTTATTTGACACAGAGAGAGAGAAATCACAAGTAGGCAGAGAGGCAGGCAGAGAGGGGGGGGGAAGCAGGCTCCCCACTGAGCAGAGAGCCTGATGCAGGGCTCGATCCCAGGACCCTGAGATCATGACCTGAGCCGAAGGCAGAGGCTTTAACCCACTGAGCCACCCAGGCACTCCACCTATGATATTTTAAAGACTTTTCAGAATCTTTGTAGTTGTAAGATATTTATTTATTTGTTTGTTTGTTTATTCATTTATTGGTATGTCTTAATGTCTTAACTAGGGTGTTTCTCAGACTTGGCTGATAAGGACAATTCAACAGGCATCCACCATCCCAGCTCAAAGTGCAAATCTGCACCGTGGGGCCTGGGTGTGTGGGCCTCAAACCAGGGCTCCCGGTGAGTCTTACCATGAGCAGAAGTGCTATCCCAGCCCCTTGCGCCATTTCAGCCCATTTGGCTTCGTAATGTCCACTTTGTTCTCCTCTCCCACGGTGAAAAGCCTTATAACGCCGCTCCTCCACCTCTTCCCTGAGCTTCACCATCTTCAAAGGTTCCAGTTTCTAATCTCTGGTCATCCTTACCGCACTGAACATTCATGACTTCTACAAGCGTTAGCTGAGCAGAGTTCAGGGATTGGAAATCCCTCTTTAGGGACCGTGGACCTGTGAATTTACCCATGAAAGCAATGGTTTGCTTCAAGATTGCTGGGAAACTCAGACGTCCTCGGGTCACAGGCTATGGGACCCCTAGTCCCCTTAATGTCTCCCTCTTACTATTCCCCTAGTGCTTCGGTAAATTGCACGTACCAGAAATATTGTATGTGGTGTCATGTAGGTTTGGCTTCCCTCCTTCTGCAACCGAAGTACAATAGATGCCCTGTTTGCCGAGAGTTTTTATCATGAATGATTGTTGAATCCTGTCAAAATGTTTTTTCTGCAGCTATCGAGATTATACTGTTTTTGGCTTTTTTCCTGTTGATGTGGTAAATTACACTGATTGATTTTTTCTTTTCAAATTTTTATTTAAATTCTAGTTCATTAATCTCTATGCTAAAATTGGTTTCAGGAGTAGAAATTAGTTGATTCATCACTTTGTGCAACATCCAGGGCTCATCCCAAGTGCCCTCCTTAACGCCCATCACCCATTATCCCGTCCCCCACCCACCTCCCCTCCAGCAACCCTGAGTTTGTTCTCTGTAGTTAAGAGTCTCTTATGGCTTGTTTCCCTCTCTCTCTTTTTTCTCCTTGCCCCCTTCTCCTACGTTCATCTGATTTTTTCCTTAAATTCCACATATGAGTGAAATCATATGGTATTTGCCTTTCTCTGATTTATTTTGGTTAACATAATACCCTCTAGTTCCATCCACATTGTTGCAAATGTCAAGATCTCATTCTTTTTGATGGCTGAGTAATATTCCATTGTATATATGTGTATATATGTATATTAATATTATATGTATATATAATGTATACCACATCTTCTTTATCCATTCATCAGTCAATGGACATTTGGGCTCTTTCCATAGTTTGGCTATTGTTGATAATGCTGCTATAAACATGGGGGTGCATGTGCCCCTTCACATCTATTTTTTATCATTTGGATAAATACCTAGTAGTGCAATTGCTGGGTCATAGGGTAGACTTTATCAAGATAAAAAGCTTCTTCATAGTGAAGGAAACAATCAGCAAAATGAAAAGGCAGCCTACAAAATGGAAGAAGATATTTGCAAACAACATATATGATAAAGGGTTAGTATACAAAATCTATAAAGAATTTATCAAACTAAACACCCAAAGAATAAAAAATCCAGTTAAGAAATGGGCACTAGACATGGAGAGGCATTTTTCCAAAGAAGATGTCCAGATGGCCGATAGACACATGAAAAGATGCTCTGCATCGCTCAGCATCAGGGAAATGCAAACCAAAACCACGATGAGAGACCACTTCCCACCTGTCAGAATGGATAAAATGAGCAACTCAGGGGACAACAGATGATGGCAAGGATGTGGAGAAAGGGGAGCCCTCTTGCACTGTTGGTGGGAATACACTGAGTGATTTTTAAAATATTAAACCAACCTTAAATTTCTAAGACAACCCCTATTTAGTCAAGATATATCATCCTGTTTATAAATGTATGGGTTTGGTTTGCTAATATTCTTTTATTTTTTTTAAAGATTTTATTTATTTATTTCACAGAGGGAGAGAGATCACAAGGAGGCAGAGAGATAGGCAGAGAGAGAGGGGGAAGCGGGCTCCCCGCTGAGCAGGGAGCCCGATGCGGGCCTCGATCCCAGGACCCTGAGATCATGACCTGAGCCGAAAGCAGAGGCTTTAACCCACTGAGCCACCCAGGCGCCCAGTTTGCTAATATTCTTAAGAATTTTTATGTCTGTGCTCATGATGGATGTTGATGCTGGTAATTTTCTTGCAATGTCTTTGTTTAGTTTTGTATCAGGGGTATTTGACCTCATAAAATGAAGTCATTCTCTCTTCTGGAAGTATTCTCTCTTCTCTGTTTTCTAGAGGAAATAATTTTTGGATTCTAGCAGCGCCATTTCTCTTCTCGGTGGGAAGAGAACGTCTTTAGTGCTCTTCGTGATGCAGTTCTGCTGAGGATGAATCGTCTCTCTCTAAAACGTCATGTTCATTTTTGAAGGACGTATCAGTCGGGGTTTAGCTGGAAAAACAGAGCCAGTTCTCTTGAAGTTTCTCTCCTTCCCAGTCCTCATCCCCAGCAAACGAGGGGCTACATCAGGGGAGCGAGAGCCCCTCTCCTACTCCTTCTGGAGAGGGTGTGCCTAACCCTGGGATGCCGTCTCTCCACATCCCCACACCCTCCCACGTTAATTCACGCCCACGTTTTCTCCATGATTTTTTTCCTTGTGTGTATCACTGACTAAGTTGTTTACACTCCTCAGAGGTGCCCCTCACATGGACTTCCCAGTGAGAGTCTGTATTTCAGACGTTCTAGTTCACTCTCCCTGTAAGCAAAGGAACTTTCTTGGCTAGCCCAACATTTTAACATATATACAATGAAACTTTGTCACTTAGTCTGGGTTTCAAACCAGGAAACAATATGGAATCTTTGCCAGACTATGTTTACCCAGTTTGGCCTACTGAATTAGTGGAGCAAGAAGAGGCAAAAACATGGTGCCATAATGTAATGTTTACCGAGAATTCTAAGGAAAAAGAGACCTCCAAAATTTGGAAAGCAAATTGGGGTACAAATTCCCTTGTGCAGTGCTTAGGGGCCCAAGATACTCACAGGTGAGAGGCACAGCCATCTTATTTCTTAGCCTGTCATTCAAAGAGGGCCGGGAGCATCCCCGTGGGGTATGGAAGCCAATAATATATCTTTCCTTTGAGCACCCTTACACAGTAATTCTTATCAGCCTTCTTGCATCGGCTTCAAACCCTTCCTTCAAAGAAAGGGAGTATAGCTCCTTTGACTTGAGAAGAAGATCCATAACTTTATTTTTTCCATGGAAGCCTGAAGAGCAAGAGTCAGCTGCTTCTACTTGGCTGCGCACTTGAACTCCGTCCTCTCTCATTCCCTTGCAGCCCTCAATGTGACATTTTTAGTTTTCCCAACAATGCCTGCACCATTGAGCTTTGCACAAGAAGTAAGTGCCAAGGCCTCTTTCCTTCCAAGAGCTGGTCTCAGAGTCGACTGTCTACCAAGGCTTTGTCTGGCCCCGAGCCTGGGTGGACCGGGCTGGAGGTCCTCTCCATCGAAACTCGTGCTCACTCACCAACCAGCCCAACAGTTGCAAATCTAAAACTGCACATATAGAGTCAAGCATGTACAGCAAAGTCTCATATCCAGAAGCAATCAGAAATGAGTTACTCCCTTTATCCCCACAGGACCTGAAAATGTGGCCCCTGAAAATCCCTGAAAGTGATTTTTATTTAAAAATGGGAGCATTTGGGATGAAAACAATCTGCAATTATCATACACATTTAGCTGCCTTTTCAGATCACTGGGGGCGGGGGGGGGTGTCTGAATTTAACCTTTTCTTTCGATTCAAATGGCGTGGTTGTCTGAAACCATCACCCCTCCTGGGATTCATACGTTATGTAGTTTCCTCCCTGGCAATCTGGCGCCTTGTGACTCACCTTAACCAAGAGAGTGTGGTGACACGCTGCCAGGCCTGAGCCTTAAGAAGTCTTGGCAGCTTGTACTTTGACACTGAGGGAAGTCTGCTGCCATATACCCTGAGACGGCTCTGCTGTGAGAAGCCCACTCTAGCCACCAAGGGGAGGCCACCAGAGGAGGACTTAGATCGACAGCCAGCCCCAACAGGCCATCCCGGAAGCAGAGCTTCCAGCCCCCATTTCAGCTGCCCGCCGCACCTGTAATGCAGAGGAGAGAAAAGCTCTCCTCTGCCCAGATTGTAGAATCAAGAGCAAATCAGTGGTGGTTGATCTTAGAGTCGCTGGATACAGCAGTGGATGACCGGAACGAGGCTTATTGGGATCACGGGTGCTGAGTGGGGCTTGTGCCAAGCCCGGAGAGAGTGCTGGGAAGTGCGGAGGATGGCGTGAGGAAGTTCTTGTGATTAGCTCTCTGTGGTTTTTCTCTTCTGGCTTTATGAGGAGATCAGCTGCCGTTCCTCGCCGAGGCTGAGGCGCTGTCGCTCTGCAAGGACCCTCTGAGCCTGCAGGAGAGCGGGTAATTGGGCTCGACGGAGGGAACAGGTGAGCGCGCGCTGCACAGTGGAGAGATGGATCGCGGGTGTCGGCGCACGTGGGGAAAGACTGTAAAGAAGGGCTTTAAAAAGACTCATTCAGACATTAAGTGCTCCTAGTAAACAGCAAAATGTTATGAACAAGCTATTGAACACCTGCGCCCTGGCTACTTCACGTGATAAGCTAGACGAGAAAAGACCAGCTAATGAAATTTATTTCAGCTAACGTACAGTTAAGAAGAGTAAACAAAACGCTTAGGCATGAATTTGATGAAGTCCTCAGTAAATGATTAGGTATGATTTTGTACAGTTAGAAGCATGAGGGCTTTCTTTACTTCCACGATCTCTTTCTATCTTTGGGAGAGCTTTTATGAGAACATATTCCTGGTTTATTAGAATAAATAATGATGCTCTGGTGGGAGGTCCTACCTGGCAACATGCTGATGGAAATGGCATCCTCCATGGGCCATCCTTGGGCCTCCCTTGGAAGCCTCTGGATATTTCTGCCCTCAATTTTGAAGGAAACATCACCTATGAAAACTGTTATTCTCTATGCCAACCATTCCATCATCATCAGGATTGAAGAGCTTAATTGTTTCATAAAACAAGTTTTGAGATCATGCCTCAATTTCTCTACCAGTATGCAATTGCCCGTTAGAAACAAGTACAGCTGACCCTGGAATTACATGGGTTTGAAGTGCACAGGTTCACTTATATGTGGGTTTTGGTTTTTTGTTTGTTTGCTTGCTTGTTTTTTTTACTGCAAAAAGCTTTCTTATTTCCATTTGGTTCCCAGCTTGGGAGAGGGCTCCAGCGTGGTTAAAAAGCTGCCTAGTGGCCACAGAAGCGGTTCAGGCAGAAGCCTTGACACCAGGGGGGCACCAGAAGGGCCCTTCAAGGGCCCCTGGGCTCTGGACTCCTGCTCATGCGCAAGGGTGAGCCTTTCTAAGACTTACCCTCCCAGCCCAATCTGGAGGTCAGCAGCCTGTGGAAGTGAGTCAGGTGGTCGCCCGTGTTCTTGATGAGTTTCACCTCCTCATCTAGGAAGTGGGTCTCCAGGAAGTCACAGACATGGGGCCCATGTGGCAGATCCAGAGGCGCTCTTTAGTCTCTTCCTGGACTATGGCAGCTTCCATGACATCCAGGGTTTTACTCCATTCGTCTTGGGACCACTTCTGCACAGCCTGGAAGAGGACATGTCCACCATGATGGTTTTGCATCTTCAAGAAATGCTGGGCGCCCTGAGCTTTTCCTTGGCCAACTGGAGGAAGACGTGGTCCATGTGCTCCTAAGCCACATCACTGAGGTCAAAATAGAAGCCTAGAAAGAGGTGCAGGAGGCCTATGTTGACCAGGAGTTCCTAGAAACAGAGGATGTCTGAGAAGATGATTCCAAAGGTTTCAACTGGAAAAGAGGTTGGAAGTGGTCAGAGGCTGGAGGAAGGGGCATCCCTGGGTCTTTTCCCACCAAACACTGTTGAAGCAAGAGGCAGATCTGCAAGACTGCTGAGCACACTGCCTCTATGCTGATTTTTGTACAGTGCAGTACTGTGAATGTATTTTGTCTTCCTTATGATTTTTCAATGACATTTTCTTTTCTCCAGCTCACGTTATTATAAGAATACAGTATGTAATACACATAACATACAAAATATGTGTTAATCGAGTGTTTGTGCTATCAGTAAAGTTTCCAGTCAACGGATTTTAGCAATTAAGCTTTAGGGGAGTCAAAAGTTACATGTGGATTTTTGATTGCATGAGGGGTCTGGACCCTTACTGCCCCACGTGATTAAGGGTCAACAGTGAATCAAAGTTTGGGTTACAGAACCAGATCAGTGCTCCGTGAAGTCTGGGCAATGTGGTCATGGTGGCCATGGGCTGAATGAGGTCTTCTGAAAGGTGTTAACATCTCTTCTACTGTAGGCTCCCCATTTGGCATCTACACATGGAAAAGGCAATTGTAGTTAGCACTCCTTCCATTTTTTTACCCAAGTGTGTGTAAAAATGTAGACTTAATGCATTAAAAAGGAGAACATGGTACTTGTTGTGTACAAGGTCCTACCTGGAGAGCCTCAAGCCCCTTTAGTAACATCTCATTCTTACTAATATCTTCCTGCCAGTGACATCTATGGCGAACCTTAAATGATAAAGATCATGTCGTTCACTCACATCCAACCACATTTCACAGGATAAATATGCTGAGTGTAGCTGTGTAGTCATCAGCTGGATTCCCCCCATTTCTGTTATTTATTTATTTATTTATAAATCTCCCCAGGAGATCTTTTTTTTTTAAAGATTTTATTTATTTATTTGACAGAGAGAGAGAGAGAGAGAGATCACAAGTAGGCAGAGAGGCAGACAAAGGGAGAGGAGGAAGCAGGCTCCCCGCTGAGCAGAGAGCCCAATGAGGGACTCGATCCCAGGACCCTGAGATCATGACCTGAGCTGAAGGCAGAGGCTTTAACCCACTGAGCCACCCAGGCGCCCCACTTTATTTATTTTTTAAAAAAAGATTTTATTAACTTATCTAAGAGAGGGAGTGAGCAAGAGAGAGAGCATGAGCAGCGGCAGAGGGAGGCACAGACTCCCCCGCTGAGCAGGGAGCCCGACGTCGGGCTTCATCCCATTACCCTGGGATCATGACTTGAGCAGAAAGCAGACCCAGGTGCCCCAGGATTTCCCCCAGTTTCTTTTAAAACATATCAAACTTACAAAAAATATGAAATAATGGTGCAACGAACACCCATTAATCTCCTTTCTGAATTCATCAGTTGTTAATATTTTGCTACATTTACTTTCTCTCTCTCCTCTCTCTCTCTCTCACACACACACACACACACACACACTTTTTGTTCAGCCATTTGAAAATAAGCTACAGCTCTCACCTACTTCAACATGCATCTCCCAAGACCAAGGATACTTATCATCGGCCACAATGTCTTTACCAACCCCCCAAGTCAGCATTTTTAATATGAAAATTAATTTAGCATTAAAATTTCCCCAATTTCCATGAAAATGATCTTCGTTCCTTTTTTTGGATTCAGGATGCTATCAAAGATCATGCGTTCTATGGGCTACCGTGTCCCTCTACTGCTACCATGTCTCCTGCAGTCTGGAAGAGTCCCTCTACTTTTAGTTGCTCTGTATGACCTGGGTAATTTTGAGGAGTCTAGCCCCGTAGAATGCCCCACTATCTGGACTTGCACATTGTTCCTGTTGATTAGGTTAATGAGATTATCGTTAACAAGAAAGCTACGTGATCCGGTGTGCTTCCTTTTACATCACTGGCTGCCCAGTGATTGGCTTTGACCTGTTCCTCAAGGGGAATCCTTTCCCTCCTTGTAATTAACAAATGACCTGCACAGTGATGTTTGAGGTTCTGTGCCTGGCAACTCTTCCTTTGATGATTTTAGGATTCGCTGCTAACTCCTTGCCTAGAGCAGTAATTACCTTGGTGGTAGGAAAATTGAAGTGCAGCAATCCTTCATTTCTTCTACATTTATTAATAATAAAAAGAGCTTCCTCCTCCCATTTTAAAGACATTACTAAGGACCTGGAGATTCTTTTAGTCAAAGTGTTATAACCTATTCCATCCTTTTTCATTGCTCAAATGATTTCAAATATGGTCATTGGAAATCCCCGTGAGTACTTGTGTCCTTTTCACATGCCCCCCATCAGTTTTTTAAGCACTTTTCTTGCTTTCTGGCGCAGCAAGATGTTCTCAGTTCACCTTGCATTTGTTTGCCACGATTAGTCGTTTACATTGTTGCCATCATTAGCTCTTACCAATCATGGCATAGTTAATAGCTGTGTGTGAGTTGACCTGTAGTTGTGTTATGGTATCTGAAAGGAAGACACATTACAACTTTCCCTCCCCTCTATTCTCACTTCTAACACCAGATGTGTGGGGTTTTCCCACACCAAGTATTCTGCAATTCTTGGCAGTCAACAACTGGGTTTCCTGCAGTTTACTTCAATTCTGACACTGTCTACCTGGAATTAGCATCAGATCCCAAAATCTAAGGGCTCAGTCCCCCAAGACCACCCTTCCTTCAGGTGCCAATTGCAAGTCCAGGTTGTCACTTATGGTTCTGATGGACTGGCTATAAACCAGAGGTTCCCCAAAACCCCTCCTCGGTTTAATGTTAAAATGGCTCACAGGGGTGCCTGGGTGGCTCAACTGGTTAAGCAACAGCCTTCAGCTTGGGTCATGATCGCAGGGTCCTGGGATCAAGTCCCACATGAGACTCCCTGTTCAGCAGGGAACCTGCTTCTCCCTCTTCCACTCTCCCTGCTTGCGCTCTCTCTCTCTCTGTCAAATAAATAAATAAAATCTTTAAAAAAATAAAATGGCCCACAGGCTCAAAACAGGTTTTACTAGATGATGAGTTTATTATAAAAAGATACAACTCAGGAAGTGATGCATAGGGCAATGTATGGGGGAAGGGGTGTGGAGCTACTGCGCACTTCAAGCACATGAACCCTCTCAGCATCTCCAAGTTCACCAGCCTAGAAGCTCTGCAAACCCCCTCAGTTAGGGTTTTTTTATGTAGACTTCATTACATAAGCATGATTGATTAAATCATTGACACTTGGTGATTAAGTCAACCTCCAGCCCCATTCCCCTCCCGGAAGGCATCAAAGTTCCGGCCATCGCATCACATGGTTGGTTCCCCTGGCAACAAGTTCCCCATCTTTAGGTGCTTTCCAAAAGCCACCTCACTAACACAAACTTAGGTGTGGTTGAAAGGGGCTTCTTATGAACAAGAGATACTCCTTTTACCTTTTAAATACCAGAGCTGTTTCAAGAGTCTGAGGTGAGAGACAAATATTATATGATATCCCTATTGCTCTTACCACCTAGGAAATCACAAGGGTTTCATGAGCTGTTTTCCAGGAACTGTGGATGGAGGCCAAAATATATATTGCTTATTATATCACAGCATCACCGTATCTCAAGGGAAAATTCTGAGAAATAAGGTGGCTGGATTAAAAGAAATGACTATATGATTTTTCTAGAACTTTCCAAATTCTCCCCCAGAGGAGTTGTAACACTCTGCACTCTTATGTGCAATAGGTGACAATGCCAGCTCGATTTTTCATACTTATGCTTCAACATGAGTTTCTCCTTCAAAGCAGTCAATATTTCTGCCACTCCATTTTTACGGTTACTTTCAGGCCTTCATGACAATCTTAAATTGTTTCATTCTTAGCAAATCTTTGTCATATGTGATTATAATTGGGGATTTTTTCGTCCTAACTTTTATTTCATTTTACTTAGTACAAAAACAATCAGAGTGACATCACTGAGATGGCAGACTCATTCTCTCTCATCATCCCCCATAGACACTGATTTTGGCAATTGCCCAAGGATGACCGTGCTTTTGTGGGAGTCCCTCAGAGACGTTCCAGCACACATTCCATTATAGGAAAAGGAAAATCCCAGAACAGATGCACTGTAAATGGTAAGAGGAGCGGTTTCACCTGGCCTGTGTCACCTCCACCTACCCCAAGGTGGCAGGGCTCAGTGCCCAGAGAGCCTATGGCCCACAGCTCCTCCCCTGAAGAAGAGCAGATGAGTGAGCACCCAGCTTCTCCAGCCATGTGGGTTGCTGCCCAGGAGGCCCCCTTTTTCCTTGCCCCGCCCAGAATGCCACATGTTCTGCAGGCTGAGGGTGGAAGAGAGCCTCAGGCACAGCAGCCAAGGCCTGGAATTCATCAGAGGGCCACTAACAAGAAGAGTGCGCCTCTAACTGTTTTGTCGTCTCCATCAGGAGGTCTGCTCACAAATTGCCAGAGATGCCACACCTGTGGGCACCTTAACAAACCCACGGGCACCTCCAATACTCTTCACACTCCTTCTTTCTTCATGACCCTATACCCCACCCCCACGGCTGGATCCTAGCACACAGTCTCCTGATGGGGAGAGCAAGCCTTTGCTAGGGATCAAAGAGCAAAAGCCCATGTGACTCTTTAGGGTGGGGAGAAGACTCGACTCACAAACAAGTATTTCAGGGCACTGACCTAGAGGAAACATATGGGAGGCTTTCAGCAAGCAGCCTGGTTTTCTGGGATTGAGAGAAGGCATGCATTTAAGAATCCCCCCCAAGAGGGAAGAAGTGTTAATGAGTGCATTCATAGAAAAGATCTGAGAAAGCCTCAGAATCCCTATCCAGACTGACAGGTGAAAATATCTCTCACACAATGTGAATTAGACTAGAGGAGATGACTGCTGCTTCATATGCAAAGACAGCGATGCAACACCTCAAGGAACACACCAAAAAAATAAAAGAAATATAACATCACCAAAGAACGGACCTCAAAGAAATGGAGATCTGCAAATGGTCTGACAAAGAATTCAAATTTATTATTTTAAGGAAGTTCAGCAAGCTGCAAGAAAATACAAATAATAGATAACTCAGTGAAATCAAGAAAAAATATGTTAATAAAATGAGAAGTTCAACAGAGAGATGGAAATTATAAGTAAAAACCAAACAAATTCTGGAGCTGAAGAATACAATGAATGAATGGGAAAAAAAAGATCCAATAGAGAGCATCAGAAACAGACTTCACAAAGAGAAGAGTCTTTGAACTTGAAGACAGGTCATTTGAAATTATCCAGTCAGGGAAGAAAATAAGGGAAAAAAAGAATGAATAAATCCCATATGAATTATGAGGTTTACTAAAAGAAATAATATTTGGATTAAAGGGGTCCCAGAAGGAGAGGGACAGAAAGAGGCAAAAAGCTTATTTAATTAAATAGTGGCTAATATTACACTGTATGTTAACTAACTGGAGTTTAAATAAAAACTTAAAAAAGAGGCTTCCACAGTATGGCCGGTGACATTAGCTAGCGCTCACTCTACTCTCTCTAACGGGGAAACAGCAGACTACAAGAGACTGAACTGTATCTGCCTCTATTTCCAACAGACTCACGTTCAACTTTCGCTCACAAAAAAAAGCTGGGAAATTTTTATTAATCTTTTTTAAGTTAATATAAAATTATAGCAAAAAAGAAAAAAAAAGGAACCTGAACTTTAGTAACACAACTGGAACAATCTGTAGTGGCAATGGCGGCGGCAGCAGCGGGAGGAGAGATTTAATTTACGGGTGCCTGGGTGGCTCAGTGGGTTAAAGCCTCTGCTTTCGGCTCAGGTCATGATCTCAGCGTCCTGGGATCGAGGCCCACATCGGGCTCTCTGCTCAGCAGGGAGCCTGCTTCCTCCTCTCCCTGTCTCTCTGCCTGCCTCTCTGCCTACTTGTAATCTCTCTCTCTGTGTCAAATAAATAAATAAAATCTTTAAAAAAAAAAGAAGAAGAGATTTAATTTAGTTGATTTTCTGTGGTTGTTGGTTGTTTGCTAGTCTCACTGTGATGGAAGCTGCACATTTTTTCAAAGGGACCGAGAAGCTGTTGGAGATTTGGTTCTCCAGGCAGCAGCCTGACGCAAACCAAGGATCTGGACCATCCCCAGATCTGGATGGGACATTCTTCTGAAGGATGCAATGTTCAATCATAAGTGTGACAAAAACTGACAAGCAGGAAGCTTATGTACTCAGTGAGAGTAACATGTTTGTCTCCAAGAGATGTTTCATTTTGAAGACATGTGGTACCACCCTCTTGCTGAAAGCACTGGATCCTCTGTTGAAACTTGCTAGGAATTACAGTGAGTTCAATTCGATTCAAAGCTTCTTTTATTCTCGTAAGAATTTCATGAAGCCGTCTCACTAAGGGTACCCACACCAGAATTTCCAGGAAGAAATAGAGTTTCTTAATGCAATTTTCCCAAATGGAGCAGCATATTGTATGGGACGTATGAATTCTGACTGTTGGTACTTGTATACTTTGGACTTCCCAGAGACTCAGGTAATCAGTCAGCCAGATCAAACCCTGGAAATTCTGATGAGTGAGCTTGACCCAGCGGTTATGGACCAGTTCTACATGAAAGATGGTGCTACTGCAAAGGATGTCACTCGTTCATTTCTTTCCCAGGAGAGTGGAATTTGTGACCTGATACCAGGTTCTGTCACTGATGCCACGCTTTTCAATCCTTGTGGGTATTCAATGAATGGAATGAAATCCGATGAAACTTATTGGACTATTCACATCACTCCAGAACCAGAATTTTCTTATGTTAGCTTTGAAACAAACTTAAGTCAGACTTCCTATGATGACCTGATCAGGAAAGTTGTGGAAGTCTTCAAGCCAGGAAAATTTGTGACCACCCTGTTTGTAAATCAGAGTTCTAAATGTCGCACAGTGCTTTCTTCACCCCAGAAGATTGAAGGCTTTAAACGTCTTGATTGCCAGAGTGCTATGTTCAATGATTACAATTTTGTTTTCGCCAGTTTTGCTAAGAAGCAGCAACAACAGCAGAGTTGATTAATAAAAATGAGAAAACACAAAAAGAGAACACACATAGAAGGCAGTGGTGGCTGCTTTTTAGATATTGATATCAGGGGCCATGCTTTCCATAACCACCACCTTGCAGCTGCAGAAAGCCCTAGATGTAATAATAGTGTAATCATTTTGAACTGTATGCATTATTATATCAAGGAGTTAGCATCTTGCATGAATGCCCTCTCCTGTGTTTAGGTATCCTATGCCACTCTTGCTGTGAAATTGAAGTGCATGTAGAAAAAATCTTTTGCTATATCAAACTTTACAACACTTGTGAAAACAATTCAATTTGGTTTACGCACAGTGTAATATTTCCCCAGGTATCATCCAAAATTCCCCACAGACAAGGCTTTCGTCCTCATTAGGTATTGGCCTCGGCCTAATCATCTGGGACTGTTCTATTAAATTGCTGCCAGGATTTTACATCCAGTTACCTCCACTTTCTAGAACATATCCTCTACTAATAATACTGAAACCAGTTTCTACTTCATACAGATGTTTTTTGCAACAGCAATTAAAGTTTACCTTCCACGAGTCAAGTCCTCTTGAGAAAATGATTGCAATTATCCATTTTGTGTATTACTATTTTAACACTATTGCTTCCTGTACCTGTATTTCCTTTAATTGATTTTGTTCCTCATCATGGTGTCTTGCCTCCCAACCCCCTCCTCCCCAATAAAGCAATACACTGTTAAAAAAAAAAACTTAAAAAAAGAGTAATCAGTGGACATACTAGCTATTTTCATCTTTCAAAAAAATAAAGAAATAGAGCCTGAAAATTTCCCAAATCTGTGTAGAGAAGTGACCATCTAGCTACATCAGATTTATGAGCCCCATACAGATTCAATCTAAAAAGGACTTCATCAAGATACCTTACAATAAGATTCAAAAATCAAAGAAAAAGGGAACATTTTGAAAAAAGCAAGAAAAGAGAAACTCATTTCATACAAGGGACTCCCCATGAGGATATCAGTAGATTTCTCCAGCAGAAGCCTTGCAGGCCAGGAGAAAGTGGGAGGAGGCATTCGATGTACTGAGACAGAAATTGTCAACCAAGTATATTTTACTGAGAAAATTTGTTCTTTAGAAATGAAGGAGAGGTAAAGACTGTCCCAGGAAACCAAAGCTGAGGGAGCTCAGCAGCAGCAGCTATGCCTTACAAAAATGCTAAATTGAGTTCCTCAAGCTGAAATGAAAGGACACTAATTAATAGCATGAAAACATATTGAAGTATAAAACTCACTGGTAATGATACAGGCAAATCTGAATACTCTAATACTGCACTGGTAGTGTGTGAATGACTTATAGCTCTAGAGTGATGGTGAAAAGACAAAAGTATTAAAAATAACTGTTGTAACAGTAATTTAGTAATAGAGGCACAATATAAAAGACATTGGTTGTGACATCAAAACAAAAGGAGGGGAGAAATAAAGGGTAGAAGTTTTGTATGCAATTAAAGTCAAGTGGTCATCAGCTTAAAATAGACTGTTGCAAGATGTTTTGCATCACCCCTATGGTAACCACAAAGCAAAAAGCGATGGTAAATACACAAAAGATAAAGAGAAAAGATCAAAGCATGTATCAAATCATCTAATCACATAGGAAGAAAGCATGAGAGGAAGAAAGGAATTATAAAACAGCCAGAAAAACAATTAACAAGGTGGTAATAGGAAGTTCTTACTTATCACAATTACTTTAAATGTAAATGGATTAAATTTTCTAATCAAAAGACATAGGACAGCTGAATGGATTAAGAAGCCATATCTAACTCTGTGCTACCTGCAAGAGACTCACTTGAGCTTTCAGAACACACACATGGAATCCGAAAGCATGGAAAAAGATGTTTCATGCAAATGGCAACCAGAAAAAGCAGGAGTAGCTATACTTACATCAGAAAAAATGGACTTTAAGCTAAATATTGTAACAAGAAACAAAGAAGGTCATTATATAATGATAAAGGGCTCGATCCATCAAAAAGATATAATATTAGTAAATATTCATGCAGTCCACATAAAGGCGCCTCATTATCTAAAGTAATTATTAACAGATATGAAGGGGAAAATAGACAGCAAAATCATAATAGTTGGACACTTCAGTACCCCACTTTCAACATTTGATAGATCATCCAGACAGAAAATCAGTGAGAAAATGATGCACTTGACCACACTTTAGACCAAGTGAACCTAACATATGTGTCTACAGAACATTCCATCCACCATCAGCAGAGTAGACATTCTTCTCAAGCACAGGTGGAATGTTCTTCAGAATAGACCACATGTCAGGTCACAAAATAGTCTTAAGAAATTTAAGAACATTAAAATTATTTTAAGCATCTTTTCTGACCACAATGACATGAAACTAGGTATCAATGACAAGAGGAAATGGAAGAATTCACAAACCAAATGACATACTTCTGAATAACCAATGGCTTCGAGAAGAAATCAAAAGGAAAAAATATATTTTCAGAAAAACATAAGCACAACAAGCCAAAAATTATGCAAACCAGCAAAAACAGTGCTAAGAGTAAAGTTTGTAGTGATAAATACCTATATATATTTTTTAAAAGATTTTTTGTTTAAATAATCTCTACACCCAATATGGGGCTCGAAACTACAACCCTGAAATTAAGAATTGCATGTGCCACCAACCAAGGCAGCCAGGAGCCCCTAAATATCTACATTAAAAAAAAATAAGATCTCAGATAAAAGACCTAATTTTACACCTCAAGGAACTGGAAAAAGAATAAACTAAGTCCAAAACTAGCAGAAGGAAGGAAATAAATTAAATAGCAACCAGATAAGCAATAGGAAAGATGAGCAAGATAAAGAGCTATTTTTTTTTCAAAAGATAAGCAGAACTGACACATCTTTACTAGACTAATTAAGAAAGAGGGAATACTCAAAGAAATAATGTAAAAAATAAAAGAGAGTTTACAACTGATACCACAGAAATATAAAAGGATCAGGACAGATTACTATGAATGATCAAACACCAAATAAATTGGATAACCCGGAAAATGGATAAGTTCCTAGAAACATACATCATTCCAAGACTGAATCAGGAAGAAATAGAAAATATGAATACGGAGATTGAATCAGTAATCAATAATCTTACTATAAAGGAAAGCTCAGGAGCAGATGGCCTCAGTGGAATTCTGCCAAGCATTGAGGGTAGAGGAAATGGGGAGGTGTTCAAAAGGTACAAGTTTTCTGTTTTAAGATGGATACGTTCTGGGGACGTTATGGACAGTGTGGTAGTATCGCTCAATGAGACTGACTGTATTATGTACTTGAAATTTGCTAAGAGAGTAGGTCTGAAGTGTTTTCACCCCACACACATACACAACAGGCAACTGTGTGAAGAGATGAGTACGTTAACTGACTTGATTGTGGTCAGTATTTCACAATGTATATGTATGTCAAATCATCACCTTTCACTTTTTCAATATATGCAATTTTGTTTATTGGTTGCACCTCAGTGAAGTTGGAAAAATAATACAGGCTGTTATTTGATTTATTGGAAACATTCAAAAGTGAGAACAAATGTAATTTTATTTTATACAGCAATTGCAAATCAAATGAAATCATTTTGGTTTTGTTACTACAGTTCCAAAGATTGGCCACAAAATGATATCAATTTTACATTTGTAAAGTCCATTGCCAACGAGAAACTCAAACTATTTTCAGCAATTTCAGTATCATTTGAATAATATATGGTCCCCCAGAGTAATACCTTAAGAGACACCATGCTTCCAACTATAAAAAACATCATTGTATAATTGTTTTTCTTTAGGAAATAATATTTTTTAGTCACTTTGGCTTTCATTTGCTCCTGACAGGTATAATTACATAAGTCTACCATAAGAAAAAATAAGATAAAATGTTTTACTTAGGAAAAACAAATTTAGTTGTATGCTAACAAATATATTCACTGGCTAAAATATTTCATCCTTGAGTTATATGCAAAACAAGAAAAAAAACCCTTCAAACTGAATAATTGTTTAAGTTATTGGGTAGTGATGTCAAATGCTTATTCACCTATTAAAAGTTGGTAAGTACCCCAATGTTCCCTGCAACATTATTTACAATAGCCAAGATACAGAAGAACCCAAGTATCCAAGTGTCCATGGATAGATGAATGGATAAAGAAGCTGTGAGGTGTATGTGTATATATATATATATGCATGTATATACATATATATATCTCACATCTTTTATATATATATGTACACATATATATAAGATACATATATCCAATGGAATATTATAATGCTAAGCAAAATAAAGATATAAATATAATATAAAGATATATATCTTTAATAAAGATATAAAAATAAGATTAAAACAAATACCAAGACTTCACTCATATGTGGAATTTAGGAAACAAAGCAAACTAACAAAGAGAAAAAGAGACAAATAGAGCAGCCGACTCTGAACCCAAGGGAATAAACTGGTTGCTCCCGGAGGGGAGGAGGGTAAGAGGATGTGTGAACCAGGGGACGGGAATGTGAGCACACTTACGTGACGTGCACGGAGCAATGTGTAGGATTGTCGAATCATGGTACCATACACCTGAAACTAATATAACGCTGTACATTAGTTATACTTGAATAATTTAAAAAAAAATAAATCAGAGAAGAAAAAAAAGTTGGTAAGATACTTTCAAATCCTGGTTAACAAATAGTTTCAGTACATTTCAAATTAGTGATAATTAATAAATGACTTAAATAAGTGAACCAATGATTTAATATTTTTTAAAAAGATTTTATTTAGTTATTTATTTGACAGAGAGAGATCACAAGTAGGCAGAGAGGCAGGCAGAGAGAGAGGGGGAAGCAGGCTCCCCGCTGAGCAGAGAGCCCGATGCGGGCCTCAATCCCACGACCCTGAGATCATGACCTGAGCCGAAGGCAGAGGCTTAACCCATTGAGCCACCCAGGTGCCCCTGAACCAATGATTTAAATAAATGAACCCTGAACATTCAGTTCAGTCTAAACCAAATCATAAGTTACTTTGAACTTGATAAAAGTATCCGTTAGAAGGTGGTTGAGCTAACTAATAGATGTGAAGATTTCTGGGTAATGACATTTCTGTCGCTGGCAACCAGGAAACATCTATGACTCGTGCAGGTGGCTCGACTATTTGCTGTCACTCTGCCAGGCTACATTTGCAAGTCCAGCTCTTCAAGAGCGGCATATTCCCCATGAGCGTGTCAGCAGATGTCCCATCTGTAGCCACGTGGACTCATGGAGCTATTCCAGAGAGTACTGTGAATTCACTTCAATGTGTATAGATCCACTGGAAAGGGAAGGACGATGTATAATCGTTCTTCTTATACTGCACACACACACACACACACAAATAGATTGTTTATATAATTATACAACTGTATTTTTGAATGCTTACTGTGTGCCGTGCGTGGAGTTTGACTCTTTTATATAAAACCTTAGCTAGATAATTTCACATAAAATTTCCTTCATCCAATCTCCCCTAGAGAGGAAAGTAGCGTCCTTTCCCGGTACAGATGAGAGGGGTAGATCTCAGGAGATTAAACAATGCCGATGGTTTTCAGAGAGCATGTATTAGCAATGCTAGGTTACATTAAATATAATACTGTCACTTCGGTAAAAGCAGACCCGTTCTTAAAAACCTCAAATGTGCTTTAGTGGACTTTAATTTTCCTGATTGCGTGTCTGGGCTTGATGGAGGCGTCGTTCATCTCAGGGCTGGTGCCTGGGGTAGGGGGACACTGTTGGTGCCCACTGCTCTGCTAAACATCGTAGTAGAAATGCCAATGAGCTGCTTTTCTAGCTTCTCTCGAAGTTAGCGGCCACCGGGAAGTGTGCTGGGGCCCACTAAGACCCTCTGGCTGAGCATCTGCCTTTTAACCAGATGCCGTGGTGATTTATGAGCACCTGCGCTTGTGAGCGTCTTCAACAGGTTCGAACTACTTTTGAGTGTTCCCTAACTCGAGACCAGAAGCAGCCTGCAGACCCAGATGTGTTTCAGCTGGAGCGGCTGGGCGTGGCCTGCTGTTACTCTTCATATCCTCGGGGGCTTCCTAAGTCTAACTGCTCGGCGCTCTCTGAACCCCTGCCCTCAGACAGAAAGAGCTTTGCATCCATACCAGACAGTGTTTGATTGTCCGAAGCACACAGTGTCAGGAGGCTGGGAGGTTTGCGGCCAAGTCCGATGCAGCCTCTTAACTCAGCAGGAGGTTTCTCCAGGGTTGACCTGGCCCATGCATCAGGACGGCAAAGTTTGTCTTTTCCGAATCAGGTCTTTCATTCCATCCTCCCAGAGCCTCTATGCTTTTAAGAGGTACATTTTAATAGAACATCAAAGAGAACAATCACTGTCTTAAAATAATCATGCTAGGAGTTGGCCGACTACTCAGAAAAGAAATATTTGGGTACTAGTTTTTTTTTTCCCATTTTAATTCTCCTTTACTACCCTTTTTAAAAAAATCAGATAGGCTTTTATGAGTGGATATTAGCAATGTTTGTGTAGGTGCACACTGGAAAAATGCTTTTAATGGATTATGTATTCCTCTGCTTTTAAATAGGCCATGTTAAACTTCAGCTAGTACAACATAATTATTGGCATTTAGCATCGTAAAACTAGTAACTGTAGAGAACGTCAGGATGTTTTCCCAGTTCCCAGAACGTAATTTTCCATCATGGGAATTATTCTGACAGTTGCAGCAAATGGGAACTTTTTTTCCCCTCTTGTTTCTGGACATGAAACTGGACCTTTTTGACCTTCACACAAGTGATCATTAATCTCCCCAGACTCCCACTTTTTTTTTTTTAAGATCCATAAAGAGGTTACGTGGAACACAGCCCTGTAACTGAACACAGTTTGAAGACAGATGACTAATTTCCTAAATTATTTCTGGATTTTCCCTTTTATTACTTGTAGCCTTAAACAGCTTCAACAGAAAACCTGTGCTGGGAAGTCCTTCCCACCCCCGTGTCCCCTCCCCGAGCAAGAGGTAGAAAGTGAAAGGCTAGTAATGGAACACTTAAAAATGATCCCCCTGGGCCCTGCCTGTTATTCACGAGCAAGGAATGCGGCTCTGCTTATAAGGCCGAGTTTCGTCTAAAGGAATTTCCATAAACCACCAATCGCATTACATCAAGGCATCATCTTAAATCCCATGGTGATTTTCCTAAACACAACTAGCTTACTGGCTTCATACCCATTATCTCTTCTTGCCGTTGCAAAAAATGTCTCCAAGTGTTTATATTTCTGCAGGGCGATCCTAAAATGGCCAGTTAGCTAACGTGGAGAAGTAAGGGGAAGAGATGGCAGAACCTCCGGAGAAGAAGGCTGGGTGGACATAGAGCCATCCGGCTCCGCTGTCCAAGGACCAGCACCCCCCAAGCCCCGGGCATGAAGCCCACGAACCCCAGTCTCTGTGTGTTCCCCTGTTGCTGATGCGGGGTGGGTGGACAAGGCGTGGGCCCGGAGAGGACAGGACGTGGGGAGAAGCAGGACGGGGGCCCAGAGAGCCCTGTTTCCTTCTCCAAAATTCCACGTGACAAGAGTGCCCCTCCTTCCCTGATGCTCTGACGCTGAGTGAGAAGCAGCGGCCACTCCGATACGGGGGGGCGGAGTTGTCACAAGCCAAATGTGGGCTCTTGACCGGAGGGACTGTGGTCAGGAGGTCATGTTAGGAGCTCTCAACTCAGCGCAAGACACACAACCTCAGCAGATGAGCAAATCAGACGTGCGTAGCTCCCCGAAAAAGCGGGTTTGGGTCGTGGTTGGGGAAGCCCCGTGAAAAGCAACACAGAAAAGGAATGAGGTGTTGTACGTGCCTTAAATGTGCATTTCTGGCAAGACCACGTCTTCCCTGGGGGGCTCTTCTCACTCCGTGCCTGCTCTCAAGTGACATCACAGAGCTCTCCCCTCACCCTCCACACCCACCCAGCCTCCCTCTGAGCTCCACGTGCAAACAGCCTGCTTTCCCCGGGGCATCCCCACGGGGTGTTCCTCGGCACCCACTGTGCCGCTGACCAAAATAATGGTCTTCCATTATAGTCTTCCATGACCAAAATAATGCCTCTTCCCCTCCTGCCTCATGCTAACCTCCAACTCAGTGGCCTCCCTGGTGTATTCCAGAAGGACTTCGATTGATGCCTACTCTCTCCAAAGTCAAGTAGCCCCCACTGCTCTGTGACATGAGCCTGCCCCCCCGGCCCCAGGACCCTGGCTGTGTCCCAGGCTGCAGGTCCTCCCTGAGAACTGCGAGCATCCCCACAAGACTGGCCAAGGGGGCTGGGAGGTGCAGTGGGGAGAGAGTGCTCATTAGCATGACAACATGCTTGGGAGAAGCACTTCAAGTTAAGAGCAGGAATAATGATCCTGAACATCTGAGGGAAAAGCCTAAAAACCCCAAACTCCCACCTAAGGAGCACAGCCCAGAGCCCTCTTTCTTAACACTGTGGAGAGAGAAACAGAAAGAAGAACACAGAGGGTGGGGGGACCCCGCCCCAGCCGTGCAGATCTATGGGGGAAGCCGAGTCAAGGTCAAGGGTGATGACGCTGCCCCCGATGCAGCATTAATTAAGCTGAAAGTGGTTCATGGCCTTCAAGCCTCCGTGGGAAAAGGAGGATGTGAAACAAGGAGCTGCCGCCGAGGATCGTTGGGAAATGGGTGGGCCAGCAAGTTGCTCCTGACTGCGGAGGAGGGCCTCACGCGGGCAGGGAGAGCGGAGAAGGTCCCCGCCAAGCCTGGAGCCCCCACCAGGAGTGGGGCCGGGCCGCCAGCGCCCCTCATCTGCGAAGAGCCCGGGCTCCCTTCCTGGCCTCCCCGTGAGCCCGCATGCTGAGGCGTTCTGTTGGGTGGTCACAAAGGGAGCCAGGTTTGGGCAGGAACCCGAGAGAAGTAAAATCCTGTGTTTTTCTCAGCCGGTCCCTTCGGAGGCGTCTGCAGTCAGTATGTCCCAGGGTCGGCTCCCGTGGCCAAGTTCCGCGCACAGGCAGGTCCGCCGGGCTGCCCCGCTCGCGGTGAGGCTGCTCTTCCTCCCCGGGTAGCCTAGAAGCAGGGTGCAGGCGGGTGCGCCCGCGAGTGTGAATGCGTGTGTCCACTGGACTCCACCAGCGCGGGACCGAATCCCTCATCACTACGGTCTTTGCCAAAAGGCGATTTTCTGGTTAATTCATTCCTTAAATCCAAGCCGAGAGACATTTTACAAAGTACCTGGCGTGTAATCCTTAAAAATACTAACCTCAGGAAAACCCGAGGAGCTGCTCTAGATTAAGGAGCCTAAGAAGACCCAGCAACCAGACGCAGTGTGCGACCCCAGACCAGGACCCTGTTGTCCTCTTCTCCAAAGGGTGGTGTTGGGACGACAGGGGAGACCTGAGTAAGGCCTGGGTATTCCGTAATAGTATTACACCACTGGCAATTTTCTGATTGTGCCATTGCACTTCGCCTTATGTGGAAGAATGCTTCTGGGAAGCTCACATTCTGGGAGCATTTCGAAGCAAAGGGGATCGTGGCTGCCACTTTCTCTAAGATGGTCAGAAAAAATACTACGTATCTATAGCACATATTAAGCGCGGCGAAATGTTAACATTTGGGGATCCAGGGGGAGGGTACCCGGGGCCATCTGTCATACCCTTGCAACTTTTCCGCACGCGAGAAATGATTTCAAAATAAGGACGTTTTTAAAATGTATTGGGCACTCGAAGCGAGCTGAGGCGGCGGGCGTGGCTGAATGTGAGGCGGAGTCGGTGGGATCACAGCCCCGTGGGGAAGGCGGCTGCGCGGTCTTGTCTCTGGGGACATCGTCAGGCTGCAGGACAATCTAGTCCATCCCATGCTGCGGGCGGCAGACCCACCGGGCCGCCAGGCAAGAAGCGGCTTTCTCTCTTGTGCTGTGTGGGAAGGCAAAACATTTGAGTCATATCAACAAAGGCTAGTTTTCGAGAAAACTTACTAAGAACCCATGGCTTTGCCCTCCGAATTCCAGTTTCTGGGCATGACATCGCTGCGGTCACATAGGTCCGTTCTGCATCAAGTGTCCCGAAATAGATTATTCCAGAGGCTGCGGCTCGCCTCTGACTGAAGGTCTTACATGGTAACAGTAAAGGTCTTCAGCCTCTGAGGCCTCGGGTGAAGGACAAGCGCACCGAGGAATCAGTCTTGACCGCCGCGTGAATAAGCCCCCGTCCCCCAGGCCACGAGCCCACAGCCCATGCTGCTGATAATGACTTCAGCCCACAGAGGCAAGAGAGAAGTGGCCCCCAAAATAGATCTTTAAACCCCTCCCTTGTCTTCTGTGACAGCACAATTTACTGTTTCATTTTGGTCTCTTATCAGGAAGCCTTCTGAATCAGTGCTCTATTTTGAGCACAAAGTCAAGATTTCTGTGGCCTCAGCCAAAGACGTTCACGTGGAGAGCTGCTGAGCTGGCTTGCTGATTCGGGCCGCGATGGTGCCTGGAGTCCTTCTGGGTGAGTGGGAAGGGGTTCACGCATAAAAGCTTTTCCTTGGCCTTTCTTTCCCTTTCCCACCCTGTCCACTTAGCATTCCGCTACAGAGAACACGAAATTGAACGCGTGCCGAGAAAATGGACACGCTCCGCAGACAGTAATAGCTGGACTGTGTTAATAGCTTGCCAAAAGTCAACTCCCTCCCCGGGGGATCCTAGCTTCTCCCCTTCTGAGTGTCCATTTTCTCCCTTCTTCGTTCTTCCTTCGCCCTGGCCTTCTTATGGAAATGGCAGGTCATTTGCAGGAAATGCAGGTTATAAAACTAGTGAGCAGGAGCCCAGTTGGGGTCAACTGCGCTGAGCCAGCCGACACCTCAGTTACTGAGGCCCTGTACCGTGGGTGCCTGGCACAGGCTTGCACCGACCCCCACCCCCCCACCACAACCCTCAGGGCCAATCGACAAGACCCGTGATTCCATCCTAATTTCTCAGATGGGGCGACAGAAGCCCAGAGAAGAGGAATATCAAGGCCCAAGGTCCACGGCAAGGCCAAGAGGTGGGGTTGAAACTGTTGCTTGTCTAGAGGGCTCTAGTAGGCCTCTCTGTGTCCTTTGACCGTAAGTAGAAGGATACCCAGACCTCCTTCTTCATCTGCTTGTTGAAGGCCCGGAATTCTTCTAGCAAACTGGGTTTGGTGCCTAGATTGCTTAAGAACACCTTACCTTTGACGCTTCGTCCCACTTGTGGGTGCCACCTCGGTAGCCCTGGTGAGCAGGAAAGCGAATATATTCAAGGTTTCGCTCAGCTTGGTCTTGGAGATTTCTCCACCACATGTGAGCCAGTCGTCCTCAGGTTCAAAGCTGGGCAGGCTTGCCATGGCCTCGCCGAGCCGGCCAGGTGGGCTGTGTAGCTGGTAGCCCTCCATCCTGCCCTGTGCCACAGTTTCTAATCTCATTTGGCTTCTTGTGAATTATGTGACATCTGAGATTATGAGAGCAGATGCTCCCCCCCTCCCAGGGGACCCGAAAGTCTGGGCTGGGTACACCACCCCGTCATGGTAGGACCATCAGACTGCTTCCAACCAGCACCTGGGAAGACATGTCCCGTAGGTGACTCAGTGTCCCATCATACTCCCAGGGGACTCCCCAATGCCACATGCACAGCTGGGTTCTCACAGAAGCATCCACACCTGCCCGTCTGAGGACCCTGTGCACCTACCCCCACACAGGACTGGTGCAAAGTTCTGGGGTGCTGAGGATCCCAGGCATAACCTTGAACTCATGAACTTACAGAAGTTGGTAAATTAAGATCCTGGACTCTTTGACCCTTGGGTGGGACAAGTCCGACGTACATTGTCTATTTTCCTCCCATCTCGAGACCAGTGTCCACAGTGATAACTTCAGTAAAGTTCCCCATGTTGCCTTGCTTCTCTTCTGTCTCACTCCTACTCCTTATGAGTGCTTCCTGGGAACAGCACCTAGTGCATTCCTTGCACTCAGACCCTGGTCTCGGGTGGACTTGGGAGGAACTGGACTTGGACATCTCTCAGGCCTCCTTCTCTGCGTCCCTACCATGATTGGCACACTGTTGAGCCCTCCCAGGGAATGCGGCTGACAGAGGTGAGGACGGTTGTCCCTGGGCCCCACACTTAGACTTTTCCACGCCAGATACCCGTGGTTCCAGCCAGAGGGCACCCATCATTCCTGAAGGACCCAGGAGCTAGAGCTCAGGGTGGGACACCAGCAACGTTAGTGAGTTTTCGTTCCCATGTGCCTACACTGAAAGATGGGTCTGTCCTATTCCAACTCTTAGCAGGATAAAGCTCATCGACAAAAAGGAACCTCCATGCACAGGGAGGGGAAGATCTTGTGTTTTGCAGATTGACAATGTTGCAGAAGAGAAAGAAGAATAAGATGTTTCTTTTTCCTCCTTAAACTTGCTTTCTTCTCTATCCCAGGCCCCAGGCTCCATTAAGTCATGATTTCTGGGGTGGCATGGGGCTCCAGCATCATGCACCCCACTTCTGCTAGACAACACTCGGAGACCGCCAGGCCCTGACCTCAGCACCGGGTGCGGTGAAGTGGGTGAGTGTGTGCGTCCGTTTCCTCCAATCAGCACAGCATCTGGGAGGGAGAGCATTCACTTTGTCAAAGGTTTGGAAATAACAGAAGTAAAACCCGTGAATCACAGCAGTAGCAAACAGTAAAAGTTTATTATATATACGCCAAAAAGGCAGTTTGCAAACTGAGAGCACTCAAACCAGAGCACAGAATGAGGCCCGGAGGCAGATGGTCATAAAGCAGCCCATACAGGGGGAAGGATTCCCAGGGATTGGTCACGATGCTGGAATGTTCTCAGGTTATACGGAACTGGTCCGTGGTCACCTCATACCAGCCTCGGGAAGGCGTTCAAGTTCTGCTTGCGATGCTGAGAGGCACATGCGAGGGATAACCCAGGTCCAGTCGGTCTTGCAAAATAAGCTAACTTAAGCTTCATTTGTATGACTAAACTGGTTTCATCCGCTCAGGGAATTTTTAAGGCTGGTCGCCGTGTGTTTTTTGTTTCAAAAACCTCCTCCCTGATGGTGACTGGCTTAAAAGAGGGCCACGTGAAACCCTGAGACCCAGGGAGACTCGGGGAAGCAGGTCTCCCCAGTTCCTCAGTGGATCTTCAGGGGCTGCCCAAGGGCCTGGCCCACCACGTTTGTATCCTTGGCTGAGCGGCTGGGGATGGAGCCCCAGGGGAGACAGAGGCCTTGTGATGTTAGTGGGGGACTCTGCCTGTCCTCCCCTGGACCCAGCAGTAGGTGAGACAATTAATTCCTTTGCTTGCTTACTCCGATTTTAACCAAGTTTTCTGTCACTTGAGGAAAGAATCCTAAATGATGCAAGTGGGAGGGAGAAGTTTTCTTCACTGGCTTTGGTACCGGGATCAGAGATTCTTCTCCACTGTCTCCTCTGGCCCCACGTGGCCCATGGGGTTGCTGGGTGCACCCCCTGCCAGTGTGTGCATAGAACATTTGAAATCCTCTTGGGCTCTGGAAGGGGCCCCCACCTTGGGCATTGACTCCTCAGAAAGGGGTGACAAAACTTACAGGAATTTGCCCTCGAGATGACCAAGGGTCTGATGCTGACATGCTGAGGTTTTATCCCCAAAGTTAAGATCTCATTCACAAGTAAGTTTATGCCAAAGCACTTGGGGAAATTATACTTTATTTATTTATTTTTTAAAAGATTTATTTATTTAAGAGTGATAGAGAGCATGGAGGGGAGGGGCAGAGGGAGAGAAACAGACTACCCACTGCGCACAGAGCCCAATGCGGGCCTTGATCTCACAACGCTGAGATCATGATCTGAGCCGAAACCAACAGTCCAACGTTCAACAGACTGCACGACCCAGGCATCCCAGAGAAATGACCCTTTAAGTTCAAGCGCAAAATCCAGTTTGGTAAATTGGGACCAATATTTTGAAAAAATAAGAGAAAATATTCCATTGGAAACAAATGAATTCAACTATACAAAATAATATTTACCCACTGGTTGATTTTAAAAGGTTATAGACATGGTCATTTTTTAGTGGAAATATAACTTCTCACTCCATTTAAAAAATTCTTCAGCATCTCTCCAGCCTTTTATTACAAAATATCCAACCTACAGAAAAGTCGCAGAAATAACCAGATGGACCTCTACATGTCCTCCACCTAGATTAGCCAATTGTTAATGTTTTGCTGTGCTTGACTGTTTCCATGTGTATATGACACGACACACGCCTACGGTGTCAGACAAAACTTGTTCTGTACACAGACACACTCACACACAGGCTCACCTGGATAGTTTTCTGGATGAACCATCTGAGAGTTAATTTGCACACATCAAGACACTTCTGAATACTTTACCATTTGTCCCCTAAAAAATATCAAATAATTGCCGCACTCAAGAAAGTCAACATTGAAATAATGCAATTGTCTCCATAGATGGTCCATATCCAAGTTTTCCTGTTTGTCCTGATAATGTCCTTCAGCATTTGGGTTTTGCCGTTGTTGTTGTTGTTTTGTTGTTTGGGGGTTTTTTTGGTTTTTGTTTTTGTTTTTTTTAGATCTGGGATCCGGCTAACTATCATGTATTGCATTTACTAATATTTTACTTTTGAACCTTATTCTACAGTTTTTTTCTTGTTCTTCATAAAGTAACCTGGGTTATAGTAAAACCATATTTATTCCATCGATTACTTATTTTCTGTCAATTTTCACTCATCTCATTGACGACTTATTGAGAGAGGGGCCTGAAAATATGAAAATGGAGCCCACGCAGATGCAGATGTATTTGTATAATTTTTTTTATTGACCTAAAAGAACCTGTTGATTTTATACTTCCGAATGACATTCGTCCCATTGCGTCACACATCATCGCAGGAAGGAAATCAAAGTCATAGACAGAGGCTTGGCGGCGGAGGCGTGGGGATGTGGATGACAGGGACGGAAGCGATACTGGAGCGGGAGGGGGAAGCGGACAACAGGGTTGGTGAGTCAGGCTAACAGAATACAAGTTTTGTCTGAAGATGGACACATTTGTGGTTTTAGGAGTGTTTGCAAAAGGACAAATGCATATTTCTATAATATCACCCGAGGGGGTGAGCCCTCTCCTCTGCGGCCGTCACCTTAACTGCGTTCTCCCCACGCCACCACACCCCAGTGTGCGGCACCCTCTCCCTGCTGCACCCCCCTCCGGACGGCTGTGCTTGAGCACCTGCTGTCCGCGGAATGTTGTGCAATGACCGGCGTGTCCTAGCCACGCACATCTGGCACGTGTGGCTGCCGAGGGCTTGCAGCCTGTCTTCAGTGCGACTGTGGACGTGGAGTTTGTTTGTATTTCATCTTAAATAATTCCCATGCCACGCAGCCTGCTTGACCGGGATCATGTTGACCGCCGAACATGGTGGACAAGTGGCCGTCTTATTTCCACCTGTGGCCCGCCCTGCGCAAGGTGCCCCGCCGTTCCCTGCGCGGGTCCATTCACTCCACGGGGCCTGTCACCATTTGCCGTATCCTGTTCTGAGCTTATTGAACAGTTTGTCATCTATCTCTGTCCCCCCATGGTGTCAGCTCTGTGAGGGGAGAGAGTTTTGTCTGTTTTATCTCCAGCGACATCAGGAGATACTTGGGAACGAGGCAGAGTTGGAGACGATCACCCCAGGAGTTCCTACACCCCCTCAGTCCGGCACCTGGCGCCCACACACCTCGGCTGCGCACCCCGCCCCCCAGTAGGGCAGCCAGTGATGGGGGCCGCAGAACAGGAGGGAAAGGAGAGGGGGGTAAAAGTCGGGCCTAAACAGACCCGAATCTCAACCTTACCACTTAATTGATGTAATTTATGAGAGCAACAGTACTCTTTTGGCTAATTACGTTGCTATAAGAAGTAGAAATCGTGTACATAAAGAATCTAGCAGAATGCCAGGAAACAGGGGAATGGATGGCTCAGTGCTTACCTAGAATTGCATTAAAGATTTTCCTACAAGGGCGCCTGGGTGGCTCAGTGGGTTAAAGCCTCTGCTTTCGGCTCAGGTCATGATCTCAGCGTCCTGGGATCGAGGCCCGCATCGGGCTCTCTGCTCAGCAGGGAGCCTGCTTCCTCCTCTCCCTGTCTCTCTGCCTGCCTCTCTGCCTACTTGTAATCTCTCTCTCGGTGTCAAATAAATAAATAAAATCTTAAAAAAAAAAAAAAAAAAAAAGATTTTCCTACAAAGGAGCAGGCAAGCGCGTTACCAGCCCAGAGACAGGAGGGGCTCCCGGAACAGGCTCTGGTGCTGAGGGCTTTCCAGGTGGTGACTCGAGGAAGGGTGGCCCATTTTCAGTCGACAAAACCGAGACCCAGAGAAGTGCCCTGGAGCATCACGGTTGTGGCCGAACTTGAACTCACTGGACAGGTGCTTCCAGGTTCCAGAGGGAGAGACGAGCAACCGGGAGCAAAGTCCGTTGTCACTCATTCAGTCTGGGGTCCTTCCTTGCAAACTGTGCATGGAGTGAGATGCAGGCGGTTGGTGAGAAGGACACCGGCCTGCGCCCCCCCGCCCCCCCGTGAGAAGCCCTGGATGGGTCACCCGGCTCCCCCATACAGAAGGAGATGTTTTTATTTAATGACACCGTCGGGGTCTTTCATTCTAGCTCTTGGGGCTCTCGTTCCAAGGCCAGAGTGTGCAGGAGTCTCTTCTTAGACATGCATCATGCGTTTTAATGCCCAGGCTGGGGAATTACTTTCAGTCACCAATGTCACCCTGGACCTTGGTGGTTCCAGTGACGGCCACCCAGGCATCGCTCTCCCACAGATGGCGAAGGAAAGCAGGCAGCCAGGGCTCCATCTGCGAGGGCTTGGGGGTGGGGGTGGGGGGCCAGAAGGAGAGGGACGAGCAAACTCCTTGCGCCTTCCTTCACTGCAAGGACTGCGTGCTCCCGGCCCCAGTTCCTGCGGCTTCCTGTGCCTAACAGGCATTTACTGGCAGTGGAGGAATGTGGTCCTCGCCCTCTTACCTCCAGGCTTTCCGATTTGGAGGAGGGCGAGGCCTTTGGTGCCCACACTCTAGTTTCATCCTGTGGGTACTGGGCCCAGCCCTGGATATGACAGCACATCCCAGTTGAGCGGGGATTCTAATACTTTAAGTATTTCTAAAGTATTCTAATACTTGAGAATTTTATTGGGGGACCTGGGTGGCTCAGTCAATTAAGCCTCTGCCTTTGGCTCAGGTCATGATCTCGGGGTCCTGGGATGGAGTCCTGCATCCAAATCCCTGCCCAGTGGAGAGCCTGCTTTTCCCTCTCCCTTTGTTGCTCCCCTGCTTGCGCTCTCTCTCTCTCAAATAAATAAATAAAATATTTTTAAAATACTTTAGTATGTGATCGACGCTGCCAGATTGCTCTCCAAAACAGTGTAGACACGTATTGCCATTCCCAAGAACATGTTCCCCTCACCCTCGCCAACACTGGGGTGCCGTCCCTTCCTCTGGTTCGCGAACAAATACATCCGATGAAGTATCTTACTGTCACTTGAGGTTTCCTTTCTGCGGGTATTAGTCAACTTAATCATATTCTCGTATGTTTATGGATCATTAATATTTCCTCTCCTCAAAACTCTCTGTTCATATTCTTCGACTATTTCACACTGAGGTTGGAAAGTACTTTTCGTATTGATTTTTAAGAGTTTTTGGATGCTGCAGATATTAACTCTTATTGGCCAAGTCCATTTCCTTGCTGGTCCTTTGTCGTTTGCCTTTGTCCATGGTGCTTTCTCGCCATGAACATGTCCTCAGTATTTCTTGGGTTGTTTACAAAAATGTTTAATTACAAAATCAAAAGAAAAATAACTTGAAAAGAGTATAAGAGTCGATCCAGGGCCGTATCAATTGTAAGCACTGTTCACCGTCAAAAAATGGAATTATCTTATGCCTTCAAGCATTGGAGGTGTCATTAACTTACACCATTGTGGATGTTTCCTGTTTTTACTGTTCTCCTCATTTTTGTCATTTTCCTGTCTGAATTGCCAATATTGCTGCTCTTTCATTTTCTATACTTTTTGATGCAAATGCGACGTGTTTTAATGACGTACGGATTGCAAAGTTTCTTATGGGCTGGCCTGAGACACCGAGGGCCAAACTTAACACTGTTTCTACAAGAAAGGAAACTCCACAGGGAAAGGCGCACTCTCGGAAGCCAGGTTTGGGCTCGTGTAAACGGAGGCTGCCTGTGCACCAGACAGGTTAGGTGGGAAACGAGCGACAGAAAACGAAATAGGCCAGGACTTCCTGCGACCGCATCTACCAGCTTTGGCTTAACAGATGGGTTGTTTTTTGTTTTTTGTTGGGGTGGGGGAAGTATGTTCTTTTTCTTCTTCTTTGTGGATTGCTTGATAATGGCCACATTTTGAAGCTTCTATTAGTTTCCCTGCATCTCCCAGGGACTGGCATCATTCCATTGTTCTGGGATAATTCAGAAACGTCGCCTCCTGTGGAAATAGCTGCTTCTGGCAAAACTGTTTAGTTTATCATTTAATCAAAACATTTGCATAGTTCCACTGCCTTAGAAAGCAAAGACGGGGTTGATCATTTTTGCATAAAGACAAGTCAAATCAAGGAATGCTTTGAACCATGAAACAAAATTTAATTAAATATTGGAATGACAAACATTTCACAATGAACAGACATTTTTAAATAATGGCTAAGTAATACGCAGAAGAGGTGACCGTTTTACATCCAGAAACTGTGTAGAGGACCCGATGGATGCACCCCGAGATCTTCGGCGTGTGTTACCAAAGCGTAGCTCACTGGTTTGGGGGGGTTCGTTGCTCCGCAAGATGTCTTGGAGCTCCTCACACTTTGCAACTAGGGGCCTAGGAGGAGGTTGGGGGAGCCAAAGCCGACCCAGCAGGGAGTCGCGCTCCTTCGCGCCCCAGGACAGCATGGCCCGTGGGTTCTGCCCCGGGGGCTGCTCACGCTGTCCACTCCGGCCCACTTTCTAAAGAGCCCCCTCACTGAAGCCCCTCCACGTCCCCAGTTTGATGGCCATCTCGTTCCTCTCTCTATGGATTCAAACTGTTTGCCCTCATCATTAGAGAAACCACCACTGCTTTTCTGTAGCTCTGCTTTCTCCTGCCCCACAAAGTGCTCTTAAACCAAAGTTCAGCCTCCTCAACCTCCTTTAATTCTTCACCAGGATACACGGGACGCGGCTCACACCCGTCGGTCTGGGCGCACAGAGCCGGTGGAAGAGGGTGCGATGCGTCGGTCTCCGGGGGCAAAGGGAGAGCCCTGTCCGCAGAGGGAGAAGAAGGCATGGGGGGATTTAGCCAAGTCACAACAGTGACCCCGGGGCCTTAAAGAGCACGCGCCCGGGAGATCTTGCCAAGGGCGCCCAAAACCTCCCATTCTGCACTTACGTCCTGTCACAAAACTCCTTTGGATCAGGGTCCTTTCCCAAGTTATACCTGTAGGAAATGCGAAGCTACTTGCCTCCTGGCCTCGTTAAATCACGACCAGGCAGGGATGCCTCGCACAGCAGGTATATGGAAATACACTCCTGTTGTTGAAATACAGAGGGTGAGACAGGGCTGCTGTGATCACTGGGAGTGCAAGGAAAGTCCATGGGGAAGAAACCTATTTTTTAAGAAAGCAAAGAGAAGAGTCCCAGGGAAGCCAGCATATGTTTAAGAAATAGAGGCCCTTCTGGGGCTCCTGGGGAGCTCAGTCCATTAAGCATCCGACTCTTGATTTGGGCTCAGGTCATAACCTCAAGGTCATGAGATCGAGCCCTGCATCTGGCTCCGTGCTGGGCGTGAAGCCTGCTTGGGGCTCTCTTTCTCTTTCTCCTTCTCCCTCTGCCCTGCCCCTTCCCCTGCTCTCTCTCTCTCGCAAAATAAATGATTAAATAAGATATTAGAAAAATATATAAATAAATTTTTAAGAATTAAAAAAAAAGAAATGCGGGCCCTTTCAAGAGAGAACCGACAGCTTGGAAATAACAAAGCACAATAAAACTCCGTGCGAACGGTGAAGGGTAGACTCTAGAGCCAGCCTGCTCGAGTTTATTCTTGGCTCCACCATGGATTGGCCGGGAGAGGCCGAGCAAGGTCCTGAACAGAAGGGCCCGGGGGCCACGCAGGTGTGTTTGTAGGGCCCGATCTGCAAGTCACCCTAGCACCCTGTGTCCAAGAGAGCCGGTGCAGGGCGTGCGAGCAGGATGGGTGGCAGGAGGGAAGACAGACAATTTAAGGCTGCTTCCCAAACCCACGGTTTCCGAAATAAAAATGAGATCTGAAAGGATGCTGCTCTTGTAAGGTAGCGACTTACAAAAAGGCGAAATATTAAAAAAAAAAAAATCACATTTTAAAGATAGTGTGTTTTCTCAGGGGATGTTCAGGGTCCCCACAGTTCAGGTTGTTCAGTGCAGCCCAGGCCTGGGGTGGGGAGAGGAATCGCCCCCAGGAAGCTCTCTGCGATACCGGGGGGTCCGAAGGCAGCTCCTCCCATTCCCTTCCCTTCCCTCCAGAGAAAGGACCCCGCAGGGGGCTGGGCGACCTGCCCTAAGAGATGCCCCCTGGGGGAGCCTCCCCGGCTCAGAGACGCCGGAGAAGCCAAGAATGCCTGCTAGGGGCCAGCGGCCGCTCCAGGGACACCCACATCATGTCAGGCCAAGCAGACCCTGCTGCTCCTCCCGCACACTGGTGGGGGGCTGTGTGTGGCGGGCAGAGACGGGCATTTCCCTCCTGGAGCTGGGATGGGGCCCCCCCAGGCCAAGAGAACCTCGGCTGACCTTGCTTCTTTGTTCCCGGCCAAGAGAGTGAGGCCCAGGGAAAGAGGCGCCCCCTCCTTGAATCGTGCCTGCGCTTTCTTCAGGAATCCTTGCCAGAGCTGGAGACTTAAAAGTGACAGTGAGGAAAGGGGCGGGGCGGGGAGGGCAGGAGGCTAGTGTTCTCTGCCCCCTGGAGCCAATCCGAGCTGTCCTGGGCCGACCCCCCAGGACTCCCGAAGGCCAAAGTCACAGTGTCAGAAATTTGATGAGCCTGCCATTAAAAAAATAAACTTGCACAGGGGCACCTGGGTGGCTTAGTCGGTTGAGCATCCCACTCTTGGTTTCCACTCAGGTCATGATGTCAGGGTCGTGGGACTGAAGCCCTCATGGGCTCCAGGCAGAGTGAGGAGTCTAGTTGGGATTCTCCTTCTGCCTCTCCCTTCCGCCCCCCGCCAGCTCACACACACACACACACTCTCTCTCTCTCTCTCTAAATAAATAAATAAACTTAACGTGAAATTACCATTAAGTCAATTACTTTATAAATAATAGCAGTAAGTCTCAAAATTCATCATTTCTTAATTATTTCACTACCTTTCAATATTATACCATGGAAGTCAGCTGACACCTCAAATTTTTTAAAAATATTTTATTTATCCATTTGAGAGAGAGAGAGCACAAGCAGGGGGAGAGACAGAGGGAGAGGGAGAAGCAGATTCCCCACTGAGCAGGCAGCTCGATGTGGGTCTCGATTCCGGGACCCAGGGATCATGACCTGAGCCGAACACAGACGCTTAACCATCGGAGCCACCCGGGCATCCCAACACAGATCATTTTTGATGAGCTGGTTAAGCATTTACTAGCATACCACAACCAGCACATTTGGAGGGATGCAGGTTAGTACAGGGAGAATTCATGCAATTTTGTAGATAGGGGATGCTAAAGAAAACTTTCTTGTTGGTTTTTCCCGGGAAGGATGAAGAGCAGGATCAATCCAAGTCAGGAAGGCTTTATTGAACATGACTGCTGTGTGCTCAGCACTGGGGTAGACATTTAGCATGAACGCTTCAAATTATTCATGCAAACAATGCCTCTTTCTAGAAACAGGATTAAGTGACTCACAGAAGATTCTTCTATTTCAATGAATCTACTCATCTACAAGGAGATACTTCACCCAAGGCTCAGCAGCCAAGATGACTGTTTTTCTCCAGATTGCTGAATCGCAACGTCATTTCTTCCGTTTACCATTCAGAGCACTTAGGCCGTTCAGTGTGCCTGTGTGAGCTCTTCCCGAGATACAAACGGATTTTGGAAATGTAGATGATTGATGTTTGATGGAGCTCATCCTTACTGCCTATTAGAGAACTCAAATAGGTTAATCGGGATTCTTCTTCTTGGGGATCCAAAGCAATTGTCCTTCAATAAGCCCTGTGCTTCCTTTTCCCCCCAAGATCTTACTTATTTATTTGAGACGAAGAGAGCGTGTGGGAGAGGCGGGGAAGGGCAGAGGGTCAAGCTGACTCCCTCCTGAGTGGGCAGGGCTTCCCTCCCAGGACCCTGAGGTCACGACCTGGGCTGAAGGCAGACGCTCAACTGGCTGAGCCACCCAGGCGCCCCTAAGTCCTGTGCTTATAAGAGCCACTTGAGTTGATCCCCAGGTCGGTGTCCCTGCCTCCTACCGTTGCTGAGCCGAGGGTGCACATAGCAGGACACAGGAGGAGAGCTGCAATCACGAGAAAACTTCTTCCTTTCATTTTAGTCTGTCATCTTTGCTGAGCGACGGCATGATTTTGGCTCAACCTTAGAAATTGTGTCACATATAATTTTCACTTTACTAGAAAGATTCTCTCTGTGTGCTCAACCGTGGAAGGGGTTTGGAGACCCCACATTAAAGCTGCTGTTGATGTGAAATGTCCAAAGTCCCTTTGTGGTGTTTACAAAGGCCAGGAGAGGAGCAGAGGCAGACGGCCCCTCATCAGTGAGCCATTAAAATAGAATTGCGGGGTGTATTTGACATTCAAAATCATATCATTCACCGTATGAACAGATTAAAAAAGAAAAACAATATGATCATGTCAATAAATGCAGAAAAAACACTTGACAATAAAAAAAATTAACAAACCTTACCCACACTGACCAAGAAAAAAAACACTGAAGTCATGAATTAATAATATCAGAAACCAAAGAGAGGAGTTCATTGCAGATCCTACAGACACAGAATATAAAATAAGGAAGTGTATGGAAAACTTCTACTAATAAATGTGACAATTTAAGTTAAATGGAAAAAGTCCCTGCAAGACACAAACTACTGATACTCACTTTGGAAGAAACAGGTAACTGGAATAGTGCTGTATCTACGAAAGAACTGAAAATTGAATTCTTAGTTCAAATCTCACACAAAGAAAGTGCCAGCCCCAGATGACTTCATTAGTGAATTCTACCAAACATTTGAGGAAATAACGGTATCGATTCTAAACAAATGCTTTCTGCAAATAGGAGACGAGGGGAAAATTTCCAGCTTATTTTATGAGGTCAGCATTACCCTATAAAAAAAACAACAACAGACTAAGACGTTATGAAGAAAGAAAACTAAAGACAAAATTCCCTTGTGATCACAGATGAAAAATGCTCTTAAAAACCTAATAAAATGAATCTAGAAATATAAAAAACAGGATAATGCATCCTAACAAAGATAAGCGTGTCTGTTGTCACCACTTAAAATCCACACTGAAGATTCTAGCTAGTGAAATACGGCAAGAAAAAGAAATTAAACACGTACCAATTAGAAAAGAAGAAGGACAACCGTCTTTATTTAGAAAGAACATGACTGTCTTTGGAGAGAGTCTTAAGAAGTGTAGGAAAAAAGCATCTAGAATAAGTAAGTGAGTTTGGTAAGATTGTAGGACATACAGACAATATGCACAAAAATCAATTAGAGTTTGGACTCTAGTCCGGACAAGAGAGGATGAGCTCCTTCTTCCTGCTTCTACCCACTGAGAACAACTCAGAATCCCGTAAATACAGAAGGGGAGACCTCTGAAATATGGTAAAAAGAAGACAGGTTGGTTTGGGACCCTCGGACTGGAAGAACAGTACAACAGCCGAATGTCTCATGACACCCTCCTCACCAGGCCAGGCTTTCCCCAACCCTCAACCTGGAACCCAGGGCAGGCCCGGAGACCCATCCTTCGTCTGGATTGAACGGGAGTCCCACCTACAACACCAGGTGAGTCCAGGAGCCCACCCTTAAAAATGGCTAAGGAATGTTCTTGAAACAGAAAGATTATCATCTCCATATTGGGAGATCAGGAAGGAAGAAAGAAAACAAATAGGAGGAAAAAATGGCTACATAAATAGGCTCTTCTCCTGAGTTTTGTAAATTATATTGATGATCAAAACAAAAATCATAATACCATCTGATATTATAGGCAATCAAACTTAAATGCAGGGAAGCTGAAAAGACTTAAATAAAAGTAAGGTAACCATACTTCCCCTGAGACGGCAAAATGGCGAAACCAGCAGACCACGATGAGTCGTATACGTCTATTTTAATATCTGGAGCAAACTATACAGAGAATAAGAGAATGAGACCAAAAATATACTCAAAAACCCTACAAATAAATCCATGTGAAATCCTAAAAATGTTTAAGTAACTTACAGGAAGGCATGAAAAAAGAAAAAAGAGAGGACATAACTAGGAAAGAAACTATAAAATGGCAGACATAATCCCGAGGATAGAAAAATGCCCTTTTAATATAAATGGGCTGAACATACCGCAAAAATGGTGGGAATTAACTGAGTGGAAAAAAAAAAATACAAACTGTTCACAAGACACTCATCTCAAATTCAACACTAGTAGGTTGCAAGTAAAAGGATGGAACGTGATACACTGTGGAAGCATTTTTTAAAAGACATGGGTGATTATGCAAATATCAGATTAGTAGACTTCGGGGCACAGAAAATCACTAGAGATGAAGAGGAATATCACATAACAATTAAAGGATTACTCCACTAAGAAGACATAGCAATCCTAAATGTGCACTCACCAAACAATATAACCTCCAAATATGTGATGCAAAAACAAGAGAGTGGAAAATCTTAAATTATAGTGGGGGACTTCAGTGTCCCCCCTAAGCCACTGATAGAACTACCAAAGAAAAAATCAGCAAGGTTACAGAAGAATAATTTGACTGACAGGATGTAATGGACATGCATAGGATGCTGCATCCAACAGCAGCAAAATACACACATTTTTTTTGTCAAGACCACATTCTGGGTCATAAAACAAACCTTCACAAATGCAGAATAATTCTGATCATAGAGATTATGTTCTCTGAACATAATCGAATTAAGCTAGAAATCAGTAACAGAAAGAAAACAGGACAATCCAGAACCCACGGAAATTAAACAGCACACTTCTACCTAATCCATGGGTCAAAGAGGCTCCAAGGATATGAAAACTAAATGAAAGTGAAGATAAAACATTTCACAGTATGTGGGATGGAGCTCCACAGTTCTGAGAGGAAAAGTTGTTCTAGTAAATGCTTATGTCAGAAAAGAGGAAAGCTTTTAAATCCATGGCCGAGTTTCCTAATTCAGGAAACCAGATAAAGAAGAGCAAAATAAAGTCAAAGGAAGCACAAGAAAATAATAGAAAGAGCAGAAACCAATAACTGAAAATAGGGAAACAATAGAAAAAGTCAATGAGACAAAAAACCAAACCAGGTTCTTTGAAAAGACTGATGAAATTGACGAAGTCAGTCAAGCAAGACTGACAAGGAAGAAAGAGGGAAGACACAAGTGAGAAATAACAGAAGTGGAATGGAGAAACTCGCCACAGATCCTTATCTCGGTCTGTCTGGGATAGTATAACAAAAATACCATAGACTGTGTGGCTTCTAAACAGAAAACATTTATTTCTCAGAGTTCTGGAGGCTGAGAAGTCCAGACCAAGTTACCGGCAGATTCAGTGTCAGAGCCCTGTCTTTTTACTGTGCCTTCACAAGGCAGAAGGGACAAAGGAGCAATCTGGGGTCTCTTTAAGGGCACCATTTCCATTCATGAGGGTGGAACCCTCATGATCTAATCACCTCCCAAAGGCCCCACCGCCTAACACCATCACACTGTGGGCGAGGATTTCAACATATGAATTTCCGGGGGACACAGACATTCAGTCCCTCACAATCCTGCTGACTCTAGAAGGCCAAGAGAACGCTACTAACAACTCATATGTTAAAACTGACAACTTATATGAAATGAACTAATTCCCTGAATAGTACAAACTACCACAATTCATCCAAAATGAGATAGGTCATTTAGTTTTATAACTATGAAGGGAATTGAATTTATAATTTAAAATGTCCTGAAAAAAGGATCTTCAGGTCCAGCTGGTTTAACTGGAGAATTCTACTAAACATTGTATAAACCAATTCTACACATTCTCTTCCAGAAAACACAAGAGGAAACACTTTCCACCTAATTCAGTGTGGATAATATTACCTTGATACCAACTGCAGACAAAGACAGTTCAGAAAAAGAAAACCACAGACCAGGACTCCTCAGGAATAGAGGTGCAAAAATTCTTGACAAGTATTAGCAGACAGAATTTATCAATATATAGGAATTATACACCATAACCAAGTGGGATTTATTCTAGGTATGCAAGCCTGGTTCAATATTTTAAAAAGTAACCAGTATAATCCACCATATTAACATGCTAGAGAAGAAAAATCATATGACCATATCAACTGATGCGGAAAAATCTTTTGACAAAATTTACCAGCAAATTATGATACAAACTCCTAAGAAACTAGGAATAGAGAGAAACTGCCTCAACTTGATAAAATAATGTGAACAAACACCCTACACTAACCTTGTACTTAATGGTGAAATAATGACTACTTTCCCCTAAAATTGGGAACAAAGCAAGTGTGCTCAGTCTCACCACTGCTCTTCAGCATAATGCTCAAAATTCTAGACAGAATAATAAAGCAAAGAAAGAAATAAAATGCATACAGATTACAAAGAAAGAAAACTGTCCTAGTTACAGATGACATGATGCTCTACATAGAAAATCCCAAGAAACCCCCCTCAAAAAAAAGAGAGAAAAACCAACTAGAGCTAGTGAGTAGGTTCGAAAGTGTGCATGATACAAGAACACAAAAACCAACCATATTTCTATATACTAATAACAAACATGTGCAAACCAAACCCCAAAATGCAATAAAATTTACAATCAATCCAAAGAAAATGAATACTTGGGTATACATTTAACAAAACACACAAAGGTTATACATGCCAAAAATTACAAAAAGCTGATGAAATAAATCAAACAACATAGATAAATCGAAAGGCATACTGTATTTATGAAGTGGAGGACTCACGTAGTAAAAAATGTCAGTTATCCCCAAATCAATCTATAAATATGATAGGATTTCCATCAGAATCCCAGCAGTTGTTTTTAAGACATAGATAACGTTATTTTAAAATTCATATGGAAGGGAAAACATCCTAGAATAACCCAAACAATCTTGAAAAAGAAAGGCAAAGTGTTAGGAATCACTCTTCCCAATGTTAAGACTTACTGTCTAGCTATGGTAATCAGAATCGTGTGGCATTGCTAGAAGGGAAAACACAGAGATCAATGGAACAGAAAAGAGAACCCAGAAATAGATCTACAGAAATGTGCTCAATTAATTTTTGACAAAAAAGCAAAAGCAATTTAATGGAGGAAAGGCAGCTTTTTCAGCCAATGGTGCTGGAGTAACTGGATATCCATAGGCAAAAACTGAGCCTCAGTCTGTATCTCACATGTTACACGAAAATTAACTCAAAATGCATCACTGACCTAAAGGTAAAACTGCAAAACTTCTACAAGAAAAAGAAGAGGAAATCTTTTTAGGATCTGGGGCTAGACAAACAGACCCTACACTTGAAACCACAAGCATGGTCTGTGAAAGAAAAAAAGTTTGACCTCATCAAAATTTAAAACTTTTCCTCTGTAAATGTCCCTAATGAGAGCATGAAAAGACAAACTAGGGACTGGGAGAAAATATTTGCAAACCACATATCCAACAAAGTACTGGTATGTAGAATGTATAAAGAACTCTCAAAACTCAACAGTCATAGGATCCAATTAGAAATGGGTAAAATACGTAAACAGACTTTTTCCCTTAAAAAGAAAATGTCATTGTTAAATAAGCACATGAAAGAATGCTCAACGTCATTGTAAAGCATAGTACAGCCATTCTGGAAAAAAGTTTAGCAGTTTCTTAGAACACTAAACATGCAATTACCATATAACCATCAATTGCACTCTTTTGCATTTCTCCTAGAGAAATGGTAACTTAGGATCACGCACAAAAATGTTTACATGAATATTTATAGCATCTTTATTCACTTTAGCTAAAAACTGTAAACCCATATGTCTTTCAATGGGTGCATGGTTAAACAACTTTGGTCTCTCCAAACCACAAAATAATATTCAGAAATAAAAAGGAATGAACTATTGATATACACAGCTTGGATGAATCTCCAGGGAATTATGCTAAGTTAAAAAAAACAAACTGTGGAGCCACTCTGCAAAACAGTTTCCCGACAAAGTTGAAGATAGAGCTACCCTACAGCCTAGCAATTACACTTCTAGGTATTTATCCAAAGGATACAAATATAGTGATTCAAAGGGGCACCTGCACCGCAATGTTTGTAGCAGAAATCTCCACAATAGCCAAAATATGGGAAAAGCCCGGATGTCCATTGACAGATGAATGGATAAAGAAGATGTGGTGTGTATATATATACAATGGAATATTATTCGGCCATCAAAAAGAATGAAATATTGCCATTTGCAATAATGTGGATGGAACTGGAGGGTATTATGCTAAGTGAAATAAGGCAGTCAGAGAAAGACAAATACCATATGATTTCTTTCACATGTGGAATTTAAGAAACAAAACAGATGAACATAGGGGAAGGGAAGGAAAAATTTTAAAAAGATGAAATCAGAAAGGGAGGCAAACCATAGAGACTCTTTTTCTTAAAGATTTTATTTACTTATTTGTCAGAAAGAGAGAGGGAAAGAGAAGCAGGCAAAAGGAGAAGCAGATTCCCCACTGAGCAAGGAGTCTGATATGGGACTCGATCCCAGGACTCCAGGATCATGTCCTGAGCCAAAAGCAGACACTTAACTGACTGACCCACCCAGGCGTCCCTTCATAAGAGACTCTTAACTCTAGGAAGCAAACCGAGTGTTTGTGGGAGCAGGTGGGGGTGGACAGGGTAACTGGGTGACGGGCATTAAGGAGGACACGTGATGGAATGAGCACTGGGTGTTGTATGCAACTGAGGAATCACTGAGCTCTACCTCTGAAACTAGTAATACACTATATGTTAACTAAATCAGATTTAAATTAAAAATTTTAAAAAAGGAAATCTTGTGCACTGTTGGTGGGAATGTAAATTGGCATAGCCACTATGGAAAACAGTATGGAGATTCCTCGAAAAATTAAAAATAGAACTACCATATGATCCAGACATTCCACTTCTGAGAATATCTCTGAATGAAATGAAATCACTATGTCAAAGACATATCTGCACCCCCATGTCTATAGATGCATTATTTACAAAATCCAAGATATGGATACAACCTAAGTGTCTTTGATGGACTAAAGGATCAAGAATGCACATGCACGCGCGCGCACGCGCACACACACACACACACACACACACACACACACACACCAACGCTATTCAGAAAGAAAAAGCCAATCTCCAAAGGTCAGATGCTATATGATTTCATTTAAATAACATTATTGAAATCAGGTTATGGAGATGGAGAACAGATTTGCGGTGGTTGGGGTGAGGGATGGGGGCTCAGCGGGGGGAGGTAGTTGTGGTCATAAGAGACCAACACAAAGGAATCCTTGTGATGACAAAATACTTCTATGCTTTGAGTGTGGTGATGGTTACAGAAACCTACACATGTGATACAATGGCATCAGTCTAAACACACACAGATGAGCTCACTCACACCTGCACACACACACGAACCAGTGAATACAAGTACAACAGGGGAAAGTCTCAATAAGATCGGTGGGTCGTATCAGTGTCGATATCCCGGGTTTGGTATGATACGCTAGTTTTGCAAGATGTCGGTCACCATTGGAGAAAAGTAAAGGGTAGAAAGCATCTCTGTTTTATTTCTTACAATTGCATATGTATCTTCAATTATCTGAAACAAAGAACCATTTTTCATTTTATTACCAACGAATGATTGGAAATTATACCAAATAATGATTATATTTACAATGACATCAAAATAGGAAATAAAAATGGATCTAACAAAAATGAGTAAGATCTGTACACTGAAAGCTACTAAAAATTGCTGAGAAATGTTTTTTAAAAAAAATCTGAATAGGTGGTTGGAAGATTTAATATTATTAGGGTGTCAGTTTTTCCCAAATTGATGTGCAGATTCAATGGAATCCTTATCAAAATCTCAGCAAGCTCCTTCATAGGAATGGCTACACCAATCCTGAAGTTGTGGAGAAATGGAAAGGTCTAGAAAGCCAAAACATTTTGAAAAAGAAGGAATTGGATGACTTCCACTACCTGCTTTTAAGACTTACTGTAGTAATCAAGACAGTGGGGGTTGGGATCAAGGACAGACACAGAAATGTGTGAAGTAGAACAGAGACTCCAGAAATAGACCCATGGGGTCTGTGTGTGTGTGTGGTTATTTCTGCAACATTACGAAGGCAATTTAATTGGAAAATAATAACTTTTCCAGAAAATGCTGTTAAAACAAGCGGATATTCACAACAAATAAATGAACCTCAACACTTACATCATACATAAAAATTAACTCAAAATGGATCACAGACCTAAATTCAATAGTTAAAATTACAAAACTAGTAGAAAACCTTCATGATCTTAGGATCTAACTGATCTTTAAAAATAGGATAGTGAGAAACCTCCGTGGCTCAGTCTGCCTTTGGCTCAGGTCATGGCCCCAGGGTTCTGGGATCAAGTCCCACATCAGGCTCCCTGCTCAGTGGGGAGTCTGCTTCCCCCTCAATCTGCTGCTCTCCCTGCTTGTGCTCTTTAGCTCTGACAAATAAATAAATAAATAAATAAATCTTTTATTAAAAAATAAAGGCAGTAGAGCTACCCAGGTCGTGAAGAATGCTGGGAGGTTCAAATGTAGAAGGAAATCCAGAATCAGCAGGGTGGAGATGCACAGTGGAGATGAGGAGTCTGAAGGTCTTCTGACCCAGATGGACAAATGCACACCCGGTCCGTCCAAGGGGGTGAGGCCCCTGTCAAATGTGGCACGCGTGTGCACCACACCGCCACAATTAGCAGTAGGATTTTTCAATTGTTGTTTTTTTCAAGTATTTTATTTATTTATTGGAGAGAGAGAGAGAGAGCACATGCAAGCACGAGCTGGGTGGAAGGGCAAAAGGAGAAGCAGGCATCCCCCTGAGCAGGGAGCCGGATGCAGGGCTCGATCCCAAGACTGTGGGATCATGACCTAAACCGAAGGCAGAAGCTTCACTCACTGAGCCACCCAGGCGCCCCCTTTTTAATGTATGTTTTTTAACAGCTTTGTTGACATATAATTTACATTCCATAAAACACTTCTGTAAATTGGATAGTTTGTAGTGTATTTATTCAGGTGGACAACCATCGCCATAATCCATTTCTGGAAAAGTTCCATTGCTCCAAAAATTTTCCTTATTGCTCTTTGGCGGGCTGTTGTTACTTCAAACCCCAGCCCTGGACAACCACTGATCTCCTTTATAGCTCAGTATTTTGCCTTTTCTATAAATTTCATATAAATGGGATCATATAATACAGAGTCTCTTGTATCTGGCTTTTTTCATTTTAGCTCATGTTTATGAGGTTCACCCATATTGTCGTAATTTCAGTATTTTGTGCATTCTTCTCATTGGATACTATTCCACTGAATACCACATTATCCACTGACCAGCTAGTGGGCATTTGGATTTTTCCAGGTTGTGGCTATTTGAATAACGCTGCTCTGAAATTCTGGTGCAAGTCTTTGTGTAGACATAGGGTTTCATTTCTGTCGTGTCAGTATCCAGGAGGGCAATGGCCGAGGACACTAACTTTTTAAAGAAGCTGACAAAATGGTTTGCAAATGACTGCCCCTTGTCACATTCCCACCATCGCTGGATGGGGTTCTAGGCTCTCCAGTTCTTCAATCATAACCATTATGGTAGATAGGTAGGGGCTTCTCACTATAGTTTTAACATGCACTTCCATAATGCTTAGCGAAGCAAAACATTTCCCATGTGCTTGCTAGCATGTTATCTTTGGTGAAGCGTCTATTCAAATCTTGGGCACGTGCTTTTATTGGGTTGTTTTTCTTCTTCTTTCTAGTTGCAAGGGTTCTTTTGTGAATTCTGCATATCAATGCATGATTCACTACTGTTTTCTTCCTATCCATTGCTTGTCTTTTCATTTTCTTCATAGGGTCTCTATAAAAACAAACTTTTTAAATTTTGATGAATTCCGATGACATTTTTTCCTATTTTGAATTCTGCTATTGGTGTCATAATTAATAAATGTTTGTCTAACCTGAGATCACAAAGATTTCCTTCTATGCTTTTCTGTATAAATGTTATAGTTTTGGCTCTTTACATTCAGTTAAATTGTGTGCGTGTGGTGTGAGGTAAGGGTCTAACTTAAATCTTTTGCATGTGACCATTTCATTATTTCAGCACCATTTGTAGAAAAGACAATTCTGGGGTGCCTGGGTGGCTCAGTTGGTTAAGTGTCGGCCTTCAGCTCAAGTCAGGATCTCGGTGTCTTAGGAACCAGTCCCACACTAGGCTCCCTGCTCAGTGGGGAGTCTGCTTCTCCCTCTGCCTCTGCCCCTCTCCCTGCTTGTGCTCTCTCTCCCTCTCTCTCTCAAATATATAAATAAAATCTTAAAAAAAAAAAGAAGAAGACCATCCTTTTCCTCACTAAATTCCCATGGCACTTGTGTTGAAAGTCAGTAGACCACATATTATGTGGATCTGTTTCTGGACACTGTCTTGTTCTATTGATCTATAATATGTCTACTGTTATGCCAATACCACACTATCTTGATCACTGTAGCTTTAAGTAAGTTCTGAAATTAAGTAATGTAAGTCCTCCAACTTTGTTCTTTTTAAATATTGTTTTGGATATTCAAGATTCTTTGCATTTTCATATAAATTTTAGAATCAGAATACAAATTTCTCTGTAAAAAATAAGTCTGCTGGTATTTTGGTAGACATTGCATTGAATCAAGAGCTCAATTTGAGAAGAACAGAGTTCTTAACATGTGTCTTTCAATTCATGAAACCGATATATCTCGCCACTTATTTAGGACTTTAATTTTCTCTCAGCAAATTTCTGTAGTTTCCAGTGTGCTTGTTTTGCGCTTACTTTGTTAAATTTATTCCTGAATATTTTATTCTTGCCGATGCTATTGTTGCTAGACTTGATTCCTTAGTTCCATTTTTGGGTTGTTCATGGCCCATACACAGAAATGCAACTGACCTTATATCCTGAGACCTTGGTAATCTTACTTATTAGTTCTAGACCTAGTAGCATTTCTTAGGACTTTCTATAGAAACCGTAATGTTTTATGCCAATAAAGTTAGTTTTACTCCTTTCTACCCAAAATGTGTACTGTTAATATTTTTCTTACCTTATTACAATGGTTCAGTGTTGAACTCATTCACAATTTGATCTTTTATAACTGTCTCGTGCTAACTGTAGGATTTTTATAGACACCCTTTATGAGGTACTGGGAATCCCCTTTAATTCCTAGCTAGTTGAGAATTTTTACCGTGAATAAATTTTTGACTTTGTTAAATGTTTTGTGCCTACTGAAATGATCGTATGGTATTTACCTTTTATCAATTAATGTGGTGGTTTACATTAATTGATTTTCAGATACTAAACCAACCTTGTATTCTTACAAGGTTATACACCACTTTCCTAATTGCATTTCCTTACTTGATATAGGTCAACTTAAATTGTTTCTTTCTTCTTGAGCCAGTTTTGGCGATGTCTTTTTAGGAATTTGTCCATTTCCTTCTGGTCATTGGGTTTGTTTTCACACAAGTGTTTATAGTATAGTTACATAATCTTTTAATTTCTTTAGAGTCTGTAGTGATGTTTCCTTTACTAGTCTTGCTTTGGAATTGAAATCTTCTCTCTTTTCTTCTTATTCAGTCTACCTGATGGTTTATCATTTTGCTGATCTTTTCAAGAATGAATTTGTTTTATTGATTTTCTGTATTGACTTTTTATTATTTTCATTGATATTTGAGGTGATCTCAAATCTTTCCTTTTTTCTGATTACTAACACTTGATTTACTCTTCTTTTTCTGGCTTCTTGATGAAGAAGCTTTAATTATTATTTTTAGAAACTTTCTTCTTTTCAGATATAAGAGCTTAACCTGTAAGTTTTTCTGTAAGCACTGCTTCCCTGTATCCTATAAATTTCCCCATGTTGTGCTCTCTTTTTCATTCAGTTCAAGATATTTTTTAAAAAGATTTTATTTATTTATTTAAGAGAGAGAGAGAGCACGAGCAGGGAGAGCAGCAGAGGGAGGAGAAGCAGGCTCCCACTAAGCAGGGAGCCCGATCCCAGGCTCCATCCCAGGACCCTGGGATCATGACCTGAGCCGAAGGCAGATGCTTGACTGACCGAGCCACCCAGGCGCCCCTGTTCAAGATATTTTTAATTTTGTCTGTGATTTCTTCTTCGATCCATCAATCATTTAGAAGATATAGTGTAACTTTCAAATATTAAGCACTTTTCCACATTTATTTTTCTTGCCAAATGCTAATTTAATTCTATTTTGGTCATATAACATACTTTATGTAATTTTAACCCTTTAAATTCAATGATAGTTGTGTGGTATGCTAAAAACTGCCCCCCCCAAAGATACACAGGCCGTAATCTCTGGAACCTATAAATGTTAACTTATATGGAGACAGAGTCTTGGTAGATAGGATTCAGTTAAGGATCTGAGGTTCTCCTGGACAGTGCAATCACAGGGGTCCTTGTGAAATGATGACAGAGGGAGATTCCAGACACAGAAGAGGAGGGGGAGATGGGAGTGGATGCAGACATCCCAGGGAGCGAGCCCCCAGCCAAGGCATCAGGCAGCCAGCAGAAACCGGAGGTCGTAAGGGATGGATTCTTCCCTCAAGCCTCTGGAGGAAATGTGACCTGCCAACATTTTCACTTCAACCCAAAGTACTAACTTCAGAATTTGGGTGCCCAGACCCAGACTCCAACAGACTCCAGCAAACTGCAGTTTGTTCCCAGAGTTAAGAGTCTCTTATGGTTTGCCTCCCTCTCAGTTTTCCTCTAATTTTTCCTTCCCTTCCTCTATGTTCACCTGTTTTGTTTCCTAAATTCCACATATGAGGCAATCATATGGTATTTGTCTTTCTCTGACTGGCTTCTTTCGCTTAGCTTAATACCCTCTAGTTCCATCCATGTCATTGTAAATGGCAAGATTTCATTCTTTTTGATGGCTGAGTAATATTCCATTGCATATATATATATATATATATATATATATATATATATATATATATACACACACACACACACACCACATCTTCTTTAAAGACACTTCCTTTAAAGATACTCACCAGCCTGCTCTAATCACCTGGGGCCTGGCGACACTGCACCCTGAGTGCACTGAGGGGCTGGGAAGTGCAGACTTGACTCAAGACGTTCACATTTCTGACTAAATTTTGGAGGCTACGGCCAAAGAAAAAGTGGACAGCGATTGGTGGACTTCTCTCAGTCTGTCGCACTCGGGATGATAGAAATTTCTTAAGATTAACTAAGCACCTAAAAAGCATGGCTCTTCATTCGAGTGTGCACACTGGGCCATCACAGGTGAGCCGCACCAACACGGTGCACATATTTGGCGCCCAGGGAATAGTTGTGGAAAGCCTGAATGAACCATCAGCGTGAGTGAAGGCTGATTCCCTGTGTTTACTATAATCCATGACAAGTGATAACATCCATTATTTTCCTATACTGAGTCCATCAACAAACAGAAAATACCAACTTGCCTCTGGCATTCTATAGGAGCTTGTGTGCGGTGGCCATATTACCTTTGGTTGAAAGCCTCTGGGCCCACTGATCGGTGCCAAGTGGAAAGACTGGAGAGACCAGATCGAGAAAACGTGAGAAGTCTTTGTCTGGCTCACGTTTACCTAAAGCCTCCCCCAAAGCCCAAACAGTGAAAAAAGTAAGTGCAAGCTTACCAGCCAATGTTACTTGAACTTCAACCAGAAGCCATAGTTCAATGTCTGGCGTTTTTCAAAAAGGTTGAAGCAGCTCTATTTAAAAGAGCGGCATGCTGTGGGATAAATAATTTTTTTTATTATTACAGAGACTTAGCAGTGAGCCTGGGAGCAAACTTCTCCATGAGCAGAACTCTCTGAAACTGGGAGGAGGCAGGAACATTCTGTCTGTCACGGCACACGAAATACTCCTGACAGAAAAGGAGGGTCCTTGTGAGGATGCAGCAGCTTACCTTCATGTTCTTAAATTTTTTTTCTTTGAAGGGAAGAGGAGAGATGAAAGTCAGAGAGGAGAGAGACTGGACAGGGAAGGTATTTGTTAACCCACAGAAGCATGAGTTACAATTTGTGGGTGCCTGTGCAACTTTTCTTTACACTTGCCATAAAGATCAAAATAAAGGCCTTTTATTCGTTCTGAAAATGTCTATTAAACAGGAATCGTGTTGGCAGCTCACAGTCTAGAGGGGGTAAGACAGGCAGCAAGTCAGTATGTAGACCGTTTCAGGCGATGCGTTTGTTAGGGGGTAGGAGGGAGAGTAATGAGTGGAGTGGCTAAGGGGGTCGGGGGCCGTCTCTGGGGAAATGACCTTCCATCAGAGACCTGATGGAAGGGAATAAGCTGGCCATGCAGAGTGAGTGTGAAGAGGTAGAGAGGGGACGGGGTGAGTTCCAGGCAAAAGGGTGAGCACCACAGAGGGTCCTGGGGCCGAGAAGGGCCCGGCATGGCACATGGCAGGGAGGCCTCTGTCCTGGCCCCAGGGAGTGGAGGCTGTGGCCCAGTGTGAGACTGGAGCGGGGGTTGGGGCCCCCTTGAGGACAGACTTGCAGGCCATGGGAAGGAATCCGGGGTGCATGCCAGGTGTGAAGCAGTGCTGGGGAGGGCCGGGCATTCACGTCCACATTGCAGACACTGCCCACCACTACTGGCTGCAGAGTGAGCTTCAGGAGGGTAAGACTGTTGCAGTAGTTTGAGACCAGAAATGATGATGGCTTTGATGAGCAGCAGCAAGATGGAAAGATGTAGAAAGGACTGAAATACATCCTGGAGGAAGGCCCAGAGGATTTGGCTACGGAGATCAAAGTCTGTGGGGTAGAACCACCACTTAGTGCTAGATTTGTTATCCTGTCTGATAGCTAGGAGCACCTTTGTGAAACGGCATGGTAGAAGGCAGGGGAGCGATCCCGCAGGCACAGTGTCCGAGGCTGGGGGGAATTGGTATTAGCATTCAGAGCCATACCCCTCACCCAGCCAGAAGAGACAAAATGATCATTTAATAAGTATGATTTATCATGATTTGGCAACATGTCACAGAAAATGACTAGAACCTAGAAGTACTGTTTGCAGACATGGGAGCCCACATGTTGTTTGATGACCGTGTGTGTGTGGCCTTCAGCGCCGTCAGGCACAGGGGCTCCCTGGAGGGCTCGCCCTCCTCCAGCAACGACATCAGCAGATGCCAGAAAAGGAAGGCGAGAGGTGGATAGATCCGCTGGTCTGCTGACACGTCTGCCCCTCAAGTGGCAAAAAACAGAGTGTGCCCAGTGAATTCTGAAACAATGAGAACAGTCACAAATAGTTCCTGAACGCCAGCGATTTGTTTACCACAAAGAGCCTCCTTGGACTCGGGGAGCAGCTCCCCGCACACGAAAATTAGACTCTTTACATATGAGTCTCACCTACTCTGTTCACCAAAGAAAGCTGGCACCTGCTCTAGACTGAATCTTTGTGTCCCTCCAAAGTTCACGCGTTGAGACCTAACCTCCAAGGTGAAGGTCTTAGGACGTGGGGCCCGTGAGAGGTGGTCGTGAGGGATGAGAGCCCTCGGGAAGGGCCCCATGGAAGGACATGGGGACCCTATGGGACATGGGACTCTGTGTCCCCACCATGGAAGGACACGAGGAGAAGAGGGTGGGCTTAAGGAAAGGAAGACTCCCACGGGCTGGAGGCATCTTGGTCACCTGCAAGGAGGAGGAAGGTGCTGAAAGAGACACTGAGTTGGTGACAGGTGTCTAACTCTGACAGGAAGTGGATGATGGGTTTTTTTTCAAAGAAAGGAAAAATATGACTAAGCCGGAATGTATGAAAATAAACACGAAGGAGCCTGCTGAGCCTCTGATATCCTTACAGCCAGAAACTCCACCTGGATCCTTCCCATTTAAGCCCCAGTTTCCCCAGACAGGTTAGCATTCCGGGCTCCTTTGTTCCTCCAGCAGATTCCATCAGTCGTGGACGGCAGGGCAGGCATCCTGAGGACCGGCCGCATCCACGAAGAAAACGGTCATGGGCTGAGACGTGTTCCCCTCAGATTCGTATGTCGGAGCCCTGACCTCAGAACGTGACTGTCTTTGGAGTCAGGCTCTTTTTTTTTTTTTCCCCAGTTTTATTGAGGTAAGACTGACACATCACTTCGCGTAAATTTAAGATCTGTAATGTGCGAATTTGATACATTTGTGTATTGCAATATGATTCCCACCATAGGGCTCACACCTCTGTCATTTCACACCATTACCGTTTCTTTTTTGTGCTGAGAACATTTCAGATCTACTGTCCTAGCCACTTGGAAGCTTGTAACGCTGTACTGTTGACGGTAACCTCGGTGCTGTGGGCTCGGCCCCCAGAACGTAGTCACCTTCTAAGTGGGACTCTGTGCCCTTGGGCCCGTCTTCCCATTTCCCCCACCCCAACCCCTCGTACCCATCATTTTACCCTCTATTTCCACGAGTTCGGCTTAGATTCCACACACGTAAGGAATGCCATACAGTATCTGTCCTTTGCCGTCTGACTTGGTCACTTTGCAGAGTGCCCACGACGGTCCCTTCCCGTGTGCGTTGCGGCATTATTCCTGGGAGCCCAGACATGGAAACGACCCAGGTGCCTGTCGGTGGATGAATGGATAGAGCAGATGTGATGTGTATATACAATGGCCATGCCGTTCGGCCCTCAAGGGAAGGAAATCCTGCCCTTTGTGACACCGTGGAGATAAGGTCTTTGCAGAGGTAACTGAGTTCAGACGAGGTCATGAGACCCTCCCCTGGTGTGCCTGCACTGTCCCTTACAAGAGGGAATTTGGACACCTACAGAGGGAGGTGGCACGAAGACACAGGGCGAAGATGGCCGTCCACCAGCCACGGAGAGAGGCCTGGAAAGCACAGTCCTTCCCTCCCTCCCTCCCTCCTTCCAGCCCAGCCCTGCCGGCAGCCTGACCTCAGACGTCCAGCCTGCAGAGCTGGGAGACCGTCCGTTCCTGCTGTTGAAGTCCCACCACCACTACTCCCTGGCCGCTGGCCCTTTGCTGGGGCAGCACCAGCGCATCAACTTGGCAACCAGCGCTGCCGAATCTTATTGTCAAGACCCTTCTGTACATAGCGGCCAAGCCGACAGAGTGATGGAGCATTGCTCCATTCTTCACGTTCACCAAAGCCGCCCTCCACGTTGGAGGGGTAAGCTGGGTCTCCGGTCGGACCTCTGGAAACGTCTCCAGGAAGCACCCTGTGAGGTTGGAAACGTTTGCCTGGACGGGCAGCCAGCTCGCCCGGTAAAGCGATCCCGTCTGCCCTTCCACCTCATCCTCGCCCACCAGAGGTGAGCAGGGGGCGGGGGAGGAAGACCGGCTCCCAAGTGCTTCTCCTTAAATGCTTGAAACCGTCTCATTCTGGGTTCTGCCCTTCAAACAGCGGCTGTGCTATTTTCTCCAGATGCAAGTTTCTAGGTGACACACTGTCCTTCATTCCTGGAGGTGCTTCTTAATCAAATTCTAGGGCCTGACACCAGGTATGAGCCCGTCAGGCCCGGGGTTAACAAATAATCATGGTTCAGCCATGTTTAAAATACTGCAGTCCCAGAAGAGGATTCGCGGGGGAAACACTCTGTCTTAAACTTTGAGGGCTCTGGATCCTGTACGAGGCCACTTCTGGGTCTCGACGGTAAAGGACAGGAGACTCTAACTTCCCAAGGGACAGCGTGGCCCCAGGAGAGACCCTTTCCCCAAAGCTGTCAGAGTTCCTGCGAAGCCCCCGGGAAGAATGATGTAAAACCCACTCATTCCCAGCTCTGCGTTGATTCTCTTAAAGAGAAGACAGAGTGGGTTCTACTCTGGACTGCCTCGCAGAATTCAGCCAGAAGCCTTTCGGGGTGGGGGGGTGGAGTCCAGACTGGGCTGAGCAGATTCGAGAGCGGCTCCTGGCAAACCGCCCCGAGCAGGAGGACACTGTGCCTCTGCAGGCAGGAACAGGGCTCGAGCCAGCGCGGGAACCACGTGAGGGCTGCGCCCCACACCGTCCTTGGCAGTGCGGCTGGAAAAATCCACCACCGTCCTCCCCCCGATGGGCTGCAGGCTCCAGGTCTTGGGGGCAAGTTCAAACACTTGCTTCCCATTGAGGACATGTCGGATCCCCACATTGCCCGAAATCGCCCACTGGGTAATTAATGGTGCTCACAAGGATCATTTATGAGCTCGTGGTTCATGGCCATGTTCAACTGGCAAGAGCTGCCGGTCCGAGGAGCCAGGCATGGCTCTGTGGCCCAGAACCCTACTGTAAGTGCAAGGCTGATTCAGACTTGTATCCTGGGAGGCTTCCTTTCCTATAAATGAGGTTGCTCATATAAAAGGGACCGGAGGGACGGGCCCCCAAGAGCCGGAGAGTTCTCTGGAACTGTGAGTCTGACACTAGTTTTCTTTCTGGCTTTCATCCATCCACGTGAGTGAAGCTGGGTGGGCATGGCTCAGCAAGCAAGCTGGGGGGGGAGACAGACAATGAGGCATGGGAAGTCCTGATCCCGCCAGGAGCCTGGGCGACCCGCTCGGGAGACGCTGGGAGGTCAGGAGACCGGTGTTCAAGTCCCGCCTCAGATTTTGAATCCTTCAACACTGAATCTGCCATGTGTTGTTGGTGACATTGTTGAGATGGAAAGTGCTGGGCCAGACAGGTCCCATCCTGTGGGCTCTGACATCCTGTCTGTGGTCTGTTCCACATCGGGGCCCCAGGATCATGGCCGAGGACCGTCCCCTCCTCCCCACCCGTCCCCGAGCTGCACACCAGCCTCCACCAGAGACGCTCGCAGGTGTCATGAGGACGCACTGTCCTCTCTGCGAGGTTGAATGACTGGGACCTGGCACTCAGGGAGCTGGTCTTCTCGGCGGGCTCAGGACTCTCCTCCTCGGTCTGGTCTTGCCCTCAGCTGTAAGACTTTTTCATCCAGATGTAGCCTCGTAAAAAAAAATAATGAATAACATGGTGTGGTGCACGTGTGCTGAAAACCAATGTAACTGACTTGATTTTCTGATTGATCTCATGATCGGTTGGTGATAACAGGGAACTCAAGTTCACCATTAAGGCTACCAATTACTGTTGGCTCGCTTTGACCCTCTCTTTGGGGCTTGGCCAGGCTCTCCCTGGAGCATGCTCAGTGTGCTCAGGGTACCTGGCTGGGCGAGAGGCCTGTGCTTCCAGGCCCCGTGGTGCTGGAGGGCTGCTGGCCCAGGGGCTCCCTGCTCGCCCATCGGTGTCTCCCGATCTCTTGGCTCTGCTGCTGATGCCGTACCAACAAGGCTCAGGGTCCCTCCGGGAGGTCCCCATCTCGGCCCTGTGGGGGTGCGGGTCCCTCAGGTCTGGGTGCAATTGCCACCGGGTTCTGCTGGGCCAGCTGCCCCTAAGCCCCCTCTACCCAGGAACCTTGGCCACAGCCCCCATCCCCCGACTTCCACAGAAGGGCTACCTGGTCAAGCGTCGAGCTTAACCTTTGCTGTCTGCCACTTTGGCTGCCCGTGGCTGCCGTTTGGAGCTGCAGGGAGTACCTTTGGGAGAAAGTCTCCTGCAAAGTCCCAAATGGGAAGCAGGGACCAGCATGCTCTGCCTTCTGCTCCCCCTCACTGCATGCTGACTCTGCATCTGCTCACAGAGGGCTGACTAAATCCTCACCTTGGGGGCGCCTGGACGGCTCAGTCTGCCTTCGGCTCAGGTCATGATCCCAGGGTCCTGGGATCAGGCCCCACATCGGGCTCCCTGCTCAGCGGGGAGTCTGCTTCTCAATAAATAAAACCATTTTTTTAAAGAAAAATCCTCACCTTGGCCTCATCCCTCCCTGCAAACCTCTCTTTCACTCTCCAGCCCACCTCCCCTTCCCATCGAGGCAGGAAAGCCCTCCTCCTCCGACTAGCAGGGACCTCCCTGTGCAGTCTTAGGTCTCCCCCACCACCGCAGGCTGGCAGGGCGCTCAGATTACACCTCACCCTGGCTCTCAAGTCTGGGAATCCCCAGACCCTCCCTTTCCCCACAAAGCTTGGCTTGCAAGACCATTTTCTCCCTGGGCATTTCAGAAGTCTATCTGTCAGTCAAAAGCTACACGATGCCTCTTTCTCTGTTCTGTCCATGGAGAAGTGTCTAAACCTTCCTGGGCAAGGCACGCTCTGGCTGAGGAGGGACAAGGTCACAACTAAGCGGGTAAAAAGCACACACGCCTTAATGCTTCTTCAAACATATGTGATCCTATAATTTAAAAAAAGGATGTGGTTCTTCGGAAGGTTCAAAAGCCTGGCAGAGAGAAAGTAGGTAGAGCAAACCCCCGTTCTGTGCATTCACATACGCGGAGAGGAAATGACGGACGGGGTCCCAGGACTTTGCCCGTGACCTTGAAATACTTGTGTTCTTTAAGAAAGAACAAATTTCGTGAAAATGTTTTTTCCCACTGTTGGCACTTGGTGTCATGTTTCCTCATCTTCTTTTCTTTTCTTACAACTTCTTCATAGCTTCTTACAATTTTTCTTACAACGATTGTAACTATGCACACACCGGAGGGAAGAGGGAGCCGGTTGTCAGGGCTGACAAGGGACAATGGTGGCGTTAACCGGCCTGGCTGGAGAAAAGGCAGGCTGCTCCCTAATCCTGACAACCCCGGCAACGCCTCCTGCTCGGCGTCACCCCAGACAGCCCTAGCTCCCCGTTGCCCGCGACCACGGGGCCGTGGATTACCCAGTTGGCTCGTTTCTCAAGACCGCGTATCAGGAAGTGGATAGAATTTCTCTGCACCTTGCTGCCCTCATCTGAAAAACCCTGCTTCCACATTGGTGTCTCAGGTCAGTCAGAGGCAATGACTGTAAATATTGGCATATATTTGAGGGGGATAAGTAGGAAATGCTATTGTTAGCCCCGTGAATTTGGTTGGACAGGAAATTTCATCCTGACTCCCAGAAACTGTGAGCTAATGTCTGTTGTGTTCAGCTGCTACATTTGTAGTAATTTTCTTTTTGGTCACAACGGAAAACCAGTACACCGGGTTTCTCAAACCCCATGCACTTCCAACTGCTGCCGCTTCTTTTTTAATGGACAGCAAGGGCGAAGACCCTCATCAAACAGATCCCACATTCTATCAGCGAGAAGCTAACAGTGGTTATAGCATCTCGCTTGGCTCCTACCCTCCTAGCCTTCCTCTCTGTGAATCTGGTAGGATGATGGACAGGTCTTAGACTCCAACTTACCCACAACTCCCTTTCAGCTTGCACGGGAGCCGAGACACAGGAGCCACTGCAGGAGGGGGCATTTCCTTGACTCGGGTGACTCAGCATTGTCCTTCGGCTGGGCTATGAGCTCCAAGAAGAGATTCAATTTTATGTTTTATCTTTTTCTTCTATTCCCAGTACTGTGCCAAATAAGTAAAAAGAACATGATGGATAAATGAGTGGATGGATGAGTGGATGGATGGATGGATGGTGATGGATGGGTGGATAGATGGATGAATGGATGGATGGTTAGACGCATTGATGGACAGCTGCATGATGGATGGATTGATGGATGATGGATGGATGGATGAGTGGGTGGATAAATGGATGGATGGATAAGTTGATGGCTGAGTAGGTGGATGAAGGGCTGATAAGTGAATATATTGAGCTTGAACCTGTTAGTCTCTTATGAACTTGGGCCTACTCTATGCCTGGACTAGAACCTTGTCTCTGTAATAAAGCACCCACCTTTGTACCACAATCCACCAGCTTATCGTCCCTGCTCTGTCCTTGCTAGCTCCCACTTCTGTCCTCAAGGTTGCCAGTGGCCTGCCCAGATCACTGTATCTTCCCTACTCCTGGGCCCTGGGTCCCACCACCTGCTGAATGACCTACCTCCTGGAGCCTTGACTGCTACCAGCTGTGATCTTACAAATGTCCTCCATTGATGGCATTGGAGCCTGGACACTAACTGGTCTTCTGAAAGCCCCCTCTTGATGACCTAGTTTCTGCTCCTCCTCCCCACCTATAGCTCTGCTGTCCTCAAAGTCCCCCTCCCCTGGCCTGGCCCATTTACATTCCTCCCTGACAGGTGCTATAAAACATAATCTCATCAGGCATGGGCCATGTTGTCTGGGATATTGTACAGTACCATTTGGTTGCTACTTGGGGGAATACAATCACGGAAACATAAGAAGAGCAGTCACCGTGGGTCTGCATAGAGGCAGGAAAAAGTGGTCATGGCTCCTGTGCTTGGCTCCGCCATGCTTCGTTACGCAGGTGAGGGACAGAGGCCAGGCATCAACTAGGAAAACTGCGGCAGAGTAGGACGCATCCTTTGGGCTTTGCCGATCTACTTATTTTCTCCTTTGGCAAAGTTAGGGGCTCTTAGTGCTGACTTGGACAACTGCCTGGGTTAGCCATGGAAGGAGGACGTAGGAGTGGGGGACACTCTCTGAGGAGGAAGGCGGAGCGAGCTGCTTGGTCCCCAGATCTCTCCCGATGGAGAGGGTGGGAGCACTGAGCATGTCCCTTGGTGGCACCCACCAAACCAAAACCAAATCAGAGCTTGTGAGTTCACTGAAGCAAACTTCAAACTGAGTCCGAGGTAAATTTCCTTCCATACCCCGCCGTTCAGGTGCTGCAAACGTTAACACAACTATAGTCGCATCGTAAGGAGCGATAGTGCATTTAAAACTCTTCTTTGAATGTTAAATTATTATTTGTTAAAATAACCTTTTTTGAGCCCAAGACCAGTTCACTTTTTAGGAAAGAGCCCCTTACTAAAGGTGTAGCCACTGTTTCTGGGCACCTGGATGCTTTTTCTCGATTATTCCTTCTAACCGTGTAGGTGGGGTGTTGATTGTCCCGTTTTACAGTGAAGACACGAACTGCGGTCCCATGGCTCATGGACAAGAGAGCCAGGGTTCAAGCCGCGGCGAGCCGAGTCCCAAGTGTCCTGCTCGAAGCGTACCGCGCGGCCTCCGGCATCCCATCTCAGCCAAGATGCAGCCAGCAGGAGTCCCCCGAGCCCGAACCAAGGACTCAGCAGGCTCTCCAGCACCTGGCATGTTCTCGAGGTGCTCGTGAGAGCTTCCTGGTTTCAAGTCAAACCCCAGACCCACAGCGGGGACACGTGCCAGAGAATGGGCGCCAGAAGGGCAGGTCTGGCTTTGGGTTCATCACAACGACCATCAACTTTCCATCCTTCCATTGCTTGGTTTCATGAACCCAGGGACACTAACCTCTCCTGCCTCTGTTTCTCGTCCGTAAGACGCAATGACACCAGTTCCTAACCCCTAGATGGTGGTCGCGGAGAATCAACTTGTGGCAATGCCGAAGCCAGCGCCTGACACCTGCTGAGAACTGAGCAATGACTGGCTGTCACCGCGTTAGTAGCAGGTGCTGGTTGCACTGGAGGAAAGCTGTCCCTGAGGGTCAGGACCCCAGCAAAGAGCCCCAGACACCTGATGTGCACGTGGACCCGGGTGTAGCCCGACAGAGCCTGGGGCACGGTGGCTGTGGGTGCAGGGGTCGGAGCAGGAATGCCGTGTCCCTGCGACGGGGTCACGGCTTGAGCAGCTGTTGAGCAGCTGTGTGGGAATTCCACCCCTCGGTCCCCTCGATCACAGGTGCCCCAGTATCTGCCCAGAGCCGCTGTCCGCGAGATGGGGGCTGTCTTCACAGCAGCACGCATCCGGATAAATACGCACATGCGTCCCCAGCGCCGGCGTGGAGGAGCCCGCAGCTCGCTCGCCGGGCCCAAGTTCTGGTGCTGCCTGCACGGGGCGAGGCGGCGGGAACACGTCCCTGCACGACGGCCGCGGCGGCCCACAAAGGCAGCTTTGATGTGGTCGGCTTGAGCCAGCGTGGCCCAGCTGACTCTGTCTGCCACAGAATGTCAACAATACCATCTGCACACACCCGAGCCCAACGTGTCATTCCCGCCTTGGGAGCAAACCCTCGCTGACGGAACATTCTGGAAACGCTGCCAGAGAGTGACGAAAGATGCTGATTTAACTATTACAACTCAACAAAGGGGCCCCCTTGTTAACAGAGAACAATTTCAGACAAGAAAGAAGCTGGAAAAAGAAAAGAAAAGAAAAACAGCAGCCAAACTCTGCTCCAGAAGGCTTCAACCAGGAGGGTGTCTTAGAGGGAGTGGTTCTCCTGCGGAATTAACCTGGAAGCTGACCACGGTCAGGTGATGCCTTCCTTCCTCAGCCCACACCCTGCAGCGCTGACCGGTCCTCCGGGTCTGCCCACCCTGGCCAAACACGAGACAGGGCCGTCCGTTACGACCTGTTCCCCCAGGGCCACGGGAATCCCTGCACACTCGCCTTCCTCCTTTCTCCCCTGTGCGCCCAGGCACATCCGTGGTGGACATGGGGCCGAGGGGTGCTCCATCCGGTGGGCACCAGTCAGGTCCAGTCCTCCCTGGGCTCCGTCCCAGCTCGGAGGTGGGCATTTCCCCACTGGCTCTGAGCTCAGGCCCTCCTCTGAGCCATCGCGGTGCTAGCTTCGGGGCATTGCAAGGAAGATTCCATAGGAACAGCGAATGCAAACTGGTATTTACGTAGCACGGCCCGAGGCAAACACGTGTCGCTGTTGTGAGACACAGCCATCGAATCTTCCAGAAAGCCATTCTGTCCTTCTGGCCAGCGCAGCTCTGGGGAGAGGATCGTGACCATTCTGAAATGGCTATTGCCATTCTGCCCCTTGGGCCGGTCCCAACAGGACACTGACTGCTGTCATTAGTACAAAACAATGTTTATTGAGAGCCAAGCACCACATAGAATTTACACTGTCGTCTTTTATTATTTATTTATTTGTTTGTTTGTTTATTTACTTCTAAGTAGGCTTCACGCCCAGCATGGAGCCCAACGTGGGGCCTGAACTCACAACCCCGAGATCAAGACCTGAGCTAAGAGTCAGACGTTCAACCGACTGAGCCACCAGGCGCCACTACATTTTGGTGTTTTAGACGAGACTCCACGATAGTACAAACCTGACTTTTAAGAAACTTTAAATTGTATTTCCTCACCGGAGACTTGAATGAAGTAGTGGTCCTGCCGATCGATTTACAAATGCCTCTCGGCGTCTGTGTGAGATCCCCGGATCACAGTTGCCGACGGGTGGATAAATCTCTCTTCTGTGGGGATTGCCTTGTCAACCAAACATTAACTCAAATAACTGATGGGCTCCACGGTGCGGTACTGACACAGCAGGGAGGTTTGGTCCTGTTTGGGTGGAAAGGGGAAAGAGAAAGGCATTTCATTTCTGGATGCTTCTGTCTAAGCCCAACAGCTCGGTTTTAGGAAACCAGCGTTTCCGGCTTCGTGAAGTCTGTAGATTGCTGGTGTAGAGGGAGACAGAGCGATGCCCGAAGACCTTGTAGAAAGGTAGCTGTGGCCTTGATTAAGGATCTGAGCTTCTGAACAAAAGTGTATGAATGGTGCTTTCATAAATTTGTTGAGAGAAAGCAATGAAGGCAGAATTACACTTGTCTCAATGTGGGATGGTCTGTCCAATATCCGACCCGGCCTCCCTGCTTCCTTACTTTCCTTGACCAGCCCAATCACGTGTCCTACTCATAAGCTTTCCTTTACCTGTGTTCTTCACCTTTGCTGCTAACTTTCTTTAGGTCACAGGTGAATCTTCTGAAAATTCAGTGTCTCCTCAGTAAGACGAACAAACACACGTGGGCATCAGAGATCTCGCCTTACGGTTTTCCCTCCTTTCCAACCTCGACTGTCTGTTAACTGCCCCTCAGCTCTGCTGCTGGGCGGCCAGGAGCAGAGTGGGCTGAGGCAGAGTGTGCTGCCGGCCCCGCAGGGTGGGCATGTATGAGTCAGGGTTCCCCAGAGAAGCAGAGCCAATAGGACATAGGTATATGGAGGGAGAGATTTGACTTAAGGAAAGGGCTGACCCGAACATGGAGGCTTGCAAATCCCAAACCTGCATGGTGGCCAGCAGACTGGAGACCTGGAAAGGAGCGCTGCTGCAGGCTGCTGGCAGAATTCCCTCTTGTTTGGGGGGGAGGGGGGTGTCAGGCTTTGTTCTCAGCAGGCCGTCAACTGCTTGGACAAGGCCCACCCACACAGTGGCGGAAAATCTGCTTTACTCAAATTCCACCAATTTAAATGTGAATCTCAGCTGAAAACACTCACGGAAAACATCCAGGATACTGTTTGACCACCTCTGGGCACCGTGGCCCAGCCAAGATGACGTGTGAAATTAACTATCCCCAATGACCCAGAATCCGTGGCTGGCAGATCAGGCTAGCTTGATGGTGCTGTCTTTCCCTGCCCTGGCCTCTACCCCTCAGTCACCATGTCTTTTGTCTCATTAACTGGTCTCCCCCAGTGGTTCTCTCACCGACACGAACGAGGGCCCTGCCAGGAGAAAGTGCTGGCAGAGGTTCCTCGGTCCGTGACTAACGCCATCTTTATGCAAACAGGTCAAGAGCTAGTATGAGTTTGGGGCTTTGTCTGTGTTTTGAATTTGTGAACAGCACGGCAGCATCACCACTGGGCCATCAAAGGCTGTGTGGCCTCCGGGTCCCCTGGTGGGGACCCCACACCCCTCTGGCTGAAGCGGGAGGATTTCCATGGTCAGAGAGCGGGGTGGCTTCTTCCTGCCGGGTCAGGTGTAGACATGACATGGCCCCTGGCAGCCCGGTGGGAACAGGGCACCACGGGCACAATGTATCCCGTCGGCTGGCTTCTCCTCACTTGGGCGCCGCGCTCAGCGAACCAGGGGCACCGTGTGCAAGACACCAGGCCTGGCATTCTGCGTGGCCGAGTGAGGGCACAGCGGCTCGAGCAGGAGTGCCAAGGGGTTGTCGTCGTCACAGCCCTGGGGGCCGCGGATCCCCGAGGAGGCCGGCACCCCCCGCCTCACCCCGAGAGCCCCACACGTGCGCGTGAAGGGGTGGGCAGTGGCTGTGGCAGCGTGGAGGAGGGGCAGAGAGCCAGGGGCCACATCTGGCCCGGGAGCGGGTGCGCAGAGCCATGGAGGCCACAGCCGGCTCCACACATGTGGTTGCAATGAATTGTGTCTGGTCACTGATTTCCTGGGACGGCAGACGCCCCCGTCCGCTGGACGGACTCCCGGAGCGCCGTCGCCCGGGCCGGGGTCGGCGGAGTCAGTCCCTGGCCTGCTATCCAGAAGGCACCGCCACGAGCTCTGCTCAGGTATTCGCAAGCACCCGAAGTGCCATCCACGCCAAGCCCGGCAAGGCCCACGGCCATTCGAGGGGCGTCCAGGTGGGGGACGGAACGGCGACTCTGACGAGGTGCTGGCGGGCTGGGCGTTAAGCTAAACGTCCTTCCTTTTTTAACATCCCGCTTCTTCGTCCGGCGCGGTCTTCCCGCAAGCCTGGGACCTGCCCTTCCCGAGCAGAAGCACGAGCCGGCGCCTGCCGGAGAGCGGGCAGCAGGCGGGAAGGAAGCCCCAGGCTGGCTTCGCCCGCGGAGCCCGGGAGAATTAAGGAAAGCTGTCCACTTCCCGCAGCGGAGCTTCTGGGGTCCCGTCCAAGAACCGGCCTGGGGGAGCCGCAGAAGCGGGCGCCCGGTCAGGCCCGAGCCTGCAACCCGGGCAAGCTGGCGCCCGCGCAGGGGGACCCCGCAGCCCCACACCTGCGAGCCTCCTTCCCTGCCCTCCTCCCGACCTCCCCCTGCCCCGAAAGGCGAAGGAGGGCGTAGAGGAGTCTTACTCTCAGGGAGTGCCAGGTGGTCGATTGATCCCAGAACACTTCCTACGGCTCAGAGGACACGGGTTGAGCTGTCCCTCTGTCCTGTCACTCTCCTTCCAGGGGCCAGCCTTCTCCGGCCCGAGTGGTTCTCACAGGGCCTTCCCCGGAACGGCAGCCGGAACACCCCTTGCAAGCTCTGCAGAAAGGTGTCCGGTGGTGGCTCCCAGCCTGGGCCTGCTGAGTCAGGGCCTCAGGGTGCCCCGCATCTGGGCTTTGACAAGCCCCCCAGAGGGTTCAGAGCTCCATCTGCAGAGCTCAGCCAGAGGGATTCGGGGCACAGAGCTCTGGCTCCTGGGAGCACCGCTCCAAACCGACCAAACCAGCCTGGTTTGCTTTCCGTGCAAGGCCCGGGGCTCCCCGCCCCCCCCATCAGAGAGCTGCTGGAGCTCAAGCATCCAGCCTCCCTCCCTCGTCTCCCCCTCCCCCGTTTCCCCCTCCTCTCCCTCCACTTCTCCGCCCTCCCCTGGGTCTCTCTCTTGCTCTATCTTTTCTGCTGCAGAAAAGTCATCAAGCAGGAAGCAGAGCCCATGTCTACAGCCCACTCGGCACGGCAAGTTTGCACACTAGCACGTGGCCAGGGCTGCGCCCCCTTCCCTAGGTGGCCCCCCGACCCGTGCTGGTGAGACCGCCACACTCCTCACTCCCCAGAAGCTGCCCTCTCCTGAGGTGTGTGGGGGCACACCAGACCCTTGTGTTTATAGCTTTACCTTGTGATTGTAGTTTATACAATTTATCATACTGCGGTACGTGTTCCACAATTTTAACAGTATTTCACAATGATTTCTTTTTTCGAGACTGGTTTTCACTCATACCTATGGCTTAGCGTGTTTGTTCTTGCTGATTGACATTTTTCGATGTATGAATATATAGCAATTTATTTATCCAATTCCTTATAGGTGGACAAATATTTTCAACTTTTGCTGTTTATAAACAATGCCCCAACATGTACCTTAGTTAGGACGTGGTGTGAACGTTTTCCAAATTCTCTAAAATATACTTAGTAGTGAACTTGCTGGGTCACTGGCTAAACCATGTATTGCAAAATCACTCCACGAAGTAACAATCCTCACAATTCCATATCTACAAACACTTGGAATCATCAGACCTGATAGTTTTTCCAATTTGATGGGTCTGAATGATTTCATTTATTATTTACACATCAGGATTTTTAGGGAGGTTGAGCCTTTTCTGTATATTCATCGACATTTCAGGGTTTCTTTTCCATGAATTATTCCTTATTTGGCCCATTTTTAAAAACTGCACTGTTGTGCAATGCCTGGATGACTCAGTCGGTTAAGCGTCTGCCTTCAGCTCAGGTCATGATCTCAGGGTCCTGGGATCGAGTCCCACATCAGGCTCCCTGCTCGTCGGGGAGCCTGCTTCTCCCTCTGCCCCTCCCCCTGCTTGTGCTCACTCTCTCTCTCCCTGTCTCTGGCCAATAAATAAATCTTTAGAAAATAAAATAAAATAAAATTGCACTGTTGCTATAGACTAAATGTCTGTGGGCCATTCCCACCCCCGTTCATATGTTGAAACCTAGCCCGTAATGTGGTGGTATTAGGAGGTGGAGTCCTTGGTGGTGATTATGTCCCAAGGAGGGGGCCCTCATGATGGGATTGGTGTCCTTATAAAAGAGGAGCCCAAGAGCTCTCTTGCTCTTTCTTTCTTTATTTTTTTTTAAAGATTTTATTTTTTTGTTTGAGAGAGAGAGAGAGAGAGTAGGGAGAGGGGCAGAGGGAGAGCCATTCTCCAGCAGACTTCCCACTGAGCACAGAGCCCAACGTGGGACCCAGTCTCACAACCCATGAAATCATGACCTGAGCAGAAACCAAGACTCGGAGCCTTAAGTGCCTGAGCCACCAGGCGCCCCTCCCTTGCTCTTTCTACCACGCGAGGACGCAGGGAGAAGGCGGGCGTCCATCAACCAGGAAGCAAGCCCTCCCCAGAGGCCACATCTGCAGCTGTCTTGACTTGGGACTTCCAGCCTCCGGAAAGGGAGAAATAGATTTCCACTGCTTATAACCCACCCCGTCTGTGGTATTCTGTTATGGAAGCCACATGGACTAGGACCGTTGTCTTTTTCTTTCTGATTTGCATAAATCGCATACGTTATGAAAATACCAATCTCGTGTGGTTACATGTCTGTCTCTACTTTCTCTTACATTTACCTTATCGATGATGCATCGTCTGCAAATAATGACTTTAACTTTGCTCTTCTTCCCGGTTGTTAGGCCTCTTTCCTTTGCCTCATGCTGGCCAGGCCCTTCCAGACAAAGCTGACCAGGGCCGCACACTTGACTTTCAAGGCCCTGTTTCTAATCTTTGCCTGTTACAGGGTAATATTTGCCGTAGGCTTTCAGAAGATGGTGTTTACCTGGCTAAGGAGGTTCCATTCTATAACGGTTTCTGAATGTATTCCATAATGAGTAAATGCAGCATTTCATCAAATGCCTTTATTCTGCATCCTTGGAAAATCAGGTGCTTTTCCTCATTGAGTCTGTAACATGATCAATTATATTAATAGATTTCCTAAGGTTTCTCTTGGCAGTTTTCGGGTGAATATGCTTATGTGTTATATATTATACATCGAAGCATGTAGATTATACATATATTTTTAGGAGTTTTGCGTTCATATTCATAAGTGAGATGGGCCTGTTTGCCTTGTCAGGTATTCAGTTACTCTTCTGGGGAGGAGTCTTATAAGATACAAAGGGCGTCGTGTTGTTTTCTTTTTCACATGTGATGTTGGGCTATTTATTTTGTGCAAATGTATCAATCAATGACGCCGCCATGGTGGTAGGGATTTGGCTGATCTCTTCAACTGTGCATGGCAAGAGGCCTGGAAAATGATATCCAGATCCAAGTAAGGGGGGTGGGGAGAGCTAGGGTGGTTACGTGTACATCAGACAAAAGAGATTTTAAGATACAGATGGTAACAAAAGAAGCATAAGAAGCATAATGATAAAGGGGTCATTCCTGCAAGAGGACGTAGCATTTGTAAACATTTACGCACTCAACATAGGAGCGCCGGAATGTATAAGGGCGAACATTAACAGAAATGAAGGGAGAAATAGACAGCAATACAATAATGGTAGGGGAGTTTAACACCCCACTTACATCCATGGACAGATCAGTCAGACAGAAAATCAATAAGGAAACATCAGCCTCAAAGGACACCTTGGACCAGAGAGACTTAACAGATACATAGAGAACATTCCACACAAAGGCAGCAGAATACACGTTCTTCTGAAGGTGCGCATGGAACTTTCTCTAGGAGAGGTCACATGCTGGCCACAAAACAGGTCTCAATAAATTTAAGAAGACTGAAGTCACATCATGCATCTTTTTCAGCCACAATGGTATGAAATTTGAAATCAACCACAAGAAAAGACAAGGAAAGAAGCATAGAGACTAAATAACATGCTAACGAGCAACCAATAACAGCAACCAATGGGTCAACAAAGAAATCCAAGAGGAAATTTTCAAAAATACCTGGAGACAAATGGAAATGGAAATACAGTGTTCCAAAATCTTTGGGTTGCAGCAAAAGCTGTTCTAAGAGGGAAGTTCCTAGTGATGGAGGCCTGCCTGAAGAAGTTAAGTTTTTAAAAAATCGAAGGAGCTCAAGTTTCAGCCGGAGCAGTGCAGACCCAGCTTGGTACTTTCGCAGCAGAAGTCAACCAAACTTCTGTTTTAACACTGGGGTTTTCTTCTCAGATTAAGTTCAATCAAATATGAGCTCACAACCCTGTATTCACTGGCATCCCGAGAAACAAGCCAGTGGCTTGATTGAACCTAATCTGAGAAAATCCTTGGGGTTCAAATACGATTCTCCACTAAGAAGGATCAGGGCTTCTTGGAGAAAGCGTTGATTCTGGGGCTGGACGGATATCAGATGAGCCTGGAATGTTCTGCTGCAGATGAGGACATGGCAAAGCACTGAAGGGGCTTCCACTGGTTAAAGCAGAAGGAATTTGAGTATCAAAATGTGTATTGGTATGAAAGGATTAAAGCCCTCAGAATAAAATAGGAAACGGCGTGTCCATACAGATGTAAACACACACCAAAAACAAATAAATATAAATGGAGAGAAGTCAGCTTTCCTTACAATCAATGCTAATAATACATGCATAATAAATATGAATGCCAAACATCACAGTAATAATTAATTCAGCCAAGACACATCCTTAGGTGCTAGAACTAGTGGGAGGAAGTTTGACAAGGAATTGGATAATCAGACAGTCTGAAAATACCTTTTCACAAAATGCAGCACACAATCCGGGGTTGGATCCTTGAGCTGTAAAAGAACATTACTGGTGAAACATAACTGAAGCCTAGGAAGTGGGTAGTAGCAATGCATCAGTGTAATGTCCTGACTTCTGCTAGTTGCACCGTGATTACCCAGGACGATGTCCTCATTCATCCTTGCACATACTTAAATACTGAGGAGTGGTGGACATCCCGGCCACAACAAATCTTCCCGGAAAAAAAACTGTTATTTGTACAGTACGGTACTTGCCTTTTTTTTTTAATATTTGGATTACAAAATAAAATTAGCAAGTTGAAAAGAAAAAGATTCATCCAGACAAGTTCTATAAAGAGCCAAGAACAGATAAAATCTATTAATCTGTTACACTGCTTCATGGCCCAAAGTTTTGAACATGAATTCAGAATCTTAGGAGTTTTTAAGTCTTCAGGCCTCTGATTAACTCGCAAGGGATTATGGACCAGTAGCTTCAATCTTCATAGCTGAGAGAAGAGAAAGGCATATATTATTAATTGAGCTAAGCAGCCTATACAAATCTATACTTATATTGCCACCACGATAGTCATTTTTCAAATGCAAAGGCCAAAGCTCAGAAAAATTAATTAAGTTAGCTAAGATCAGACAGCGTACATCCTAACTGGAATTAGAACGAAGACGTCAAGCTCTGTGCACCTGCCGGCTTTTTAGCAGCGTTTATCCGCCTTCTGGATAATTAAGAATCCAAGGGTTACCTCCAGGCGGCGGTCTGGGGAAAACAGCCAGGGGAGTGTGGCCCAAGATAAACCCCGTCATCTGTGACCCCACAGTACATGAGCCCGGATTCGGACAGTCCTGCTGCTGTCCCTTGCTCCACTTCCCGGAGAACCACAGGGAAGCCCTGGACTGGCCGGCAAAGCCCCCTCACCTGTGGCCCGGAACTCGCAAGGACCTCCTTTGCTGCTGTCCGCCAGGAAATACTGAGCGACGTGGCACCCCAAAATGATGCTTTCTCAGAATGTCCTCTAGACCCTCCAGAATATCAACTCAATTAGAAAAACCCTTCCAGACTTTTCATTCCTGTTGGTCATTTATGAAGGCATTTGATGAGCTCAGAATTCAGTGATATTTAATACCGACTCTGAGAATTTAAATTAATGGTTATTTACCAGGCAGGGGCATTGGAATATGAAGGACGAGAGTTTACTTTTGCAGAGGCATGCAAAAGGTCTTTTGTTTGTTTGTTTTTAAAGATTTTATTTATTTGTCAGAGAGAGATTGAGAGAGAGAGCACAAGCAGGGAGGAGGGGGCAGAGGGGGAGGGAGAAGCAGGCTCCCCGCTGAGCAGGGAGCCTGATGGGGGCTCGACCCAGGACCCTGAGATCATGACCTGAGCCGAAGGCAGAGGCTTAACTGACTGAGCCACCCTGGCATGCAAAAGGTTTTAACCTTTAATTTAAAAGAATGTCTAAGGGAATAAAAATAGATTCCGTAGGGTCTAATATTTTTTCCCTCCTAACGAAGACTAATTACTGCTTTTGATCTGGAAGTCTGCTCTTGACTAAATACTTAGGTGGGTGCTTATCCCATAGTAAGTGTGCAGAAGCTCTTTATCCCAGGGCTGAGTTAATGCTGATACCAAGGGCCAAAAAAATAGTTGCCAATATCACGCAAATGCTTAATGTACCGGCTTGGTTGAAATGAAAATTCTTTAAAATTAAATGTACAACACAGACTTTCCTTTAAGAAGTTCCTAAATTAATGCCATAACTGTCATTTCACTAGGCTTTTTCAACTGTGATGTCTAAACAATTTATCGACGTCGAAAGCACTTTTCACTAAATAAAGGTATTCGGAAGTGGGAAGTGACAGTCAAGTGAGGGGATACGTGGAAAATTTTAGATCGACCTATAGTTTCCTATGTTATATTTTGATTTTTGGAGTCTAAAATGTTGTCTTTTAAACTTCTAAAGCACGCTCCACTGAGTCTGGCTTCCAGGCAAATCCTGCTCACCAGCAGGAAACCAGCCACGGCGACAGAGAGGGGTCGGGAGTCTGGTGTCGTCTGCTCATGCCTTGCCCCGCCGGGTGTGTCGGGGGTCCCTAGACCCCATTTCCCATGATTAGCTAGGACAACTCACAGGACTTGGCATAGACTTCCAGTGACTGAACACAATGGAAAGATACTGAGCAAAATCAGCTCAGGGAGGGTGTGCCGGCGATGGCTCGGGGCAGGGGCGGGTGGGCTGCAGAGCCCTTCTTAGGTGGAAAGACCACCAGTGAGACCGAGGATCTGGAACTCCCGGGTTTTGGCGGGGAGACAGTGGCCAGAGACAGAAACCTGGGGTTCTGTGGCAGGTGCCCAGTAAAACAATAAAAAACAAAACAAAACAAAACAAAAACGATGATCTCAATAGATACAGAAAAAGCATTTGAAAATATCTGATTGTCATTCCTGATTAAAACCTCATAGAAAACTAGAAGTAAAAGGGAACGTCCCTCAGCCTGACAAAGGGAATGCATGACTTTGCCAAATGCTTATACCGAGTCTGCTGAGATGATCTTTGAACTTTTGCTTTTTTATTCTATTGATATGATATCTTACACTAATTGATTTTCAGATGTTAAGCCAACCTCGGATTTCTGGGATAAACCCCACTTGGTCCTGGTTTATAATTCTTGTTATATGTTGCTGGCCTTGATGTACTAATATTTTGTTGATAATGTTTGCATCCGTATGTGTAAGCAGCGTTGGTTTATTGTCTTCTTTTCTCGTGATATCTTTGTCTGGTTTTGGTATTAGGGTAAAACTGGCTTCTTACAATGAGTTGGGAAGGGTTTCCAGCTCTTGACAGATGCTGAATTCTATTTTGTGGTAGAATTCAGCAGTGGAGCCATCTGGGCCTGAAGTCCCCTTGGTGGGTTGATTTTCTATCATCATCGTCATTATTATTATAATTCAATGTTTCCATTTTCTACTTTATTCAGATCATTATTTCTTCCTGAGTCAGCTTTGGTAGTTGGTGACTTTCTAGAAATGTGTCCACTTTATCTGACGTTTTGGTGTACAGATGTCCATAATATTCCTTTATGATCCTTTTTATTTATGATAGATCAGTAGTAATGTCCTCTCTTTTATGTCAGTAATTTATGTCTTCTCTGTGCTTTTCCTGGTCAATCCAGCTAAAGATTTGTCGGGTTTTTAAAAAAATAATGAGCTCTATTATTTCACTATTCACGGTTTCATTAATTTCTCCAGTAATCTTTAGTATTTTATTCCTTTTCTTGTTTTAGATTTAGGTTGCTCTTCTTTTTCAGTTTTCTTAAGGCAGAAAGGAAGGTTAATGATTTGAGATTCTCTTTTTTTTCAATGAGGTATAATTGATATAACAATATATTAGTTTTAGCTATACAGTGTCATGATTCAATATTTGTATATATTGCAAAATGATCACTACAGTAAGTCTAGTTACCACACATCATCATACATAGTTAGCATTTTTTTTCTTATGAGAGCTTTCAACATCCCCTTTTATGAGAGTTTTCAAGATCCACTCTCCTAGCTCCTTTCAAATATGAAACACATTATTACCTATTGTCACTATGCAGTACGTTACATCTCTACAGCTTATTCATTTTATGACTTACAATTTGTACCTTTTGACCCCTTCCACTCATTTTACCCACCACCCACTCCCTGCCTCAGGCAACCACCAATCTGTTCTCTATACCTATGAGCTTAGCTTTTCTCTTTTCTGTTTTTAGTTTCCACATCTAAGTGAGATCATAAGGTATTTATCTTTTCCTGTCTGACTTATTTCACTTCATCTACTCATGTTGTCACAGATGGCAAGATTTCATTCTTTTTTATGGCTGAATAATGTTCCATTGTATATAGACACTACATTTTAAAAATCTACTCATCCGTCAATGGACCTTTAGGTTGTTTAATTTCTTGGCTATATAAATAATGTTTCCATGAATGTGGAAGTACATCTATCTTTTTGAATTAGTGTTTTCGCTTTCTCTGTCTAAATACGCAGAGTGGAATTGCGGGATCGTGTGGTATTTCCACTGGTCGTTCTTTGAGGAACCACCATACTGTTTTCCACAGGGGCTGCACCAGTTTGCATTCCCACCAACATTGCACGAGGGTTCCCTTTCCCCACGTTCTCGACACTTGTTATTTCTTGTCTTTTTGATATTAGTCATTAGAACAGGTGTGAGGTGATATGGTCTGTGGTTTTGGTCTGCATTTCCCGGATGCTGAGTGATGCTGAGCATCTTTTCATGTCTGTCGGCCACCTGGATGTCTTGTTCAGAAGAACATCTATTCAAATCTTTTGCCCATTTTTGAGTTGGATTGTTGGTTGGGTTTTGCTATTGAGTTATAGGAGTTTACACACACACACACACACACACACACACACACACACACGTACTTTGGATATAACCCCTTATTAGGTATATGATTTGCAAACATTTTCTCTCATCCCATAGGCTGCCTTTTCATTTTGTTGATTGTTTCCTTTGTTGTATTTTCTTTTTCAGTATAGGCATTGACAACTGTAAATTTCCCTCTAAGTACTGCTGTAGGTGCATCCCATAATTTTTGATATTCTGCCTCGTTTTCCTTTCCACTACTGAGAGTGGAGTACTGAGGTCACCAGCCGCCTCTCCCGGTCTGTCCGTGCCCCCCCGCATTTCCATCACGTTTGGCTTCGCATATTAATGTCATATTTTGTCTGATATCAGTATAACGATTTTAGCTCTCCTGTGGTTCTTCTTCTCGTAATACACCTTTTTGCATCCTTTATTTTTAATCTATTTGGATCTTTGAATTTAAAATGCATCTTCTGTAGACAACATGTACTTCTGTCATTTTTTTAAAATCCAGCTTGACAATCTCTACCTTTGGTCTGAACTATGTGCTTAGTCACATTTAAATTTATTATTGATATGATTGGATTTAGGTCTGACATCTTACTTGTTTTGCTTTTTTTTATGTGCCTCATGTCCTGTTCCTTTTTTATTGCTGTCTTTGAATTAAGTGATTATTTTCCAGGGTTACATTTTAATGTCCTCAATGATTTTTGTCCCATGGTATTTTAAAGGGTTTTTTAGTGGTTGCTCTAGGGTTCACCCTACCCAGCTTAACATATCAGAATCAGTTTCCGATTTGTAATAGTTTATTTCCAATGATATATAGAACTATTAGTACACTATAGTTTTGTTCCATTTTTCTTCCTTTGGTGGTATTACTATCATACATATTATTTCTCTTAGTGTTATAAACCCAACAAAAATTGTTACTTTACCAGCCCTAGTCGTTTCTTTACTCTAATATAGTTTTATCCCCATGCCTCTTCTGTGCTGTTATTGGCAAACGTGTGGTACATATTTGACATTTCTTTTTTTTTAAAGATTTTATTTATTTATTTGACACAGAGAGAGAGAGATCAGATCACAAGTAGGCAGAGGGGCAGGCAGAGAGGAGGAAGCAGGCCCCCCGCTGAGCAGGGAGCCCAACGTGGGGCTCAATCCCAGGACCCTGAGATCGTGACCTGAGCCGAAGGCAGAGGCTTTAACCGACTGAGCCACCCAGGCACCCCATATTTGACATTTCTATATGCAGCCCCACCTCCCAGTGGCATCTGCCCAGGACCCAGTGAGGGGTGAGAGGAAGGGATTACAAGGGGCAAGGGAACATTTTTGGACATGACGATTGTGAGGCTGATGTATACATGTATGAAAATGAAACACACCTATGGGCCTATTACAGGTCAATTACACCTGAATAAAACCTCAAAATGGGAAAAATTACTAGAGGGACATATTTCCATTATAATAAAGAGTTGGTGTAGGAAGAGCTCATACATATCAAGTGATAGAGGAAACAAGATGCTGCAATAGAAATGAATTCAGTTGTGACCTTGGGACACAGAAGTGTAGACTAAGAGCAGAATGCTGGGAAGAAAACTCGGCATCCACTGCATCCTTTGCGGCGTAAATATTGGTTGTGGCGTAAATATTGGTTGACTCCATTGTCCCTGGAAAGTTACTTTCATGCCTATCACAGCCCGAGGGGCAGTTCCTTGGTAACATTAGTGCTCTCCCAACACTAGCGTACTAAATACCCCTTTATCACAATAGGAAGTCGTAAGGCCTCCGGATCAGGATCCCTCAGCATGTTTTCTTCCACTGCCTTAGTCATGATGACGAGTAGTGCTGACCCATTCGTTATATGAAACATAGCGGTAGCATTGCGTTTAATTCCTTAATTTATTTTTTATCTCAAAATCTCAAAAGGCAGGTGGCAGGTTCCATGCATCCTCCATATGTTTCCATTTTCAAGAAGCTTTGAGCAGTAGAGACTGACTTTAAAAGAAATTAGGTCCATTAATGGTTCTATGGTTTGTAGCCTACTGGATTCTTCAAATTCTATATGCTTGCACTTTGCCAGACTGGTCTCCCCATTGCTCCTGCCCACACCCCATTATGATAATAGCCATCATTTCCCATCATTTCATGAGCGCTGTGTACATCATACACACCCCCCATGTGTCAGCAACAATCCTCACATCTCCCCTCCACATAACCATTAATTATTCCCCATTTTACAGATATGAGAATTGATGGTCAGAGAGATTAAGTAACTTGCCCCAAGCCTCTCTGCAGTGGTGAGTTTCTGCTGGACTCCCCAAGACCTGTGCTGTCAGGCCATCCTGGTCAGATTTCTGTCTTGACCTCTTTGTTGCTGTCATGTCCCCAGTCTGGACGACGCTTCCTTCTCTTCCTTTGAGATTCTCTGGAATCTAGTCCTACCTTGGGCACCAACTCTGAAAGCCCTGGCCCCTAGCTCTTCGGCTCCACCTTGTTGGCCCCTTGTCTGGGAAAGGAGAGGGAGGGGCAGATAGAGAGGCATGGAGAGAGGAGAGAAAGATGGGGGACCAGAAGGGAAGCTGTTAGCAAAATCAAGGGGTGGCAGGTGGGGAGATAAGGACGCAAACTCAGGGGAAAGAAACTCTGATGCTTTTCCCTTCCCTGTTCGAAGTTATGCAGCACAGTCTCGTGTTTCAGTGTAGATAAGGAATACGAGTCAGCCGAGGATCAAGTAGAAGGTTTTGGTCATCCGGAAATGACATCAGCCCTCATCAGGGCCAGAATCCAGTCTTTGCAGGGCAGGAGCGGACCAATCTCCTCGCCCAGCCACGGAGTTCTGATTTCTTTGTCCATTTTGTTAAACAAACTAAAGATAATTTACTATCAGCTCATAAGGTGCCCAAGCCATGGTCTTCAGCCGTGTGCACCTGGTTTGGAGTAGCAGTAAAAGGCACAGTCCCCAAACCAGATTTCAATAAAGAGAAGCCAACCTGGGGTTGCTGGGCTGACACATAAAAGGAAAAGTATATATGCCCCATTGGTCAAGTAGCAAACAACTTGAGGAAAAGAGCTGCCTAAAAATCTTTTTTATTTCCTGGACCTGCAAAGAAAGCCAGAAGAACTTTATAGGGATGATGGTAAATGTTCCATTAATCTTGACTGGGGTGGTGGATGTACACGCATATACATTTGCCAAGTCATCAAATTGTCCATTTCAGGTACGTGCAGTTTATTGCAGATATACTCTACCACAATATAATTATAGGGAGGAAGGAAGAGGAGAGGAGAGGAGAGGAGAGGTGAGGGAAGGAAGGGAAGGAAGGGAAGGGAAGGGAAGATAAATTTCCCCTACTCCCATAAACTTAGACTCTACCTAAGAAGAAATCCTGGTTCCACCAGGCAGTGCTTCCACCAAGGAACCGAGGAAGGGTCTGCTCTGCCGGTAGCCACAAATCCCTGATACAAAGGCAAACACCTGGACACTTCGGGCAGCTCTGCCAGCAGGTGGGCCAACAGGTGCCCGAAGGCGCTGCTGATCTTAGCTGTCATGAGAAGTTGGGGTTGCTGCCGTGAAGTGGGTGGGGAGGAGTTCTGGAATGCAAGGCATTCAGTGGGCCTCTCTTGGCGCTCTGTGCCCAGCGTTGATGGCACACAATCGACTGCAGCCAGGCTGCCCCCCGGAGAAAGTGGGTGCAGGAGGGGAGCCATGCCGGGTCGTGAGAGCTAGCGTGTCCACTTGACGGTCAAAAGCCTTCTTGGCAGGGAGCCTCTAGGTTTCCCTATGAGATTAGCTTGAAACTCACTTCCTTTTCAGAGGATGAGTGATGGAATAAAGAGCCTATTGTCGACCTGGGCTGAATGTCTCACCCACGCTCATCATGACACCTGCACACCCTTCCCCCTTCAGGACCGGCTACCTTTTCCAGCCTGATCCCTGCTAATTATTATCTGTTTTACATACGCAGAACAGGCTGCCTGTAACAAGTAGAGACTGCTAGAGAGATTTTCATTAAGGCTGACTCATTCGTTTACCTGGCTGGAAGGATTTGACCATATCACAGAGTACTTGTGAGTTCTCAAGCACTAAAAATGAAATAATCCCTGTATGCTCACTTACTCCCACACCGAGTTTAAAATAAAAATAGAGATAGAGGATGGGGGGGTTTCCCTAGTTCTTTCCTGGTCCACTTCCTAGTCCAGGACACCCATGCCCTGTGCTGTTGGATCTGACCTTCCTGATAACTGTGGGCCCACGCAGGCCTTTCAAGACACCTGTTCTCCTTGCTCGCACTCAGTTAGAACCCTGTGTGAGGGCTGCACTGATCTAACGCGGGGGCTGGATCCCCTCAAGGATTTTCCCAGTCTCCCTCACGCATCAACAGTAGTGGCAACAGGGACCTTACCATGTGAATTTATTAGGCAGTCTCTTGAGGAATATTATCATCCAATGCTGTTTTAAAGTTTTGACCTTCAAATTCCACTTGAAGCAGTGATAAGGTATAAAGTAAGCTCTGGCACTGACAAGGTGAGCATTTGGTACTACACATTAGAATGGAATCATATGGGGGCGCCTGGGTGGCTCAGCGGGTTAAAGCCTCTGCCTTCGGCTCGGGTCGTGATCTCAGGGTCCTGGGATCGAGCCCCACATCGGGCTCTCTGCTCAGCAGGGAGCCTGCTTCCTCCTCCCTCTCTGCCTGCCTCTCTGCCTGCTTGTGATCTTGCTCTCTGTCAAATAAATAAATAAAATCTTTATTTAAAAAAAGAATGGAATCATATGTTTCCAGACTACCTTATATTTTTCACAAAGAAGTCATCGCTAGGGTCTGTCCAGCATTGGGATTTGTTTCTTTCCTAGTGGCTGTAAGTGTATCCTCTGGGGTTCTCTTTCTGGTTTTGGAATTCTGAAATACTCATGTATATTTCCCTTTTTACTGAAGTGTAGTTGACATACAATGTCGTGTTAGTTTCAGGTGTACAACAGAGAGATTTGACAGTTCTGAACATCACGCGATACTCACCATGATAAGTGGAGTCACTGTACATTATTACAATATTATCGACTATGTTCCCTACCCTGCACTCTTCATCTATATGACCCCATTTATTTTATAACTTGAAGTCTGTGTGTACTTCATCCCATCCTCGTATAAAGGACAAAATTTACAATAGGCTCTCAAACCAGAAACTAATGAATGAAAATCTCTAAAGCCAGGCAGAGTCACTGAAAAAAGAATTTTTTTAGCCGGCTGGAAACTTTGGACAACAGAATTACAAAGCATGAGGTTGCAGTAAAGCAGTTCTCTTTTATGTCACTTCATCACTTGGTGACTAATTCCAGAGAGCGCTTGGTAAAATGTTTACCAGCTACTCTGTTGAGTGAGATAAAAGGCTGGGTTTGAGCAACGAAAGGTAGTTTGTAAAGCTAGTTGAGTGGAAAATGAAGGGAAATGATTGCACAAGAAGAAAGGAAATGAAAAAAGGAAAGGAAAAGAAATTATACAGTATGCGGGGGGGGAAGGCCATTAAGGTGTTTCTTACTTTATAAACTCTTCTAATAAAGACATAAGAAGGAATTTGCATGACAACACTTAATAGTTATGACCTCTTTAAATGGAAAACACATTGTCAAAACAAGATTCTGCTTATAAAGAAGACATGCTCCAGAAAGAAGAAGGTGACATTTTCACAATATTTTCTGAATAATTTCTTTTCTATGTGAAGGAAACCAAAAGACTAGATGAGGAAAGTTTTATTTCTCTAAGGCCTACCCTCCATTTTTGCTTATAACATCCAAGAATAATCCAAGAATAACGGATTATTTATGTCTCCTTTCTGTTTCATTCACTTGACAGTAGCCAAGTGAACGTCAAGGACCTCAGAGTTCTCACCGTAAGCATTTTGAGAAATCAGACACCTTCCAAGTGGAGTGGAGTGGAGTGTCCTTAGAAAATCTCACAGAAATAAAGAAAAACCGTCTGCTACCCAGTGTTAAGAAGGAAAATGTGAAGGGCCTGGCCTCTTCCCGTTGCCTCATTAAAGTTTATTCTCCAGGTTTAGTGATGCTAAACCAGATCGTCTGCCCCTCACATCTCAGTTGCTCTTTGACACGTGGTGGGCTTCCCTGCCAACAGATCCCATTCTTGTTGCTTCACAGTTGAGCCCAACCTTCTTGGAAACAACCTTCCAGCTCTGGCTTATAGCCTACTTTTCAGATTTAAGGAAATCAGACATTGTGCTATGAGAGTTAGACTAGGTAGACTGTGCCCAGACTTTGAAGTGGCCCAGTTAGAAATGGATCCTTCCCCAGTTGAGCCTCTGATGAGAACTCGGCCTGGGCTGGCGCCTTGACTGCAGCCTCCTGAGACCATGAGCAGAGAACCCAACTCAGCTGTGCCCGGGCTCCTGCCCCGCAGACACTTTGCGATCATCAGTGTATGTTGTTTTAAGCTGTTAGTTTTATGACCATTTATTACACAGCATAGATAACTACAACACAGACTTATGGGATTCTCGCTGTGACGGGTCTTTTCAACCTTTCCCCGCCTTATTAATGAGGAACATGGTACCCAAATGGGCGGTGGCCCTGGTCAAGGCCACCCAGATGTGACGTTGTCCGTGGGTATCCCTTCATTGTTCTCGTCTGGAAGCGACTCTGGATCTTTAATTTTCCTATTTCTTACAGCAACTTTTTCACTTTGCTAAAAGGGATTTTTTTTCAAGAAACAGAGAATAATTCCTCAATCCTTGCTGTTGTTTGAATTTTGATTGGAAATAAAATTCTAAATTTAAAATGGTTTTATCTTAACGCATTGAAGACATTGCTTCATTATAAGAAGTCCGGCGCCAATCAAAATATCGTTCCTTTAAAAAGGAACTTTTGTTTTTTTGTTTTTCTCTCTGGGAGTCTCTATGTGTTTTCTTTGGAGTTCTGAAATTTCTCAAGGATGTGTCCCAAACGGGGTCTTTTCTCATTTGCTGCACTTAGGAGTCAACACGCCCATTCAATCTGAAAACTCCTTTCCTTCTGCCTGGGAAATTTCCTTCAATTTTTTTATTTCTATTTATCATTATTGAAGTATAGTTGACACATAATGTTACATTTCCTTTCAGGTGTACAACATAGTGATTTGACAAGTCTATACATTATGCCGTGCTCACCACAAGTGTAACTACCATCTGTCACCATACAACCCAATGATAATACCACTGACTATATTCCCTAAGCTGTACCTTTCTTTTTATAATCGTGTTATGTTAGTCACCATACAGAGCATCGTTAGTTTTTGATGTCGTGTTCCGTGATTCATTGTTTGTGTATAACACCCAGTGCTCATTGCAATACGTGCTCTCCTTAATACCTTTCATACCTGTGACTTACTCGTTCCGTAACTGAAAACCTCTACCTCCCACTTCCCTTCCCCCCTCTTTTCCCAACCCCCCACCCACTTCCCCTCTGGTGACCATCCATTTGTTCTCTCTGTTTATGGGTCTGTTTCTGCTTTCCCTGTTTTGCTTTTTAGATTCCATGTATAAGTGAAATCATGTGGTACTTGTCTTTCTCTGTTTGAATTATTTCACTTAGCATAACACCTTCTAGGTCCGTCCATGTTACAGATGACAAGATCTCATTAATTTTCATGGCTGGGCGACAATTCCATTGTGTACATATATCCCATCTTCTTTATCCATTCATCTACTGATGGACGTTTAAGTTGCTTCTTTGCTGCTGCATATAAATTGTGTATCTTTGCTATTGTAAATAATGCTGAAATAAACATAGGGGTGCACGTATCTTTTCAAATTGGTGTTTTCATTTCCTTTGGATAAGTACCCATTACTGGATCAAATGGTAATTCTATTTTCAATTTATTGAGGAGTCTCCATAATTTTTTCGACAGTGGCTGTGCCAGCTTACATTCCCACCAAGAGTGCATGAGGGTTCCATTTTCACCACATCCTCGCCAACATTTGTTATTTCTTCTCTTTTTGAAATAGTCATTCTGACAGGTGTAAGGTGATATCTCACTGCGGTTTTGATTTGCATTTCCCTGATGATTAGTGATACTGACCATCTTTTCATGTGTCTATTAGCCGTCTATATCTCTTCTTTGGAAAAAGTGTCTAATCATGTACTCTGTCCACTTTTTAATCAGATCATTTGGATTTTTTTAATGTTGGGTTATATAAATTCTGTATAAAAAGAACAGACGAGCCACCAGCTAAATAAAAAAGCTACCTGAGGGTATTGACGAATGATCTGAGCAGATACTGAAAGAGGACAGACAGACGAACGGAGGAAGGGCACACAACTGGGTGCGTTTCCATTTGTTTTGGCCCATACCCTGAGTTCAGTCCCCAGTGGACACCACAGAATGGATAAAACTCTGACCAAAAACCAAAATCTTCAGTTTTACGGGCTTGAGAAATACGAAGAATTTAAAGCAGTCGTGGCAGCTGGAAATGAAAGAAAGCAGACCACAGAGAGCACCCCAAATTCTTGAGCATTGTCAGTGTGAGGCAGACAACAAGCAGCTCAGCAAAGGCTAGTGAACTGAGCTGAGATTTCAGGGTGTGAAATTTGAGTTCATCCAGGTTCTTCCCACTAAAATGAACAAAAATCAATAGTCTTTGGGGTAACATAGAATCCAGAACCTCAACAACCTATTATTCATAATGTCTACAAATGCCCCTAAAATCCAAAATTACTAGACATAGAAGAAACAGAAAAACATGACTGACTTCATTTAAAAGGATTAGACAATCTAAGAAGGTACATTTGTATTCACCCAGATGTCAAAAGTAACAAACGAGGAATATAAAGCAGGTATTATAACTATGCTTGAGAATGTGAATGCGTTCCACGAATGAAAATATTTTCTCAGCAGAATGAACCAAACAGAATGAACCAACTGGAAATTCTGCAGACAAAAGTTACAATGTACATGTTATGATAATACAATTACCAGCTTGATAATGGGTTGAAGATGACTGAAGAGAGTGAGCTTGAAGATTGAGCAATAGAAATTATTCAGTCTGAAGACAGGAAGATAAAAGGATGGGAAAAGTAAACAGACTCTTATTTACCTGTGAAAAGACATAAAAAATTCTTACATATGTGTAAATGGAATTTCTAAAGGCAAAGAGATAACCAGGCATAAGATATATGTGAAGAAATGTAAGAATAATTCCAAAAATTGTTGAAGGACATACATTTTCAGATTCAAGAAACTCAGCAAAGCCTAAGCAGGAAAAAAAAAAGCAAATGAAACCACTCATAAGAACATTGTAGGCTAACTGCTATAAATAAAGTAGAAAGAGAAAATACTGAACAATTTGAAAAGTTGCTGACTTCTCATCAGAAATTCTAGAAAGCAAAAGAATAGAACAATACCAAAAAAAAAAGAATAGAACAATACAGTAAAATGGTAGAGAAAAATTGTCAATTCAAAATTCTTTTTTCTTAAAGATTTTATTTATTTATTTGACAGGGAGAGAGATCACAAGTAGGCAGAGAGGCAGGCAGAGAGAGAGGGGGAAGCAGGCTTCCTGCTGAGCAGAGAGTGAGCAGGCAGCCCGATGCGGGCCTCGATCCCAGGACCCTGAGATCATGACCTGAGCTGAAGGCAGAGGCTTAACCCTCTGAGCCACCCAGGCGCCCCTCAATTCAAAATTCTGTGTCCAGCAAAAATAAAGGCAAAATAAACATATTTTCAGACAAGAAAGGAAAACAAAAATAATTAACCATCAGCAAATCTTTACTACAAAAATTTCTAAAGGAAGCCTTTCAAGCTGAACAGAAAGACCATCAGATAGAAACGTAGATGTTCAGGAAGGAATAAATGGCAAATATGTAGTAAAATATAAAAGACTACTTGTTCACTTTAAGATAGATATGATTGTCAAATACAGAAATCCAACATTTTAGTTTGGAGTTAACGTATATACGTAGAATACGTACTATAACACAGAGGACAGGGTGGAAGTAGACATTTGTGATTTCTTACATGTTAAGCAAAGTGGTGCAATACTAACTGTAAGTAGACTCTGAAATTTAAGCATGAACATTATTTTTTAAATGCAAGAACTATATCTAAAATGTAAATAGGAAAATGAAGTCAAAATCTATTCAATTTCAATTACTCCAAAATAAAGTACAGAAGGAAGGATACAGAGATAACAAACATAAAGCACAAACAAATAGTAAAATGATATGTTTAAATCTATTCACATAAAAAATTATATTAAATGTTAAACATTCCAATTAAAAGACAGCAATGGTCAGACTGGATTAAAATGAAAATACAAGCACAAAGTTTAGTATCACCAAGTATAATGTCAATATGACAAATAGTAACCAATCATCTTTTAAATTTGTATTAAGCACTTCATTAGAACTTATTGCTATATGGATAATAGTAATAATTATCATTTTAAAAATTGGTATTGAGCACTACTAATACCTTTACAGGCAATACCTTATTTAATCCTCCAAACAATGCTTGAAAGTAGGAATCAGTATCATCTTCACCTGTGGATGACGAGACAGCGTGTCAGAGAAAAATCATCTGCTGTGTTAGAAACACTATGTACATCCACGTGTGAATCGAGCTACATCCAGGAAGCAAACCGCTGCACAAACATTTGAAAGCATAATTATGAAGACCAATTTTGTGGAGCCATTGAAAGGTGTTCATTATAATATACTCTAGGAAGCCCCGAATTACACATTCTCAGTTATTTAATCTAGGTAAAACATTATATATGTGGAAAGTCAACTCTGAAAGGAAAAACACAAAAGTGGGCACAGTTGATATGTTCAGGAGTGCTCAGGAATGCCTTCCTGTCATTTTATTTCCTCAATAAATGATTATTAACCACCGTCTACATATCAGACAGTACAGGAGTGGTCAAGGTACCGAAAGAACAAGAGAACAGGACAGTGTCTGTTTTCTTAAGGAGCCTGCCTGCTAACGAAGGAAGAAAGTCTCTCTCTGTGTATTCACTTTAGATCTTCACTATGTATACATTGGCCACGTGTTTGAGTTAATAAACAGACGCAGCACAGAACATGGACGTAAGCTGGATCGCAAGGATGTGGACGGGGGAGAGACGAGCTTAGGATGTCCTAACAGAGAGAGAGGAAGCCAGAGTGGCCAGAACACGGCGGGGCGTGGGGGGTGAGGTGTAGGGATGGAGTTGGAGACAGAGAGGGGCTCAAGCATTCGGAGGCTTCCAGGCTACGGTCGGGAACGCTAATTTTATTCTAAGTGCAGTTGGAACAACATTGAGGTGATGGGAGCAGGAAAGTGACCCCATATAACTTTTAGCTCTAAAGGATCACTCTGGCGTGGAGTAGACCCAGACTGGGAGACCGGGAGAGGCTGTGCCCATCCCAGCGGACAGACAATGGTGCCTTCGACCTGGGGTGTGTCAACGGCACAGCTAGAGAAGGAGAGGTCTCGGGGTTTATGCTGGAGAGGGGACCCGCACGACCCGCGAGTTTGCCGTGGAGGCGAAGGAGAGGACGGCACGGGGAGGGACCCTCTGTTGGGGCTTGCAAACCACGAGAAAGAAGGTCCTCTGGGGGAGAAGGTGGTTTGGCTCTGCCCCGCAGGGTGGTGTAAGCGTCTGAGTAGGAATGATGGTTATGCTTTGAATTTGGGTTTCAGATGCTTAGCGGATGTTGACGTTATCCCCTCAGAGGTTAGACACAGATAGCTTTCACAGACAAAGTAGACTGAATCATATGGTCTGAGTGATCAGCAGAAAGATGGGACAGAGATCGACGGACCGGGGTAAGAGTCCTCGCAGTGAGCAAGTGCAGGACACCTGCGACGCACAAGTTCCGACCTGACGATTCTTTGATCTTCGAAAGTGATACGCGGTCACTAGAGACTGGATTTCAGATTCTGGATTTTGACCTTTTCCCAGGCTAGTGCCATGTGGGGTGATTCCCTTCCCATCATGCTGGGCAGTGGGGACCGGCCGCAGCTCCCAGGCAGCCACGGGTACATGCCATCCCCAGGTACGCGATCCAGGCACTCACACCAGTTCCGCTTTCCACTCTGAGTACGGTATTCAGTAAATTACAGGAGACAGACGACACTTTGTTACAAAAGAGGCTTCGAGTTAGACGATGTTGGCTAACTGCGCACTAACATAAGTGTTCTGAGCACATTTAAAGTAGACGTGGCGAAGCTATCACATTCAGCGGGTCAGGTGTATTAATGCATTTTTTTAAAGATTTTATTTATTTATTTGACACACAGAGAGAGATCACAAGTAGGCAGAGAGGCAGGCAGAGAGAGAGGAGGAACCAGGCTCCCCGCCGAGCCGGGAGCCCGATGCGGGGCTCGATCCCAGGACCCTGAGATCATGACCTGAGCTGAAGGCAGAGGCTTTAACCCACTGAGCCACTCAGGCGCCCAATATTAATGCATTTCTGATTTAAGATATTTCCAACTTAATTGGGACACAACCCCACTGTAGACTGAGGAAGATCTGTAGATGGAAGAGAGGAATTCTCTTGCAATTAATTCTTAACCAGCACTTTGCCATGGCTCCAAAATTTGGCGATTTTGAAAAAGTTGTTTTATAAGATTCCTTCTGCTAGTATTCTACTGACTTAACAAGGTACCGAAGAAATGTTTTCCTATTTCAAGTAAATGATTATGCCCTAAGTACCATTTTTTAGGTGTCTGACTTAATGGATTGAGACAAAAAGGGAAACAATAGTTTACAACGTGGTTAGTGAGAGATGATTTTCTTTTAATTATTCTCTGCAGTGTCAGCTGTATGTCGAGTCCTTCGTATCCTACATGAAGCCACTATATTCTGTAACCATGTAGGGGGAGGCAAAGGAAGCCTTCGTTATTGTTTGCTTGGGCTTGAGCTGATCTTTCATTGATACATTTATAATTTGTATGTATCGCATATTGATATGTGCATAATATGTATGTGTATTAAGTATGCATTGTATGTATCACACATCGATACGTGCATATTTGGTGAGTTTTGACAAAGGCATACACCACGAACCACCTCCCCATGGATGAAATAAGCCTTCCCATCCTCCCCTACAGTTCAAGCTTCACCCAATCAGGGCAACAGTGTCCCGACGTCTGTGCTCATCCATGAGGGTGCCCTGTTCTCGATCTTCATATTAACGGAAACACACACTGAGTACTCTTTTGCCTCTGGCTTCTTTTATGTTTTGGAGATTTATAAATATAGTTGTGTGTCGCAGTAGTTTGTTCTTTTATTTAATTGTTTAAGTAGTGTTGCACTGTATGGCCACACCGGTCTGTTCCTCTGTGTAATTTGGTTTTACGCTTTGTTAGGGCAGATCTGTTCTAATTCTTTCCCTAATTTGGGGCTTTTCTGAGGTTTCAATAAAAAACCTAAGCCCCTCAATCTAAGTAGGACCAAGACCCTAAATTCTGTCTCAGTTTCAGCAGAGAAAGCTCATATTGCTCCTTTAGGTTTCCTGGTGTTACGTGCTGGTCTCATGACATTCCCCCATGCATCAGCACTTCTGGGGTACATAGAGGATTTGGGGGTTGCATGCAGATGTGGGGGTTTGTTGCTCTGTGACTGTCCAATTCCAGCGGCTCCGAGAGCTCTCCCTCAGCCCGACACCTCCAGGCAATACAAGCCCAGGTCTCTGTCTGAGTTCTAGCAACCTCGTGCTAAGCTGACGGGGGATGCCCTCTGGGAAGAAGCCATCCATGCCTTCCACTCCCTCTGCAGGTTCTGAGTCCCAGGGTGGAATCTACCCNAGAACTGCAGGTTCTGAGCCCCAGGGTGGAATCTACCCCAGCTGCCTCCTACCTTCAAACAGTCACTTTGTGTGTTGCTTCTAGGGCTTGTAACTGTGATCAGCAAGAGGGTTACCTACCATGACTGGAAACGGAATTCTTTGGGTTAATTTTCACCCCTGCTGAGAAAATGTGCTATATATTTCAGTCTCCAGCAAGGTGCTGCAGAAAATTAATAGAAACCATTTATAAACCCAGAATGTTGTAGACTTGAAGATGCACCACCTGAATCCCCCTTGAGGAAGGACCCGCCGTTCATCCGTGGGGAGGCGGTCACCCCTCCTACAGGGTCTGCCTCAGCTGCGCCGCCACCCTTCCCGGGGAGCACAGATCCCCTGACCGACCAGGGCAGGAAAACGAAGACAGAGGACGCAGAAGGGCAGCACCGGCTCGCGAGCTCCCCTCCGGACTGCCCACGAAGCTGTAGCAGCTGTGTGGTAGTTCAACACCTTCCCTGGCCCATCCTGCTCAGAGCTTCCTGCCACAGACACCGATTCCCAGAAAACATCTTGCGCCCCAAACTTGTTTCAGCACCTGTTTCTGGACCTTCCAGCCTGAGACACAAAACCCTGTCCTCCTCTTCCTGTTACCTTCCTTCACTTTCCTTCCAGAACAATCCAGTCCTTAAGCAATGGGTGGAGTCACGCAAGGCCCGTCTACACTGGGTGGGGAGGGAGGAGGAACACTCTACGGCGTCAGAAGGGCGTCCGTATGGGTTAGGAGGGGGGTGCTGCCCAGGCCCGCGCTGCTCAGCCCTGAGCTGAGACCCGGGCAAGGAGGGCTGGGGCTTGGAGAGCTCAGGGGGCCTTCGAAGAAGCACCTGACCCCGGAGCTCCACCCCCAGCTTCACCGCCCAAGAAGTAAAGACCGGCCACCTGCCGTTCTATCATGAGGCCTGGGGGGACTCGGGAAACTCTGCAGGGGAGCCTAGAGCTCTTGGGCCGCGGACCCCACTTCGAGAACTTGTGTGTGAAAGATGCAGACTGCAGCGTGGTGTGGGGGCGAGGCTGCTCCTCCCGTGCCCGGGGCCACACCATCTGTGTGCCTTTCCATAGCGAGTGGAGAGGAATCACAGTCCTGCAGGAAGCACGTGCAGGCCCGTGAGCGCGGCCACAAACAGCGGGGCTCCCCGGGGGCAGGGCTCCCCTGCGGCGGGGCCCCGGGAGAAAGGACCGCGCCCCTGAAAAACCTTGACAGGCCTTTGAAGGTGCACATCGGGTTCGGAGCCGGGACGGCATTCGCTGCGAACTGCCTGCCGAAATGAGAATTCGTTCATTTGGTAAATCAATGATTACAGGCACGCTGGGAAATTAAGAGAGAAAATTGCATCACATCAGTGTTGCTCCCAGAATCATATATGCCTACAAACAACAAATCAGGAATCCCCCCAGTGGTCGTCAATAAGCCACACACACTGTGCACACTTGCCCGGGGATGTTAAAACGCAGAGCATTTGCTCTCCGTCAACTGGAACACACATGTGAGCAGATTATAAAATGTGGCAGTTATATCAGCTCCGGGAGCCATTGCTTGAAATTTTCTGCGGCGTGGGCTTGTGTGTTTGTGTGTGCACGTGCGTACGTGTGTGTGTGCACACGTGCGCATCAGGAGGTGGGGAATGTGAAGATTCCCAGGGAAGACACTGCCTGCCTTTCTCTCTAGGGGGAAAAAAATAAACTAATATATAAACTAATATATATATTTTTAAGGATTGGCGATGAGCCATTTTGGAAATCTAAACACCAACTTTCAGGACCCGCTCAGTCTCTCCCAAGCCATACGGAACTCCCAGGAGAGGGGGTACCAAATTTGCTCTCGCCTCACCTCCCGCACGTTTCAAAGGAAAGCCTAAATAGAAGCGTATCACCTCAAGGGCCCCTTTCTTGCTATTCTCAATAGATTTCATCAACTGGATGTATTAATTTTCCTCCCTCTCCAAGTCCTGAATGATATCCTTCTACCCCAAATGTCTCATCAGTGACCCAAAGTCAGTGCCCCTGCGAAGACAGACCCCCTTCCCTTTCACCGTACGGTTTCACCGGTGTAGGGAAACCGTGTCTTTCAGGGACACGGGCTGCGTGGACGGCGGCACACCACACTTACCCAGAGTCGGCTCCCAGGAGAGATGCTAGGGGGCCGCCCACGCTGCTGGCGGCTGACCTGAGCAGCTCCCCTAGCTCACAGTTCTGGCCTTTTCTCACTGTTTGCCTCATCTACACCATACGGCTGATTTTAAGTGCCCCTCGTGCTCCCAAAATCGATGGGGCTGCTTCTGTGGGGTCCTTGTGGGAAAGGCTGGGATGGGTGATGGGTTTGTGCAGGTGGGTTTGTGGCCCCTGCAGCCTGCGGCCATCCCCTGAAGGCTCTCCGTGGTTGGGTGGCCCCGTGAGGCACAAAAGAAAAAAGAGTTTCAGCCAGGGCACAAGCCAAGTAGAGACCAACTTTTTGGATCCAAATAAGTTCAACCAATGGAGAAAAAAGATGTGTTTGGAGACTCCCCCAACTTCTCTTTTTGTCTTTCAACTCCTCTTACTTTCCTTTCATGAAGTCAAGGATGGGTTGTCACAAAACAAAGGAGAACAGAAGAAAAAGGAAAAAAACGTTGCACAGTCTATTTCATTGCAGAAGGTACTTAATTAATGCATGCCTTGACTTTTGTTTTCACTTTGACGCCCAGCATGGAGCTTGAACTCACAAGGCTGAGATCAAGACCTGAGCTGAGATCATGAGTCGGCCGCTTAACTGCCTGAACCACCCAGGTGCCCTTGTGTATTTTGACTTCTAATGCTTACATTACCTTCTGTGATAAAGTTATTAGTAGAACTATGTTTCGGATGAGGAAACCAGACCTCGAAGAGATGAAGTAACTTATTCAGGATGCTACAAGCAGCTGTAGGTAGAGACAGGGTTGGAATGCAAGTCAGTCTGGCTTCAGAAGCACATTGATTCTAGATTTCTGATTGATTCATCCAAGAAACAAAAAGTCCAAAGCTTGAGCCCTGAACTCTAACGAGCACCGTGGGGTTCCTAGGGAAGGCACCCCATGTAGTCCCACATGGAGACAAGAAACATGAATGAATGAAACCAAAAAACATGAATGAATCCACAAGAACTGCAGGTGGTATATAATTATATGCTAAATTACATGATATTAGTAAAGGATCTTAAGAGCTCAAAGAGAGGAACATCAATGACAACTCATATATCCTTGGGTTCAAGGTAGCTGTCAAAGGACACTAAGATTTTATCAACAAAAATCAAAGGGAGGAATTTCTGGTTCCAGACAAAACAGAGTAGGCACATTCCGCCTCACTCCTCCTTCTAATTATAACAAAAAAACAAAAACAACTCTGGATAAAATGCATAAAGCGATTACCGGGAGACGAAAGTGGAAGACGGAGACTGTCTAGGGACCTCAGGACTCCCAGGACCACCTGATGATGAGTTCCTTGGATTTTGGCCTCCTCCGTACCCTGGTCTGGGCTCTACACCAGCCTGCCACCCAGAATCATTCATGGGCACAGTCCAATAAACAAACAAACAAATAAACAAGCAGGGCGCCTGGGTGGCTCAGTGGGTTAAAGCCTCTGCCTTCGGCTCAGGTCATGATCTCAGGGTCCTGGGATCGAGGCCCGAGGCCCGCATTAGGCTTTGCTCAGCGGGGAGCCTGCTTCCTCCTCTCTCTCTGCCTGCCTCTCTGCCTACTTGTGATCTCTCTCTATGTCAAATAAATAAATAAATAAAATCTTTGAAAAAAAAACAAATAAACAAGCAAACCTCCTGTCTCCACCCAAAGGCTGGAACTAGGTCAGCTCTGCGGAAGGCACCACATAGACTATACCTGCTCTGTCCTGGGCAAATACCATGAAGGAAGTCACTCCTCTTTGACCCACACTGGGCCTGTGAAGACTCTGGGATAGATCGCTGTCCATCACCTCCCACTCTCCCTGCACTAGCACAAGCAATGATCGCATCCCTCCCCCTTACCACTAGGTGCAGTAGAAATGGTGGAAGGGACCCCTACTGATTGCTCCCATAGTACACTAAGTGAACCTCAGCAAAGAGATACTCTATTCCCCATATACACAGGATACATCAGCCACAGATGTTGAAATGATCAGGCGAGGATTTTAAAACAGTGATCATAAACATACCTCAACAAGAAATTACACATAGAAAAATAAAAAATCTCAACAAATGCAAAATACAAGGAAGAACCAATGAATATTTTAAAACTGAAAAGTATAATAACCACAATTTTAAAACTTGTCTGATGAGCTAAGTAACAGAATAAAGATGATAGAGGAAACCATCAGTGAATTTAGAATATATCAATAGAAATCATCTCATCTAAATAAGCTACAGAAAGAAGATAGATTGAAAAATTGAGCAGAGCCTCAAAGTTGTGCAATAATAATAAAAGAGCTAATATCCGTGTTATAGGAGTTCCAGAAGAAGGAGAGATTGTAAGATGAAAAAATATTTGGAGAAATAAGAGCAGAAAATTTATAAAACTTGATTGAAAACATCAACCCACGAATTCAAGAAGGTCAGAGAATCCTAAGTAGGAAAAATCCAAGGAACCCAAATATATTCTAACCATTTTTTTGAACGCAAAACAAAAAACTTGAAAGTAGCCCAAAAGAAATGAAACACTACTTGCAGGAGAACAGTAATTCAAATGTGTCTGGATAAATAATGAGAAACCATGCAGATGAAAAGAAAGTGGCACAATATACTTCAAGTGCTGAAATAAATGTCAACTCAAAGTTCTATATTCATCAAAAATGTTCCTTAGGAATGAAAGTGAAATAAACATGCCCCCAGATGAAAGAAAACTAAGAGAATCCATAGCAAGTAGTCTTGCTTTAATAGAATTGCTAAAGGAAGTTCTTCAGAGAGAAATAAAATAAAGAAAAAAGAAAACTTGGAAAATTAGGAACAGAGAGAGCCCAATGGAAAGACAAACAAGTCGTTAAAAATGGTACCCTGTTCTTCTCCTCTTAAGATTTCAAAATCCTGTTTGGTGGTAGAGAGCAATAAGTTGTTGTACATTGTCTGATGTTATTCTTGATATGTGTGGAGGCAGTACTTAAGAAAATTGTGAAAAGGGAAGTGGGTCCAGGAACAGAAGTGGTGGTCACTTTCTACATTCCATTTGAGTGGTAAAATATTGATACTAGGGAACTACAATATACCAAGATGGATTTTAAATTTCTAGGCTGCACACACATACGCAGACATCTCACACATTAAACAAAAATAAATACTCAAAACTATTGATGAATAATAATGAAATACTGAAAATGCTCAAGTGATCCACAGGAAGTCAGAAAAAGATAAACAGAGTAAAGGGAAACAAAACAAAACAAAATAATAAAATGGAAATTTTATTAAAAAATATTTAAAAAATAATAAAAATAAAAAATAAACATTAGCAAAGCAATAATTATGTTAAATGCAAATGTTCTAAACATCTCAGTTAGAAGGCAGAAATGATCAAAATGGATTTTGTTTTTTAAAATAGGCTCCATGTCCAATGTGGGGGTTGAACTCACAACCCTGAAATCAAGAGTCACATGCTCTACCCACTGAGCCACTCCAGTGCTCCCAGAATGGATTTTTTAAAAAAAGACTTGAGCTAAGTATATGCTGTCTTCAAGAAACTGACTTCAAATATAGCTATGTTTAGATAGTATGTTGTATATATATATAGTATGTTATATATTATGTAGTACGATATATAGTGTGTGTTAAAAGTAAAAGGATAGAAATGTATAATATGCAAACACTAATAGAAAGAAGGCAGGACTGTCTATCAGACCAAGTAGCCTTCAGATCAAAGAAAATTATCAAGGATAAAGAGAAACATTACATAATGATAAAAGAATTAATTCACCAAGAAGAGCTAACAATCCTAAATGTGTATGCACCAAGGAACAGCGCTTCAATATACACAAAGTAAAAACTGACAGACCTGGAAACATAAATCGACAAATGCACAATTATGACTGTGGATTTTAAGATCTCTCTGTCAGTAAGAAACACAATACCTAGACAGAAGATCAACGAGGCCATAGAAGAACTGGGGAACACCATTACCAGAGGGGATCTAATTAACATTTACACAATGTTTTTCGCAACATTAGCAGAATACACATTCTTTCCAAGCACACATGGAACATCTATTTAATAGACCATATTCTGAACATAATAATTTAAAAAAAACCCCAAACCAAAAAATAACAACAAAAAAATAGACCATATTCTGGCCCATAAAACAAAATTCAACAAATTTATGTGTTTGGGCCATAATAGAATTAAACTAGAAACAAACAGCAGAAAGACCATCTCCAAACTTTGAAGAAGGAAAATCCCCAAACTTTAAAAAGATTAAATAATGTATTTCTAAATAATCCAAAGGGAAGTCTCATGGGACATTGGAAAATGCATTGAATTGAATGAAAATAAAATTAAAACAGAAAATATTTGCGGGATATAGACAAAGCCGCAAACATGGAGAAATTTATGGCACTATATACTTCTATTATATAAATACTTCTATTAGAAATACTACTTCTGCACGAGGCCTTGCTTTCTTGCAGTTTGCAGGGAAACGGGACTTTCATAAGGTTAACCAAGGAGGTTCGCCAGTATTTATTATCTCCTTAATGTGATGCTCAAGTATGTAGAGATGGTGCCCTCAGCTCACCACCCCTGCCTGACCACGGGCACGATCGTTAGTGCAAGCCACCTGGGACCCCGAGACGGCAGGACGCACTTGGATGGAGGGGTGCGCGCAGACGGGCTGACCAAGGCCCAGAGCCTAGAGCTGAGAACTCTTGAGGTGTCCTGGCAACTGTTTCTGAAGCACGAGGCAGTGGCTGTTGGCCTTCTCGGCATGAATTTCCCATCTCAATATGAGCTTCCCCTTCCCATCATCATTTCCCCTTCCTAACATCAATGTCCGCTTTTCCAAGATCGATTTTATCTTCTTCCTGCCCTGTCTCGATTCTATGCAAGAGAATGATTCTTCCCCATGTTCATGCTCTACAGGGAGCCAGGGCCTGTCCTCAACCCACACATTTGGTCCAGCAGCCAGGGAAGCTGCGTCACTCTTGGCATGTAGGGTCCCTGCAGTCCTATCCCTGGGACCCCTTGTCAAGGTCCCCACTCAGATGTCCCCATGACTTCCATGTCCCACCTAGCGCCATGGGCCTCAGAACGCCCTAAGCAGGCAGCATCTTTGAGTAGTTTTTAACCTCCATTCCCCCACTGTCCTCTGAATGTGGTTTTCTCCCTTTCCTGTGATCCTCCAGGATTCAGCTGATCTTGCCTCGTATGTGCTCCCTATCTTCCCAGCGGGTGCGGTGGCGTGGACAGGCCTGCTTCGAAGCAGACCTGCCCAAGTTCAAACCCCTGTCTCACCACTTACTTTGCACCTTTGGGAGAACCTCTTACCCTTACCCTCTGTTCCCAACAGTACCTCGGGGGCGGCCATAGTCCCCGTGTTCCTCGGAGGACTAGCTAAATTAATGCAGAGCACAGACAGCTGGAAGCTGGTACTCACGAGTCCAGCTCCTTCTCCCGGCCCTTTGAATATAGAACCTTCAAGATCTAAAGTGTCTCCACCCAGGAGGTCAGTTAGTGCAGGAAGGTCAGGAAGAGGCCGAGTTTGATTCCCCTTGTGTCTCACCACGTAGACGCTCCCCTTCTTGAACCCCTCAGAAGACTGTGTGCTCGGATAACCACAGCATGTGATGTTCAGACCCGGACGCCCTTGCGAGTGGAAGCAAGTGTCGTCAGTTAATAGCTGGGACGACAGGCATGAGCCAGGGCTGCCTGGATGAACCCAGACGGAGTCAGCTCCGGCTTGTAGGACTCGGCTTGTAGGACTCGTGAGAACAAAGGCTGTCTGTCAGCCCCAGCCTCCCTCCGTCTTGGAAAAGCTCCGCCGCGCTCCAGCTTTGGGCAGCCAGGGCCGACTTCTCCACGCAGAGGATGCTCCCCTTTGCGCAGCTGGCACGTTCAGCACCTGTAGGAAGAAGAGTCGTTTCCAAAGCCTCCAAGTCAGTAAACAAACCGCCCGCACGGGTCTGAAAATAAAGTGGCCAACAGGTGGGCTCACTCAGGGGTCCGCGTGGCCGCCGTCCTGGGCCACCTCCAGGCAGGGGCCCCCCTCCTCCTTACATCACAGTGGAAGGAGCGTGACGAGCGCTCCGGAATAATTAGCGGATGACACACTGCCCCCGAGGGATGACGGGATAACAGCAGAGCAACAAAGCTCCGGAGAATTTCGAAACGCCGGTGGCGTTATAAGCTTCACGAGGCAGACAGGCTGAGCCAGAAGCGCCCGGGCCGAGCCAGCTCTCTGATGCCGGGGCCAAGGCCGTGCCAGCGCACCGCGTGGGGAGCGCAGATACTGATCGCTCCTCTCCGCGAGCGCCTGCCGCTGCCCCATCGGGAGCAAGATCAATTAGGATCGGAGAGAAAAGTCCGCAGGGGATTCGAGAATCCTCCCTCCCCGGCTGCTGCGGCATGACCCTCCACCCACGAGGCAGCGCCCACTGCCCGTGGCGCTTTCTTCCGTGGCCCCCTTCCCGCCGTCAGACAGACTCGCGGGGACCCCACTGCCCATTTCCCAGAGCGTGTCCGGAGGTATCAGGGCCACGGGTGGGAAAGAGGAGGAGGAGCTGTTCACACGGACTCACAGGGAGCACCACCAGGGAGGAGGGTGACGTGAAACCCACCTCCCGTCCCCCCCAAGGGCGGCGGGCGGCCGCAGACATCCTAGCTTGGGCGGCTTGGGGAATCACAGTCTAAGGGACAGGAGGGAGAGTGGGCATAGCTCTTCCTGCAGGGGCTTCCGCCAAGAAAAGTGGAGAAGCCCAGAGCCGACTTCCCGGGGAAAGCTTTCTGGCACTGCCCCTCTGGTCATGGGCGAATGCCCCGGCCCCCGCGGCCCCCGCGGGCCAGCACCCTCCCTCTGTGGACAAATGCCCTAAGAGGAGCAGGGCTGCGAGGGGAGGGGAGAAGGCAGGGGAGGCAAGAGGGTGAGCGGGGACCGCAGGGGAACACCGCCAAGGTGTCCCCTGTGGGCCCCTCGCAGCCCCGCGGCCCGAGGGGCTTGCGCACGGCCCGCCAGTCTCCCCCACGCTAGCGGGCCGGCGGCCTGTCGCGGCTCAGCAGAGGCACGCTAAGAAGTTCATTGTCTTGTTCAGATAAAAGGCCCTTCGCGAATGCTCCAAACAGACACGACGTGCCCGCCGTAGCCGTGAAGTCCCTCATGGTGTGACAGATGCGTCTGCGATTTAATTCCTGTGCATCCGATGAATATTCATACGTATCAGATGAGAATTGTTTGGCTCTCGTAAGACTCTGCAATATCTCTTGGTCAACAAACAGAAAGAGGGGTGCGCTTCTGCCAAGTGGACGTCCTGTGTTAGCACACGTTCACCGGGGCCCTGGCGCGCCGCTCAGGTCGGAGCCGAGCCGCCGCAGGAGGACACACCTGTCCGCGGCGATCAGGGGCCCGGGCACAGGGCTCGGCACACACCCAGGGGCCTCCCCAAGCCCAAGGACCCGACCTCTCGTGCCCTCTTGTGGGGTAAAGCCCGCACGACATCAGCCCTGCTCCCTTGCCGTGAAGACGGCCGCGGAGCAGGACTCAGACCGAATGCGTCCGGGAAACGCGCACAGGGGGAAGAAGTCTCCCTACATCTGTTCAACACATTTCGATTTTTACATCCTACCCCTGAGAATTAGCTTTTAAATGCTCTAGACCCCAAAGCTGTTCCCCCATCTGGGCCACGGTATTCAAATGTACTGATTTCGTGCCAATGTGTGTGTTCTCCGAATGGCTTGGAGAAGCCATCACTCGCCCCCAGTTTGAACCATTCTCCTTGGTGCCGACCAGCCTCAGAAGTTACTCCATCTGTTAACAACTTATTCGGAAAACAGAAAAACCTCAGCTGAAGTTGTGTTTGTTAATTGCTGGATCAATCATTCTTTCTGTAGGACGGTTTCTGTGTCTTCTAACCAGCCCCAGGAGACCATTTTCAGATTTTTTCCAACGCAATGCATACTTTAAGTTAGAGGAAGGCTTTAATGGTTTAATTGTACAAACCATCAAATACCTTATGCCCCGAATTTGGACAAATGTAACGACCGTGGATGAATTATGGTCATATAGGCTGTCATATAGTGCCTCCTTCGCTTCCATATAGTGTGTGTGGCATATTTTATATTCCTATGTCATGTTATACATCATATGTTATATTACATATTATTGGGTTGGGCAGACTTTATCTCAAGGGGAAACATAGTCAGTGTTTCAGGCTTGCGACCCGGGTTTCACCTCTTCACCTTTGCCGTTGTAACAAAAGTAGCCACAAGCAGTCTGTAAATGAGCGAATGTGTCCATATCCGAATAAAAGCAATGCTGTTTCATGAAAGAGGTGGCGAACCCATGGGCCAGAGTTGGCCAATCCCTGATGTGTTTCACGTCACAGATCACACTTCACTCCCAACTGTGGGTCGCAAAGAAGACTGCATACTACACATTGGAAACATTTCATATCTGTGAACCGAACAGCCCAGAAATGGTACGTAGAGTCACTCCCTGCACAGCAGGTGTTTCCAGAAGGCGTCTGATACCATGAGTGACACAGGGGGAGAAATGCATCAGTGAAATTCTCAAAACGTCGACACTGAATGTGAATAGATTGAAAAGCGAATGTGGAAAGGCTCCGTGAATCTGCTCCACTCTCCTATTAGAAGCGGCAGGCACTCTGTCCCGGGCCTTGAGGGAGCCCCACTCTCCTCTTGGGATCCTTTGTGCCAGGAGCCGCTGCCCCAGTCCCACGTCCCAAGCACGCTGCAGGCAGAATCTGGGCAGACATTGTCTCCTTGCTAAGATAAATGCTTAAAACAAATGCTCTGCTAAATCTCAGGTACGGTTTCCCTGCCACTTAGTGGGAACTTAACCACTTCTACATCACTCCTGATGGATTGACTTGCAGCAGCCTTCCTTGATTTGGGATTGTGTTTTCAGGTGATGGAGTCCCCCAGGCTTTCCTCTTCCTCAGAGATTTCCCGGGGGTCCGTATCTTGAAGGTTTGCGAGTCTGGGTGGGTGTCCAGTGAGCTCCGCAATCCTCGTTGAACAGCTGAATTTCCTGGTGATAGTTCAGGGCTAGTCATTCATGGTTGTCCCCCAACATTGGCTCTTAAACCCCGGAAGTGAAGAAAGTGCGCGCGCATGCGTGTGTGTGTGTGTGCATGAGTGTGTATGCGTGCACACAGAGAAGTAAAATGTCACCAGAGACATGTTCGTGACCATGTGGACAAGCAGGAAGAAATAAGAAAAGATCTCAAAAGTCAAAAATGAGAGAGGACCGTGGGACAGCTTTTAAAATTGAGCTAAGCTTCCTGAGTGATCGGAAACTTGAAAGAAAGTTGAGCTCGAACGGTGACAGGATACAAACGCCTTAAACTGCAGGGCGAAGAGGAGACATTGCCAAGGAGAGTGGAACTGGAATCCAAGAAATTAATAGCACAATACAAAACTGAATGTGTCAACAAAGACTGGGAGGTGGGCGTAGTTGATGATAAATTCAATATCAGTAGCTCTTCAATAAAAGTCATGTGGTCATGAATATATTAATAAGGCGACCAGATGTAGAGTAAAGATGGTCACAGTCCCTCCATGTGTGTGTGGGGGGGTTCCAGGAATCCAGGGAGAAGATGGTGATGCCCAAACCCACCTACCAAACGGAGGGAAGACAGAAGCAAGTGACGGCATCACTCACTTTAATCAATCAATCCATTTAATCTCATTAATTGGTTATTGGTAAGCTGAGGCTTCTTTTCAGATACTGGTCGGCATCTTGGTTTTCTTCTCTGTTCATTTCCTTGGTCTATTTTGTAATTACATGCTTTCTTTCTCATTAATTGGAGTATTTTATTTATTACTTGTTATTGTTCCAATATATTCTCCAAAGTTGTCAGAGGTCTTATATTCTTTATAGTTTCGCTTACTAAATAACAGTGTATCGTTTCTAAAAATCAAGTCCCTGATCCTTCTCTTCAGGCTTACAAATCTACATCACACTCAGAAAGACTCTTGCCACATGAGTACTATAAAAAGTATCTATGCTTTCTGCCACTAATAATTAGATTTCAGTGCTTGAAACTTTCTGAAATTTATTTACAACTTGGCATATAAATCTAACTTGTTTCGTTTGGGATTGCCAATTTTCTCAAATAATCCATATTTTCCACATTGATTTGAAATACGACTATTATCATAGACCAGATTTCTATATTTGCTTTTTCTGAATTGTTGGAATCTGTCCTGTTGATCCTTTGGTCTCTACCCCGCTGCTTTGATTGGTATTAACTTTGGATTTTGCCATTTGGGGAACTTTAAAAAATGTAAGTATATATCAAAGATAGTAAAGAGAGGGACTGGGCACCCTTCCCATTTCGCTCAGTGGTAACATCTTACGTAATTATAGTGCAATATCAGAACAAGGAAGTCCACATTGTACAGCGTGTGTGTATTGTTCCCTGTCATTGTATCACAGATCACAAATTTGTCTAACTACGACTGCAGTCGGGATGCAAAAATATCCCACTATCAGGAAAATCTCTCCCGTGAGACCCATAGTAGTCACCCCCCCCAACTCTCCCCCCATCATCCCTAACCCCTGGCAACCGCTAATCTGTTCTCCATCTCTATAATTTTGTTTTTCCAAGAATGGTGTATAAATGGAATCATACAGTCTGTGACCTTTGTTTTTTTTTTTTTAAGATTTCATTTATTTATTTGACACAGAGAGAGAGATCACAAGTAGGCAGAGAGGCAGGCAGAGAGACAGGGAGAGGAGGAAGCAGGCTCCCTGCTGAGCAGAGCGCCCGATGCGGGCCTCGATCCCAGGACGCTGAGATCATGACCTGAGCCGAAAGCAGAGGCTTTAACCCACTGAGCCACCCAGGCGCCCAGTCTGTGACCTTTGGAATTGGCTTTTCCACTCCACCTAATGCCCTTGAGACCCATCCAAGCTGCTGTGTGTATTCCTGGTCCACTCCATGTACGATGTATCACTGCTGACTTGACCATTCCTTCAGGGACTTTGCAGTTGTTTCCACTTTGGGACTCTTATGAATAGAGCTGCTAGAACAGTTATTTACAGGTTTGTCTGTGGATGTGAGTTTTCACGGATCTGAGATAAATGTTCAAGAGTACAACTGCTGGGTTGTGTGGTGAGTGTGTGATTTAGTTTTTTAAGAAACTGCAGTTTTTGCCAGAGTAACTTACCATTTTATATCCCCACCAGCAATGTATGAGAGATCAAGTTTCTCTGCTTCCTCGCCGAATTTTGGGATCATCACCATTTTTTCTTAATTTTAGTCCTAATAAATGTATAATGATATCCCATCGAGGTCTTCATTTGTATTTCCTTAATGCAAATTAGGCTAACAATATTGAATATCTTCTTAACTGGTTTCTTGCCATCCACATGTTCTCTGCATGCCTTTTGCTCATCTTTGTAATCAGATTATTTTTTTTACTTTGATTTCTGAGAATTCATTATTTTATATAGGAGTCCTTGTCAGATATGTGGTCTGCAAACATTTTTCTCCCTTTTTCTTTCCGTGTTCTTAGCAGGGTATGTTGTAGAGCAGAAGTTTTAATTGCTGATGAAGTCCCCTTCATGATTTTTTTTAAATATACAACATGCTTTTGATATAGTAACTAAAACCTGTTCACCAAGCCCAACAATTTCCCCCTCTATTTCTTTTCTAATAACATCATGTTTTATTTTTAAATCCCTGCTCCATTTTGCATGAGTTTTTGCATCAAGTGGGAGATACGCGTGGAGGGTCTCTGGAGTTTTTTGCCTGTGGATATCCAATTCAACGTTATTTGTTGAAAAAACGATCTTCCACAACTCCATCAAAAATTAGTGGCCGTAGTCGCGGAGGTATTTAGGGGCCCACGATTTTGTTCCACTGATCTCCGTGTCTACCTTCTTCCCGTTCTGGCACAGCCTAACCTACTAAGGCTACATAGTAAGTCTTGAAATTGGGTAGAACGATGGCTCCTGCTGTGGTCTTCTTTTCAAAGTCGTTGGGGTTCTTCAATTCCTTTGCCTTGCCATACGACTGCAGAACCGTCTGGTCTGTATCTGTTGAAACCCTTCAGAGATTTTATAGGAATGGTGTTAAATCTGTCTATCGGTCTGGGGAGAATTAACCCCCTTACTATGCTGAGTTTTCCGGTCTCTGAATCTCTCCATTTATTTAGATATTCAATGAGAACTCTGCCAAGATACAAGTCCCGTACCTGTTTCCTTAGACCGACGCCCACGTGTTTCATTCACTGAAAGATGGCACGATGCATAGTATTTAAAACTTCAGTCCCTCACGTTCGTTGCTAATATACAGAAATGAACCTGATGTTTTGTACGTTGACCTTACACCCTGCAACCTTGCTGACCTCACTGATGAGTTCTGGAAGTTTGGGGACTTTGGATTTTTTTTCTTGTTTACTGTATTTTCCTTGGTACTTTTCATGTCATCTGCCGACAGGAGCAGACTTAGATCTTCCTCTCTGGGCTATATGACTTGTGTTTCCCTTCTTGCTTCTAACAGTGCCGAGAACCTCCAGCACGCTGTTGAATAGCAGTGATGAGGCTGGACACCCTTGCCTTGTTCCCGACCATGGGGGCGTCTTCCACTGTTGGACATGATTTTAGCGGCGAGGTCTTGTTCTTTAGCAAGTTAAGGAAGTTCCCCTCCACTTCTAGTTTTCGGAGAGCTTTTTTTTTTTTTTTTCATAAATGAGTGCTGAATTTTTCAAATGCTTTTTCTTCTTCAGTTGCGAGAATCGTGTGACCTTTCTTTTTAGCATGTGACTATAGTGGATTATCTTAATGGATCTCTTTTAATATTCAAGCATTCTCGTGTACTTTGGACACGAGTTCTTTTTACATAATGGAGAGTTCTATTTGCCAATATTAAGAGTTCTTGCATCTTCATGAACATAATGATCTAGGTTTTCTTCTCTTTTTTTGTACTATCTTTGTCCTGTCTTGCTCTTTGGGTGATATTTGCTTCACAGAATGAGGTGAAAATGTTGCCTTCTCTTTTATTTTCTGGAAGGAATTCTGTAGAATGTGTGCTAATTCTTCTTTAAATACTTGGTAAAATTCTCCAGTGAAACCATCTGAGTCTGGAGATTTCTTTTTCAGGAGCTTTTTAATTATAACTTTAGTAGTCTTAATTGTTAAATGGCTTCAAATGATCTATTTCATATGAGGTGAATTGTGGGAGTTTATTTTCTAAGGAACTGGTCCGTCTCGCGCAAGGCATCAAATCTGTGTGTGTGCAAATGTCCGCAGTGCTCCCTTCTTTTCCTTCTGATGTCCACGGGGTCTGTCATGGTACCCTCTGTTTCTCCCCGGTATCAATAATTTGTGTCTTCCCTTTATTCCTTCGTCCGTCTGGCCAGAGATTTGTCCATCTCGTCGATCTTCGCAAAGCACCAGCGTTCCCTTCCATTGATTTTCTGTATTGTTCTTCCATTCACGATTTCACCAATTTCTGCTCTTCTCTGTGTTCCTTCCTTCCTTCTTCTTGGGCTAGGTTTGTTTTGCTCTTTATTTTCTGGTCTCTTTCTTTTTTTTTTTTCTTTTAAAGATTTTATTTATTTATTTGACAGAGAGACATTACAAGTAGGCAGAGAGGCAGGCAGAGAGAGAGGAGGAAGCAGGCTCCCCGCTGAGCAGGCAGCCCGACATGGGCCTCGATCCCAGGACCCTGAGATCATGACCTGAGCTGAAGGCAGAGGCTTTAACCCACTGAGCCACCCAGGCGCCCTTCTGGTCTCTTTCAACGGGAGCTTCTGTGCCTCATTGAAGAATTTATTCTTTTTGCTGCAGACCTTCGGTGCCGTGAATCCCCCTCCCCGCTCTGCTGCCGTCTCACACATGCAGGTCAAACGCGTTTTCATTTTCATTCAGTTTGGTGGTTTTGTTTTTTGTTTTTCTTATTCCTCGGAGACTCCCACTTTGACCTTCGGATTGGAAGTGGATTGTTGAGGTTCCCACTGTTTCTCTAAACACGTGGAGAAAACTAGCCCCAGAAGATTATCTTCCACTTATCTTTCTGTTACTTCTACTTCAATCTTACGGTGGTCAGAAAACACACCATGCGGAACTTCGGTTCTTTCAGATCTGTTGAGTCTACGTTATGGTCTCGGCTGCCGTCCACCTTGGTGTCTCTTCTGCGGGGTCTTGGAAAGAAGCGACTCTGCCATTTGGGGGAAGGCTCTATGTATGCAGGCTAGATCCTGGTCATGGATGGTGTTTTTGAGCTCTGTGCACTTCCTGTTCTCCTATCTCAGTTGTTTTCAGTCAGATAGAACAGCGTCGAAGTCCTCAGTGTGGACTTCTCTTTCTCCTTCCAGATTTATTCATTTCTGCTGAACGTACTTGCTAGCCCTTTGGGTCATTCATCCTCGGAACTCCTGTGTTTCTTTGTGGATTGACTCTGTCATATGCAATGTTTCTTTCTAGCACTGGTGATTTCCTTTTCTCTAAAGTCGACTTTATCTGATATTAACAGGGCCACTCTAGCTTTCTACTGATCAATATTTGTACAGTATATCTTTTCCATCGTTTTACTTCCCACCAATGAGTATCATTACGTTCAAGTGAGGTTTTGTAGGCAATATATAGTTGAGTCATGTTTTTTAACCCATTCTGTTGATCTGTGTCTTTTAATTGGTACATTGAGAACATTTATCTTAATTTAACTATTGATACGTTAAGGTTTAAGTCTGCCATTTTACTTTTCAAGTGTTTCTTCCCTTTTTGAATTTCTCTGTTTCCTTCTTCCTATCTTTATTGGGTTTCTTGATCTTTTCTAGAATTCATCTTTAGTTATAGGAATTTTGGATGTATCTCTTTGGGTTGCTTTTTTAGTGATTGCTCTAGATGTTACATTATATAATATATTCCAAAACTTACAAAGTCTGTTGGTGTTGACATTTTACCAGTTCAAACCAGGTGAGGAAAAACTGCCTCCCTTAATACCTTTTTACCCTCCGTGGTTAATAATATAGTTGATTAAAATATTTCCCCTAATACATTGGGAACCATATAATTTTGTTCTGGCCACCAAACATAATTTAGAAAACCCAAGAACAGAATTAAAGTCTACTGTATTTATCCATATTTTTGTTCTACTTTGTTTTCCTTTCCTTCCTGATGTTCTGAGATTCTCTCTCTCTCTCTCTCTCTCTCTCTCTCTCTCTCTCTCTCTCTTTTTCTATTTGGAGTACTTCCTCTTGCTGATATTTTCAGGCAGGAATGTGGGCAATAATTTCTCTCAGTCTTCACCTAAGACTGCCTTTATTTCATCTTGATCACTGAAGGATATTTTTGCTGGATCTAGAATTCTTGGGATCAGACTTTTTTTCAGCACATTGAACGACATGTCACCTCCTTCTGGTCTCCGTGTTTTCAGATGAGAAATCCACCATCACTAAGATGGGCCTCCCCTGTAGGTAATTCGTCATTTCTCCCTGGTTACCTTCAAGACTTCTTGTTGTCTTTAATTTTGGGACATATAACCATTACTCTGTCCTTGAGTGGGTTGCTTTGAGTTTCTCAGGTTTGGGGTCCACTTAGCTTTGTTAGCCTGTAGATGTCTCCCGACATCACTTTTAGGAGCAGGGACAGGCACCGCTTGAGGGGCTGTGGCGGTCCAACCTCCCCCGTCTGATCTCCACTGACGCCACAGGATCCAGGAGAAGGGCTTGCGGCCGCCCAGCATGAGGGAAAGTCCTAGCTCCTCACTCTGCCTCCTCTGACGCCATCCGGGTGGGAAGTTGGAGCGCCTTGTTGGCTCATCAGAAGTGGATGTCTAGGCTCCTCGCGTGGGTGTTACAAGATCGCCAGCGTTTCCAGTGTCCAGTCTGAGTGTATGAGGCCAAAGAGGAAACCCAGAGAACTCCTCGCCCTGTCATTCCTGGGGCTCCAAGCTCCCTAACCAGTGTGCTTCTCCTCTCTGCCAATCAGAGTCGATCCTATATTTGTTCTATAGATAAGTTCTAAGGATTTTAGTTGCATTTATTGGGAAGCATAGGGAAATGTCCATCTACTTCATTTCCCCAGCAGTAGAAGTCACTAGAACATGTTCTGCTTCTGGTAAAGAGTAGCAATCTCCATTCATGTTTATTTTTCAAAATTATTTTGGCTCTTATGTTTTGCTCTTTTAGAGACTATTTGGGATAAACTTGTTGAGTTCTCTCTTAAAATTCCCACTGGGATTAAATTAAATGTAAAGTGATTCTGTGACCCAGTTCTTTAGAATATTCAGGAATGCAATTGTAAATAATCCAGGGTCTCATAGCAGAACGATTAAAAATCTTAGGTTCATAAATCAACTCTGCATCCTTAACAAAGATCCCAAGATCAAAGGCCTTCCACTTCATACATAACAGGTTGATCATCGAGTTCTGCTTCAACAGGTCTTTCCTCATCAGTGACTTTTTTTTCCCCCTCCGACACCACACTGCTCTATTATAAAAACTCAGCTTTTCTCAATTTTCCACCGTAGCGGCAGGGCTGCGAACTCCTGAGAGTGTGAGCCACACTTCCTGGGGGGATACACTTCCCAGCCTTCCTCAGCTCGCTGCTCTTAAATGAGAGCTCTCAGCCGATCGCGGCGTGGCCTGTCCCGGTTCATAGAGAATCTGTAAGCTCCGGCTTTAGCTGCCTCCCCTTCTTGAGAAAGCAGACCGAGATCCTTAAAAATAGAGCAAACAGGAGTTTCCTGATTGTAGTACATGTCTGTGTTTGTTTTCTACTGGTTACATAAATAGAGCAAATCTCTCGACAGAGAATTAGATCTCATCTCCTGGGCTCCCAGGAGGGAGTGTTTTCTCTTCACTTGCCATTTCCGCAAGAATGTGACAGCAGGAAGGAGGAGGTGGTGGTATTAAAACAAGGAGTTATGACTGCAAGTTGCAGAAGGAACATTTTTGGACAGATGTCGGAAAGAAGAATTTCTGGTCTGGAGAGTAATTTTTATGTAAGAGCGTATGATGCAAATCACAGTGAAATCGGAAAACGGAGAAGTACTTAAGACAAAGTGGGACTTTTAAATTCAATAACCAGCACGAAAGGCGCCTTAAGTAACAACATCCTTCGCAGAGATCATACTGGCTCCCCGCCCCCACCCCCGGCCCGACACACATTCCATGTCAGGGCACTGAGAACACCGTGGAGAAGGTCTTCGTTTCACAATGACACGTGACAAGGCTTGGCTCGACCCTGCCTGACTCCGTGTCTCTTTGTTTCAGGATGAAACGTAGGCACGCCCAGAAGAACCCTCTTTTTTTCCTTACTGGATAAAAGGACTCTGGGGGCGAGGGGTAGGAGGAAGACGAGGAAGGCCTTCTTTGTGACTGAATCACAAAGATGAAGTGACGATAGGCTTTCCTCTGGACGAGTACACTGTGTCCAGAGACGCTCACTTACTGGCAGATGAATTTAATCAGCTTGGACGGGTTGAGCTCCCAGCGTCCCAAGAGGAAACGGGCCCGCTCCTTTGCTTCAGCATTCTTGTGTGGTGCCATCTCGGAGAGGGCATTGTCCGTGAGTGGCGTGTTACGGGTTGAAGGATTCCCTGCCCCTCCAGTTCCTGGGTTGGAGCCCTAACCGTTCGGAGCCCTAACCCTAGCACCGTGGAATGAGATCTGTTTGGAGACCGGATCCTTACGGAGTGTGATTAAGTTAAAGCAAGGCCCTACAGGTGGTGGGTTCTTTCAAGAGGCGGAGATGAGGACACAAGGACACAGAGCAGGAGGACCATGTGGGGGCACAGGGAGAGGACGGCCGGTCTGCGCCGCAGGAGGAACAACGGGCCTGCACCTGGATCTCAGACGTCCGGCCTCTGTCACCGTGGGAAACAAACGCCTGGGCTCCCGCCGCCCATCACGGTCCCCGCAGCCGCTAGTGGACTCACGCGTGGTCTTACACCACCTTGGCAATGGAGCCGCCCAAAGCGCTTTTCCTATGGATTTCAATCACAGACAAGCAGCAGAATGGGAGGCGAGTTATTTGTGAACCTGGGAGGAGGGACACGGAGAAGGAGTCCTCCCCTGAGGGCTCTCCTGGAGCACGGACTTGCGGCCAACGTCCCAGTGCCTCCGGGGGGCAGTGTCCGCGGGCCGTGCTGCGCTCACCGCACGTGACCCTGCCTGCTCCTGGCCCCCACGCTCCTCCCATCACGGCCTGTCCTTCCCTCTGTGCTTGTGGGTTGGACCGCCTCCCCTTGGGGCTGTAGCTTCCGGAAAACACGGTCCCCGGGCTGGTGGTTGTGTTCTCAGCCCCTCACATGGCTGCCTGGCTCACTATTAAATGTACGCTCACAAATTATTGGATAAGTAATAAAAAAAATTGTAAGTTTCTGTCTGCTTCCGGAAAAGCAACAGAATGAAGGGTTTAAAGATTCTGCCATGTTTGTACCGTCCCCACGCATGAGTTTTAATAAAGCCCTTGCACCTTATACCCCAATAAGGGAAGGGCCCCCAAGGCCTGGGAATAGAAGGAAATGAGGGCTGTTTATCCTTCGTGCTATATTATCAGACCCATCTCAGATGTTAACTCATCCACACCAACTGCGGACTCTCTGAATACAGACCACCGAACGCTGGTGACACAGGCCGGATTCCCTTCATTCGGGTAGGTAAAGGGGGGTGGGTCGGCCCCGTGTCGTGTGCTACTTGACACAGAAACTTCTGGAAAGGCTCTGTGAGAAAGGAGTGCTAAGACACCAGTCCTGGAAGAGAAGCGGTTAGAAGTCCCTTGGGAATTGAGTCTGTGAGGTCCCGAAGGATCCCAGTGAAGTCATTCAGCCAACCCAGGGTTTGAAGCCAACTCAACAGAGCCACTTAGACCCTTCCGTAGCTGAGTGATCCATAATCCAGGGTCTCCCAGGAGAAGGCCTGGGATGCGTACACAACACGTCAGCTCCAGATACTCAATGAAGACTTCACCGTCAGGCCGCTGGCCCCACGCCTAACGAGTTAATCTGAAGTCCTTACCACCTGGATGCGTCTTTCTTCATCATGCAAATGACAACTTGTGGTTTTATTACGACCAGAATCAGTGTAATTCAGTCAGTAGTGTTTGTCTCATCATTAGAGCATGACCCGTGTTAGCCCGGCAAGCCCGTGGATCTCAGGAGCAAGACTCCATCTCCTGGCGGGGGTCTCGTGCGCGGCGCTGACGGAGGGGAGCTCCAGGATGCCCGGAGCGGGGCTGGGGGTCGCCTTCCCGGCCACCCCAACTTCCTGAAGTGGGTGACCTCCCCCCCTCCCCGAGCTTTGTAGGAAGGATCCGTCTTTGGCTTTCTTTGGCTTTTCCGACCAACCCTTTTCCATGGAGCCCTACGAAGCCAGATCAAGTGTTTGTATGCTGGCCTTGACGTCAGATAGGGCAACTCACATTTCACATCCTGGCGGCTTATCTCGTTTAGTCGGATCCTGTTTCATCTAATATTCCCGAGGGTTGATTCTTTGAATGGCATAGAAATTATTTCAAACAGCAGGGATCTCTGTGACACCCCAGTCCTCCTGTCTTCCCCCCAAGCCCGTCCGATACGTCGCGTGGTCCCCCAAAGTCACCAGCACTGCCTCCGGGCTGTCCCGTGGCTCCCACCTTCCGCCCGCAGCAGGGGGAGACGGGACCGCCAGGTGTGGACATGTGTGCCATGGGGACCCCGGGTCACACCGTTGCTTAGATCGCACTGTCCCGAAGGAGGCTCGAGCTCATCCCCGCGACTCGGTGGCTCACAGTCGTTGGCAATAGAAAAGAAACGCGCAGAAATAAGGGGGTCGTCCGAGGGGGGTCTTTGCCCCCTTCTAGCCTCTGAGAGCTGGATGTGGGGGTGTGGCCAGTCTGTGCCAAGCACTGTCCCGGCCCTCCCTTCCCGGAGAGTAATCCCCCCCTCTGGATCTGCTTCTTTGGGAGACGAATAATACTAGTACCTCCCTCCCAAGGCGGTGATGAGATTAATGAGGCGAGGTAAGTCATTTAAAGTCACAGAGTAAGCACTCTGTAAATGCAAATCCCATCCCTGGTTACCTTCGTTCACTAGAAAAGAGATTTGTAAAGAGCCTTTCAGCCGCGCCCCCTTCCCTCTCGGTGCTTAGCACGGAGGCCTGTAATCACTATTAGAAATTAAGCATACGCAAGCACTTCTCTTCACACTAAATAATTCACAGATGAAGAATCGGCCATAATGGGACCACCCATCTGTATTAATTGTGAGAAAATAAGCTCTCCAAAGAGCTAAGAATGCGGGGAGTCGACACAGACGTTTCTAAGGAGCCGAGCAGAGGCGGCCGTGACCGTGGCTCCAGCGCCACCTACAGCCCGCGGCGGCGGCCACCGGCGACGGCCCACCTCCAGGCTCGCCAGGCTCGGGAACCGGTTCCCTGTGCAGCAAAGTGATCAGTGTAGTAAAAAATAAGCTTCCCCACTTTGGAGGTGACAAATGATAAAATTCCATTTTGGGGAGTGTGGGGGTTTCTAGCTTCACTAACATTAAGGAACTGAGGGGGAGAAAATAAACAGACCAACATTCCTGTGCCCGGGAACCTCGGGTGGGGCTCTCACGCCCCTGCCGCTTGGGTCACAGTGATCTGTCCCCGAGCCCCCAGGAGGTCCCTGCAGCCCCAGACCCCCTCCAACCAGTGTGGGCCGGTCCTGGGGGGGGGCGGGGATGATGTCCTGGAGCACGCGGTGGCCCTGCAGGGGTGGAATGGGGTGAGTCATTCACGGGAGGAGAGCCCACACCCCCAGGTTTCCACACCCCACTCCCAGCAGGAGCGCCCCCCCAGGTCCTCAGGCTCTACCCCTGGAGGAGCCCCACACACCACGCGGGGGGCTCTCACGGCCCCAGCCCTCCCACGGCCACACCCCCGGGCTGCTGCCCGCACCTCCTGGCGGGAAGGGCCAGTAGCAGGTGCAAGCGCCGCAGTGGCCCAGGTGGGAACCCTGGGCTGGCCGCGGAGCACTCCTGGTCCCGGTCACCAGACACGTGCCATCCCCGGGCCTCCATTTTCCCGCTGTGAGCTGGGGTTTCATGGAGAATGCGGTTGAGAAGGTGACCGTAGGGGTTTCTTCTCTGCAGGGCCTCATCCTGTGTCACCCCTTCTGTGTCCCCACCGGGTGCCATCGGTCTCCTAGTGAACATGGCATAGGATGGAATATTCGGCCAGACTCAAGCCTAGCGGGGAAAGGAAGAAAGAAGCAGCAACAGGTGGTCATAAAGGAGGGTCTGACTTCAGCCAGCTGTGACTGAATTCCTCCAGGAGAGGGCAGTGACGGGACACGAGGGTCCCTGAGCAGATTTATCAAGTGGCTCTGCACCGGGGGCCTCACAAAATCCCCGACACGAAAATTATGCCGGTTCATTTGTTATCGAGAGGAAGAGAGCGACGCCACGTCTTGACGGCTAGATCACAGGGTCCCGTCTCCTTGATCCTTCCCCTGACTCCTGAGCCGTCCTTCCTCGGGATCTTGGTGTTCGTGCAAGAGAACGTGTGGCTCCCGGGCCCCCCATCTGCTGGGTCTCCTTGGTCTCGGCCCCGAAGTTATGGTGGGTCACCCTTCTACCGATTACCTGCTCCCTTCCGCGATGGAAATGGAGAGGAGTTTCCCTTCCTCACAAGGGTCCCCGCGACCTGGGCTGGGTCAGAAGAGAAGCCAGAGGACAGCAGTCCTACCACCGCCGTGTCCAGCTACAGGGCCTTGGGGCACCTGGTGGCTCAGCCATGAAGCCTCCGCCTTCAGCTCAGGTCATGATCCCAGGGTCCTGGGATCGAGTCCCGCATCGGGCTCCTGCTTCTCCCTCCCCTCCCTGCTCATGTTCTCGCTACCGCTCTCTCTCAAAATAAGTAAATAAAATCCAACGTCTGGATCTTACAATCACTAAAATTAAAAAAAAAAAGTTCATCGGGACCAAGAGCTACAAACTTCTTTGGACAAGAGAGAGAAAGAAAAACCCAGACTTCCCTGAGCGTATGGTTGTTTTGAAACTTCATTCCTGCTCAGTCGTGGAAACGGTGGTACCACGTGGGGGGAGACCGGCTGCTGGGGGCAGCTCACACAGAGCACGTGGCTCTCCGTGGGCCGTGGGACTGAGCTTCTCACCGCGGCAAGGAGCCAAGCCAGTCCGTTCAGTCCTCCCACCCCGCGAGACGAGGGCCATGTTCCGTTTCCCGGGATCATGGTCGGAGGGGAGGGCCTGTGACATTTCCACCCTCGGGATCTCAGTCAGGTTGACTTTGTCGTCAAGGACATGATCGATGATGGAAACGTGGCCGGAGAAATGTGCCCATGGGGAATGCAATTCTCAGTCCCTCAGCTCAACCCAAGGCCTGTGCTACTCATATGCTCCTGTGTTTGCTCAGGTTTTTCGGACTCGCTCCCTCAGATTCTAGAAGATGCAATGACGCCCCCACTAAGGGAGTCGTTGCTTCGTGTATTTATCTGCCCTGCTTGGTGTGGACACACCGGTGGCTTCTCTGACTTTTTCAGGGAGCCCTGCGTTCTGAGTGCTTCTGGCCTGAAGTCCTGCCATGTTTAACACCGACCCTCTTCTGTTTTTCTCTGTGTTTTTAAGCCACCTTTTTGACCAGAGGCAAGTCACTTCGCCTTCCTCGGGGGAGGGCTGGGTGTGCCGAGGGTGGACACTTCTGGCTGTGTTCGGGGGGGCGGGGGTGATCCCTGCTCCTCCAGCAACATGAGTCCCAGGGACATGAGTCACTGAGGGGTTGACTTCCGAGGGAACGCCAGCACACACCATGACCCGTTTCATGCCCCATCAGTGCTGGCGTCTACTTCTTCATCAGAACGAGGACTTGTGCTGAGATTTTTCATTGGAGTGGAGAGGTCATCTTAAAAATCTCAGTACTTTAATTTCATAGCATTTATCCTGGGTTGATTTTCAAAAATGCTCGTGCATTGGAATTCAGACAGCCCTGACCAAGACCCGTGGCCCCAGAGCCTCGGGTGATGACGGTTTGCTACCGGGCTCAAGGACCGAGAGAGGAGTTTCTGGTGGAATGTGCAGCCTTGTTCCCCGGCCTCCACGTGTGGCCATAGATATTTCGAGAAGACAGTTGATGGCTTTAGAAGAAAGCACAGGGCCTCAGAACAGACAGGTCTGTAGGGTCAAATAAAAGTGGACACAGGGAGAAGGGGGAGAGCAAAGCCGACCCCGCCGTGTGGGGAGACAGAGGCCGCCACGTGTCTGGTATTTCTCTGTACCGGGCACGGCGGAGGTCACGGTTTCGTGCACAAGGATGTGCCCTGTAACAGCACCATTGCGTTCATAAATACCTTAGTCCAAAAAAAAAAAAAGAAAGAAAGAAAGAAAGAAAGAAAGAAAGAAAGAAAGAAAGAAAGAAAGAAAAGAAAAGAAAGAAAATCTAGAAATGGAGAATTTCGCTTACCAGAAATTTGCCGTGAGGATTGTTAGGAAGTAAAGCAGTCAATGCAAAGAGCTGTACTTCTTAGGGTGTGTGAGAGAGACAGAGAGAGACAGAGAGAGAGACAGAGACAGAGAGAGAGAGCGAGAGACAGAGACAGAGAGAGACAGAGAGCGAGCGAGCTCTGGGGACGGCGGGGGTGGGGGACGCAGCAGCTCCTTGGAGTCTGAGAGCCCGGGAGAGGGGTGCTGGGAGGATTCTTGGTATTTTCCTGATCCTGCCGTCCTTTCTCTTGACCTGCTCGCCGTCTGCCGGGACACGGCCTTACGCGACTTCTTAGCACAGGGCAGTGTGACACCCACCTCCCAGGTCCTCGCGGCCCTCTGTCCCCACTCGTGATTGAAGAGAGGTCTTCAAAGCCCTTACTGAGGGTCTCGCTGGGCGTCACAGGGGAATGGCCCCACCTTCGCCCTGCTGTCTCCAGAGATCCCCCTCTGGCTCCACCTGTACAGTCTGCCCGAAAAGTGCAAGAATCACCACGACCCTGCGGAGGCAGCAGTGAGAGGGAGAAAACCCCTGCCTGGAGGACTTGCCTTTGCAGGCGGGAACCGACCTGTGGTCGGAGAGGCGCCTGGAACACACGTCCCTCCACTGATTGATATTTCTAGGTATGCCCCCCACACTTAAATGGGCGCTCCAAAGAGATGCGGATGCCCTGTCCTTTTATTCTGGCTGCGAACGAAAGTTATTTTCAGGCAAACAGCTGTGCACGGATCTCCGCGGATTAATTAGTGTTCTCTAGTGGCCTCTAGTGGCCCTTGTCAGAACTGCAGCCTGGCCCGCGCCCGGAGCCCCTGTGACCGGTCCGCAGAGACGGAGGCCACCCCCACCCCGGCGGGGCTCACAGCTCCACTGTGCGGACCGCGCCCCCTGCACCTGGCTGGCTTCTTGTCCCCATCAAAATCAAAACTGCCCACGACCCGTCTCTTCCCTCCGCCCCCCGTGACTCCGAGACCCCAACCTTGCGAGGGGGAATTCACGGTTTGCAGGGAGGCGGGTGCGTTGTCAATACAGCGAACGTCGCAGTTGTCTGTTACTCTGTCTTGCACGAGCGGGCGCCTGTGTGGCCACACACCTGCCTGCTTTTGTTTGCGGCGACAGTGAGGGGGAAGCTGTCCCTGGTCACAAGGAAAGGAACTTTCCTTGAAGACAAACCTTTTGAGAGGTCTCTTGGTCACGGTTATTTTTGAGAAGCACATTTGGGGAACAAAGACCAGATGCTTTAGACTCAGGTCCTGCCAACGAGTCTCCCCGGGGCTGCGGGCTTTTCTTCAGACAACTGAGTATCGCGGGCATTCGAGAACGTGCTTGGCTTCTGGGTCCAATGCTGGCACCCCCTCGTGCTTTGCCTGGCCCCCTCCAGCGGCGTGCGGGGCGGCCAAGGCTGCCTCCGGCGTTCGTCACCGAGTGAATCTAAGGATCTCGCCTTGGGTCAGTCTGGAGAGTGTCCTGCGTGATTTCTGTGGGCCCCTCAGTCACACTGCGTGTTTGCAGGGGGGACAGGACGTGTCGCCCACAATGTGATCCACACGTACTGTCTGGGGTAACCGTGTGAACGGTCGTAGGTCCAACGCAGGGCTTTCCACGAAGCACTCTCGTTTCCTTCCACATACCGGGTTTCTGTGCTTCGTTGTTCTAGCAAAAAATGTCCCCCAGGTATAATCAAGTTAATGAAACTTATTAAGAGAATAAATGACATGAATATGCATATTTCTAGGACCCAGAGGATCAACCCAGGTTTTTTTCAGATCACCGCACGCCATGACATTTCTCTTAGGCTAATGAAATCCACGCTAAGGGCCATTCGAAGTAACTAAAAATGTACCCTCCTTGGATAATAATTAAACTTCCAACAACATCTACCTGCGAGAAAAGGAAAAGCCCAGCTCTCCTGGAGAGACAGGGATCTTGCAGATGGAGCCTCCAAGAGCCCGACTCCTCTGCCTGCTCCAGGGCCGGGTCCGGGGAGTTAGGGGCTCACAGAACATCTACTCTATCACAGGAGCCTGTGAGCGCAGTAGATGTGGAAAAGCAACGATTCCAATGATTGCAAAAAAATGCAGAACCCTTTCGTGCTCCCATTCAGTTCCTGCTTCTCCACGTTGGGTCTCCTTGACATGTGCTTTTGCAACAGCCTAAGAAAGTCGGACGGTGGAGGCCAGGTCACAGCGCGCCCCCAACGCCTCCTCCCTCTGGCCTGGGTCAAAGCAGTCGAGGGGAAGGCAGGGGTCTGGGAGGCCGGCCTGGGGGCTGCGGACAGGCAGCCGGAGGACAGGTAGGCGGAGGAGCGCGCTGTATTGCTGCCTCCTGGGAGGAGCGGGCGCGGGTGCGCGGTGGGGTGGCTTCGGGAGACCAGCCGTAAATACAGGCTCCTAACTTTTCTGCACCACAGACAGACCCCTTTGCACCCGAGTCCCTTTTAATGCAGAAAACCGAACACCCCAAATATACAGAAGACATCTATAGTGAAATTACAAAGCGCGTCTTAAAACCACGTCAGGAGGGGCTACAGGTGTTCCTGCATTCACTCCGGAACAGGATTTTGCAGCCGGCCTGTTGATGGGTGTCATCTTGGAGGAGTCATGAGCGAAACCAAACTCTGGGGCCTCTGCACACCACAGCGGTTCCGGAGAACACGCGATTTGCACCAGCAGCCAGCCCGTCAGTGCGACGAATACTTCTCTGTGGGTTTTCCCTACGCTTATGATAAGAGGAAATGCTACATTTCACTCAGAGGTTAGTGAAAATAAACATGTGGTTTCCCCACCACGTTCCCAGGCAGGGCTGGGGGCCCCAGGGCCCCAGATTAGGGCCCTGCCACCGTGGTCCGCGTGGACTCCTGGGGTCTCTAGATCAAAGAGGAGCCTCCACCGAGAGCGCCCAGGAAGCTACAGTGTTCCCAGGCTCTGAAGACAGTGGGTCCCCCCTGCCGCGTGCTCACGGTGGGAGGGGAGGTTTCCGCCCTTCATCACGTGCAGAGGCAGGGACCCAATCTAGTGATTCCTGAGGGCACCTCATCCGTCGCCCCAGCTCGGCTCAGCCCCAGGCATCACCAGGGACATTGCCCTGGGGAGACTTAGCCGGTCCTCACAGTATCTCTTGTTCAATAACCCTCCTCCTGAGAAAGTGGGAAGGTTTCCTGTCTGGCTCACCACTGAATCCAGCCAACAGGACGTGTTCGAGAAGAATCTGCGGAACGACCATGTGAACACACAGGTGAAGGGCGTTTGGGGAGACCCGACACACCACCCACAGGACTTGACCTGAACCTTCAACCCCTTCTTTCATCTAAGGGATGCTTTCTTTTTAAGTCCTGAAAGCGGATGGTTCTCACTAAAGCCCAGGAAAACAAAACAGATAACGAGGGCTGGTGAAGAGGCGTTGGAAGTTTAGTCCTCAGTCATTGCTGGTGGGAGGTGCAATGGTGCAGCCTCTTTGGAGAAGAGTTTGGGAAATTTCCTAGAAAGATCACTCATCTACCATATGACCCAGCAATTCCACTCCTAGGAACCTACCTGAGAGAAATGAAAACCTATGTCCACATATGAACATGTACAAATGTTCCTAGCAGCATTATTCAGAATATCCAAAAACTGGAAAAAATCCCAATGTCCATGGACAGATGAGGGGATAAATAAATATGGTGTATCCATATAACGGAATACTATGCAGCAAAAAAAAATGAACTTCTGATACATACTACCACATGGAAGAATCTCAGAAACATTGTGTTAGGTGAAAGAAGTCAGAAGCAAAATGCTACGTATTATAAAATTCCATTTACATAAAATGCCCAGAAAAGCCAAATCCATTGAGACAGAAAACAGAGCAGATAGCCCAAGGCTGACAAGTATGGAGGATCTCTGTGAGGGGATAGAAATGTTCTAAAATCAGGTTAGGGTGAAGGCTGCACACTCCACAAATTGGCTAAAAATCACTGAATTGTACACTCGGAGTGGCTGAATTTTATGGGCGGAAATTACGGCACAGTGAAGCTGTTAAAAAAAAAAAAAAAGAGGAGCGGTTGTCAGTCCAGTGGAGACTGAGGGAGCCTCAGGATCTCAACCCGAAGGAAAGGGAAGTGTTTTCTGGAGCCCAGAACGAAGTCCCTCCTACAAAACGATGTGGGTCTCCCGGCGGTGAGCAGTGTGAAGACTCAGAGGCTGGAAACTAGGTAAAAACCAGATGTGAACGTGTCCGTGGCGCCCCCTTCTGGTTGCCTGTCTGCAGTGGGAATGCCTGGCCATTACCAGCCTGGAAAAGGCGTGCCAAGGCGGGCTCACGTCTACTTTAATGCCATGGCCAGAGTACACCTGTTACTTATGGGAGAAGCTCCGTCAGGCAAATCGAGAAGGGAAACCAGGCAGGAGAAGGGGCCCTGAACACTTTGGGGCATCTTGCACATTAGTTTCTTCACTCCGTTTCTTGGCTCCTGTAGCCTAATTTGTGCGTCTCCAAGTGACGGTGAATCTTCTCAACAAAACTCCGTGGTTGCACATTCTTACTGTCAGTGGAGACGGGCCTTCCCCCCAAGAGGGGGTTTTCGTGTAATCTTCCATTAGACCAAGAAGATGATTGTTAAAACCCTAAGGAACAAAGACCGTCTTAAACAAAGGGCGAAAGAAAGAAAAGTGCCCATAGAGACAAGGCCCTGGGAGTGAAGTCAGCACGGCCAACTGTGGGGTCCCACTCCTGTCAAATTCTCCAGAGAAGGAGAACATTCAACACGGAGCTGAGAGGAATGGGGGTAGCAGGAGCCCGGGGAGGGGCCCGGGGCCCCTGAATCCTCTGTCATCTGCCTGCACACCCTCTTCCTTAGAGGAAGTTCTTGAATGCGGTCCGGCTGAACTTGGCCCCCTGGTGGACGTGGCTGTGCGTTGCACCGGCACTTCCCTCCCCCAAGCCCAGCGCCCGCCCTGCTTCCCATCCTTACAGCTGCCTTCTGGAGTTTGGGCGTTTGGTCCCGTCCCTCCCTGGGCATCTGCACAGGTCCCTAAGGCCTTCCCACCCCCAAGGGACGGTTTCAATCTGCCTCTCTGCCTCTGGGCATCAGTGCTCACCAAGACCTCAGCCTTTCAGACTGGGAGAGACGGCGAACGGGACAAACTCGTGAAAAACCTTACCAGTGAATTAAAAATGTTAACTTGCCCTGTCTTTTAAAAAATATGCACTAGAGCCGAGACAAGGGTCCCCAGGCCCCTCCTGTGCAGCCTTCTCCCCACCTACACCCACCGGAACCGAGGCATCGCTGGCGGCGGCTCACGTGGCGGGGCCCCGTGGGGGAGCCACTGCAGTGACACACCTGCCCCCTTCACGTCGCGCCCTCCCTCCCCAGCAGGGGCACAGGCCCCCATCCATGGAAGGGCACAGAGGCCCGAGACACATCGTTAGCATGAAAAAAAGCCAGGCAGAAAGCCGTCTGTAGAGAAGACTACCACTTCTAGGTTAAAATAAAGGACACATGGGAGAGCCTGTACGAATGTTGACCTACGGATGCATGCAAAACTGGGAGGACCCGTCAGAAGCCAATGACAGTCATTCACCTGGAGGAAGACGGTGGGGCGAACAGGGCGGACAGGGACGGGGGCAGGACCCCCACTCTGTGTGTCTCTGGCCCACAGGTGGGGGCAGGCTGGACCTTGCCAAGGTCACCCTGGCTCCCAGTGCTGAGGTTTCCAGATGGAACTCTGACCTCAATTTGCCCGGACACAACCTCCGTCTTCAAAGCTCGCCTCCGAAAAGGCTTCAGACGTGGCTGTAAGAATCTCCAACAGCACTGATGTCTGTGTAAGACGTGTTCGAAACAAAGTCGCCCCCACATGTGCATCAACACGGATTTTCAAGGACGGACCTGAATGCAAAGGGAGTCTATTTGATCCACGCTTCCATGGGAGGAGAGGCCAGAAGCTTCCTTGCCGCAGAGGGGGCGCTCCTGTGAACTGTGGGGAATTAGCCAAACACTTTGAAATTAGTACAGAAAAGTGAGCCACTGCTCCGACAGGGTGTTTCAACACGGAGCACTGATCAAAAAATATCAGGACTGCAAAAGCTATTTGTGGCTTACGTGGCTTGATTAAGCTAATGACACTTACATGAGCTGCTCAGGGACCGGCAGTCCCCTCTGTGGGAGGCGCAGGGAACGCGGCGGGGGGACTGCCGGCTGGTACTGATCTGAACCCTGCAACGGGGCTCTAAGGTCGGCTGTTCGGGACCAGCCCAACTGAGTCACGGCTCAACGAGCTTCAGAAACGCAGTGATCTTCCTGCCGGCGCAGAGGACTTTATTTTCCTTTGGCCGTGANCACAGTTAGAGTGCGTTGCAACAAACAAGGGCTCTACTGAGCCAGAAATCCCCCAAATCTAAACCTCTCCGCCTCCGCANTATTTTCCTTTGGCCGTGACGCTGCTCACGCAAGAGTCACTAGACCAGGAAGAACTCACATGTCTGATTGTGTGTCCTGAAACCGGGGGGACCCTTCTGCGCTTGGCAGAGGAAGCAGCGTGATCGGGTCGGGACTGGGCTCCCCCCAGAGCCCCGCTCCTGGCCAGCGTGGTCCACACTGCAGAGCCGAAATGCTCAGGGTACAGTGGAGCTACTTCTCATTTCCACTGATCGAAAGAGGAACTTCGTCCTATCTCTCGTTGGGCGCACCTGATGGTTTAACCGTTGGGTTGGCACCTGAGAGTGGGGAATGGGAACTAGTCCCCGGCTGCCCTCTCCGCAGGCACGGCCACCGACTCGGCTCAGGCCGCCGGCCGCACCGTGGCGCCCCCTGGCGCAAGTCCTGCAGAAACGTTTGCAGGGTTTTTTGCGGAGGCGGAGAGGTTTAGATTTGGGGGATTTCTGGCTNAGCCAAAGCCGTGGGTGAGGAGTGCAGGGGACAGCCCTGAGGTTCAGGACGACCTGAGCCCTACAAGGTCAGGATCGTCCATTCTGGGCTTGGGCGGCTCGCCCGGGACTGTGCGCACTCGCCGCCCCGACCTGCCTGGGAGCACAGCGGGCAGGGAACCCGCGGCCCGCACACCCCCTGCGAATTCCCAGCGAGCCTTGGCCCACCGCGAGCACTGTCCCCACCGGGCCCTCCCGCGGCACCCTGACTGCCGGACGCCCTCACCCCTGCAGAGCCCACCGGAAGTTCTGTTTCACTTTATTGGATACACTGGGTACGGGAGTTACAAGTGGGGTCTATGGGGCCAGCCTGGGAGCCTTCTCTGCCGCCAGCTCTGAAATGAACGGACCTCGCCTACATCGGGTACAAACACAAGCAAACCAAAATACAATGGGCTGGCGTCCTGCAGCGGGTAACGTAAACCCTTAAATTACTAAGCTCACAATACTTCAATGAAAACGGCAGACACAACCATATAAATTACAGTTCAGGTCTGTACACGAGTCTAAAGAAACAAAACCCCAATACTGTGCTCTGTACAGCAGTGCTCCTGACATTCCAAACCCAAGAAACACTGTCCCCTGAATTCCAGAAAGTGGGCCAAATACACATGCAGGATCATTCAAATCATTTCCCCAAAATACAAAATCTCATTGGTTTTTTTTTTAAGGCACATTTTCACGGAAGGCACAGAGAAGCCCGATCTCGGAAGCCCAGTGCTCATGGGATCCCGGCGGGCGGCAGCAACCCGTTCCCGCGAATCCTGGGCAACCTTGGCGGCGGGCAGACTGTCGCTGGCGGGGGCGGCAGGGAGGAGGCACGTCTCCTCCGTCCGGAAACCCCAGAGTGGCACCGCATCCGATCCATACGCAAGCTCGAGCGCAGACGGCAGCTACTTTCCCGCAAAGCGCGGGCACGGCTCCCCGCCCGTCTCCCAAGGGACTGCGGGCAGCGTGGGTGGGCACCGTGCATCCTGCCGGGCCGCCACCCCCGCCCGGTCAGGCATCCCCAGCTCGAAGACCTCCAGCCGCCGGCGGCCAGGACGGCTGCTCCGTGCCCAAGAGGCCGACGGGGTGGGGGGCACAGGTCGCACCGCGAGCCGCCGAACCAGCCCCCGCGCCCGGGGCTCACGCCTCCCCCGGCGTGCCCGGCGGCCCCGTGCCCCTCAGGCTTCCCAGCGGCACCTCGGCCTCGTCCACCTGCAGAGTGTCATTGTCCTCCAGCAGCTCGGTCTCCGGGACGGAGCCGTCCTCCTCCTCCTCCGCCTCCTGCACCGGGCCCTGGGCCGCGTCTTCTGGGGCCTTGTGCGCGGCCTCGGCGGCCTCGGCCAGCAGGGCCGCCCGGTCCGCCATGGACGCGTTGGAGGGCGCCGTGGTGACGTAGCCCGTGCTGGTGGAGCCGCTGCCGCTGTGGTGGGAGCCGGGCTTGGGGGCCACCGGGGCGGGCACCTGCTGCGGGGCCATCTGCATGGGGATCTGGACCGGGTAGAAGTTGGGCAGGTAGGCGCCGTAGGCCGGCACTGGCTGGTACCCGTTGACGGGGATGTAGAGCTGGGGAGGGGGCACCATGGGCCTGATCTGGCCTTTCAGGGGCATGAACGGGGGCTGCGGGAAGGCCTGGGCCTTCTGCTTGGGGCCCCCGTAGCGCGTGTTGCTGACGTTGCTGACGGGGCTGGTGCTCAGCGAGCTGGTCTGCGTGGCGTTGCTGGCCCCCGAGGTCTGCGCCGAGCTGTTGTAGGCGGACAGGTTGCCCCAGGCGCGCAGCCTGCTGTGGATATCCTTGAAGCGCGGCCGCCGGCTGGGCGACTCGTGCCAGCACTCAATCATCAGCGCGTACACCCAGGCCGGGCAGTCGTCCGGGCACGGCAGCACCTGCCGGCTGCGGACCATGTCCACCACGTCCTGGTTGGAGTGGCCACAGTAGGGCTGCAGGCCGTAGCTGAAGACCTCCCACAGGACCACGCCGTAGGACCAGATGTCCGAGTCCACGGAGAACTTGCCGTACGCGATGGCCTCGGGGGACATCCAGCGGATGGGCAGCAGCGCGCTCCCCATCAGCTTGTAGTAGTCGGCCGAGTACACCTCGCGGAACAGCCCCAGGTCCGAGATCTTCACGGTCAGCTTGTCATACACGAGGACGTTGCGGGTGGCCAGGTCCTTGTGGACCACGTGGTGGCCGGACAGGTACTCCATGCCCGCGGCGATCTGCGCCACGACGTGCACGAAGTCGGGGGGCTCCAGGGCGGACTTCACCGTGCGGTCGTCGTCCGTGCTGCCCACGTCCGAGTGCGGCGAGCGCATGACCAGGAACTCGTGCAGGTCGCCGTGCGGCGAGTAGCTGAACAGCATGCTGAGCGGCTGGTCCTTGGTGACCATGCCCAGCAGGCAGACGATGTTGGGGTGCTGCAGCCGGGCCCGCAGCATGGCCTCGTGCCGGAACTCCTCCCGCAGTGGCCCCTCCGCCTTGTCCTTCAGCGTCTTGATGGCCACGGCCTGGCTCTGCTCCCCGGGGGCCGGGCCGAACAGGTGGCCCTTGTACACCTTCCCAAACCGGTCCTCCCCGAGCTCCTCCATGAACCTCACCGACGACAAGCTGATCTCCTTGAGCTTGGCCTGCCGATGAGAAAAGCCCCAGTGAAACCCTTCTGGTCCCGCAACGGGGGAAGGACGACCCGGGCGGTGGGGAAGGGGAGCCCGGCAGAGGATCCCCAGTCCTGCCCACCCCAGGCTCAGCCTGACCTGCGCCCCGCTGTTTGCTCTTAAACACACGCCGACACCGGGAGGCTGCCCAAACAGCCTCCACGGGCCCCAACCTGGCTGCAAAGTACACTCCCTCAAATACTCTAGAGACAGCACTGCCGGGTGCGTGTGCACACCTGCTCACACGCGTGCACACACACACAGCAGAGCTGGGCTCCACCGTCCCAGACGCACCGAGGGCCCCTCCCAGCTGCATCCCCCACTCGGGGCCCCTCCCACTGCTCCCCGATATGTGGCCGCCGCCCAGGCCCAGGCACCACGGCTCGTCACAGTGAGACCCAGCCTGTCTCCCCGGAACCCTGGGATGTGCTTCCCACGATTTCTGCCACTTTGGGTCTAGGCCAGCTGTTTTCCAGCTGTTCCTCAGTGGGGCCCTCCCCCTGCGTCTTCGTGGTTAGATATGTTGTGACAGAAGCCCCATGGGCGGGGGGGGGTCCTTCATCTCCTCACCCCTCACCCCCCCAACCCCCAGCAAACATGCAGAGACTGCTAGCTACAGAGCTGAGTCCACTCTCCCCCGATGCCTTGAAGATCCCCTGCGGAGCCCAGACGGAAGTGACTTCCCCCCAAAGCTTGCAAGCAATGTGAATGCCCCTTCCCGTAAGCCAGGGGGTGGGACAACAGTGGCCTGTCCTACCCCCACTCTACGTCTGCTGCTCCACCTTTCCCTGAAAATCAAAGCAAAACAAAACGAACCCAACTCCAAACTGACCAGAGAACAGGCCCCTGTCCCTTATAAGAGCCACCCAGGCCCCCATGAGGTGGGCCAGTCTGAGCCCTTTTCCTTGGTTCTCCTGTGGGGAGAGTGGCAGCCCTGCAGACAGGACGGCACCTTCGGGCTAATGCACTGGTCTGAGCGGCGGGAGAAGCCTAGACTCTGCGAGGGCGGGGATTCCAACACGCCTACCACTTCCTTCCTAAGGACACAAATGTCCTCAGATGTCTTAGAGAAGATGCGGGAAAATATAGGGCAGCTGAGGATGGTTATGGGTTGTGTATTCAGTGAGTCAAGAACCCGAACGTGGGGGCAAGCCATCTCCAGGCACAGGCTGTGCCAGGAGGCGCGGGAGACCTGCTTGTGCTGGGTGATGAGCGGCATCTCCACGTCCTGGCTTGGCGAGGCCATCAGCTGCCGCCGCTGGGGTGTGGACGCGGAGGCCTTCTGCTTATTCCGGCACACGCAGACCAGGAAGAAGAGGCATGCGATGACCAAGGGAATCGCAATGCTTGGGACCAGGATGTACAGAATTCCCATCCTGCTGCTGTCCTGGGGACCTGTGAACAGCAAGGGTCATGGTTTTTTTAGAAACCATCCCCCCTCCCAACTCCCAAGTTCCCTGCCAGCCCACACCCTCCCCCAGCTGCAATATGCAAACACAAGGGGACCGGCCGTGAGTTGCAGGAAGGGGCAAAATGGCGCGCCAAACCCAAGAGTGGGTAACCTACCGCTGCACCTTTGTGAGACGCTATCCAAAACTGCCCCCAAGGAGTCAAACAGGAATACACGGCTCAAAAAACCCATGAATGCTAGGGCTTTTGCAATAGTAATAACCACAGTCCTGGGATGAGAAATGACCCTTCCTGCAACATTTTAGGATTTTCCACATTTTGTGTATAATGAACACATACTCGTTTAAGATATTAATTCAAAATGCATTTGATTTAAAAGAGTACCGGTAGCCAGTGAGTTTGACCCAAAGCCGTCCGCCGCAGGGGCCCCAAGCATGCTTGGAAACACAGCGGTCAAATGTCCAGATAGCTTTATGATTTTCAGAGTGAGATGCAATGCTGTGTCTCCCTCTACAGGGCTCCCAGACAGACACGGGGGGCACGCCGGGCCGCAGCACTGTCCCAAACCCAGAGTCTGTCTGTCTGTCCCATCAGCCCCATGCGACCCCTCCACCCCTCCACCCCGCTGCAGATAAAATCAAATAAAACCCTACAACTCCCCCGGCCCCACCCTCGAGGCAGATGTTCTAGAAGCCTCAGGGCCAGTGGAGGCTCTGGGTCATTTCTCTGGGGAGATCCCATCCCCCCAGGCCCAGGTCAGAGATGTGAGCACCGTACAAACATCTGTGCAACCATTTACTTTACTGTTACCTTTTCAATATCACCACCAGCTACCATGCTTATTAAGAACTATAGTACCGCAGGGCAGGGTTATTCCTCGTGGCCCACTGACCGAAGACTTTAATCACCGTTAACAAGTGGGCGTATGCCTGATTTTCGATGCCCAGTTTAAGGTGAGCACGAAGTAAAAGACATTCAGCTATTCTGACACACAGAAGCAACAGTTTCCCAGAGTTCTTTAAAATAGAATTTTAACTAGAATTCTTTTTAAATGCAATTGTAGCCTCCGTATTCCCCAGCTGCTGGTTTTGTGGCAGAATAATACATCCGAGACAAGGTTCCACGAGGAGCAGACAGCGCCAGGCATCTGCCGGGAGCCGCACACGATTCCCTGTACGAGTATCTCGGGCATCATCCGAACCCTGCCGGGAAGCAATTAGCCTGCTTCTCACTTAGATGGTAGAAGCGATGCTACAATACATATGCTTAGCATTTCCGCCCTCGGAACGCAAAGCTTTTTGCAATATCTGATATTCCTAGAACGACCAGATCAAACAGCACACGTATTTTAAATGCTTTGATTTATGTGTAATTACAAAAGTAATAACGGCTCACTGTGGAACGTATTCTGTTTTTCACATTTCTGTAGGCCGTGGGAAATCACTGCTAAAAGTCTGGTGTGTGTATCGCTCCAAAACTTCACCCGTAACATGCAGGTGCCCGTGTGTGCTCAGACACACACACACACACACACACACACACACACACACACACGTACGTACGTGTGCATGCACCTTTCCTTTACAAAGAAAGAGACAGAGAAGGGGAGGGAGGGAGGGATGCAGACAGAGGGGGGCAGGGGGAGAAAAAGCAGGAGTAACACAGCTACCGCCCTACAGTGTCCTTCTCTCCCCGAACAGGTCATCACGGATATCCTTCCTTGCGGGAAATTTTTTTTTAGAAAACTGGAGCAATCCATGAAGTAGTCTTATGATAGCCTCCCAACATTCTCATTCTTAAAAGTTAGTCCTGCAGCGAACACACATTCTCAAAGCCTGTGTTAAGATCTGTGCTGAGTTAAGAGGAGTTAAGGCAAATTTGGAACCGCCCCAATCTACTCCCAGGAGGGAAGGGATGCAGTTTCCACCGCCCGCATCTGTAGGGGGAGGCTTGCCGGGTCCGGGGCCGCCGGGAGGAGGTTGGCGCAGGGACGGAGAGCCTGGCTTTGCTTCAGCCATCATCTCTCCTCACCCATCACTTCTCGGTCAACTCCCTCCAGGATCCAGAATGTAAGACTCAGAAGACGGCCAACCTTCCCTCCGGGGCCCCGACCAAGGGGAGCTGGCGAAACATAAATGGTCTCGATACAGAAATAGGGATGCCTGTGAAGTTTGCAACCCTTAACTGCACTCTCTTGTCCTGTTTGCAATTGAACAAGGACATGGCAGGGAAACTGGTCACAAGACTGAAGTTCTGTTCTTCCTCGCTCTGCCTTCTCCTCCTGTGCAAGCCGGTGCAGCGGGAGGCAGGGGAGGGCAGGAGGGGCCGGGTCCCCAGGGCCAGGGGCCGGGCCGAGGGCTGCGGCCGCAGCAGGAAGCCCGTTCACCGACCGTGGGAAACATCCCGTGACGATATGGATGGAGAAACCCGATGCCAAGCGGACCGCCCCGGGGCCACACACAGAAACAGGGCTGACGGAGGGGCCCCACGCCGTCTCCACCGCGTGCTGAAATTTGGGGCGAGAGGCACACGACTCCTCAGACTTTTCTCTCACTTAAAACACCCTGTAGTGACCAGATATTCCCTCCAGACCCGGCAACGGCTTTACTGAAACTCGGTGATCAGGGTGGCGCCACGGGGGAGGCGCCCGGGGGCCCCCAGCCATGCCCACGTGCACGCGACAGCGAACGCTTTCAAAAAAAAGAGCGAGAGAGAATACATACTACAGGAGGGAACGTCACACAGTTCCATGCGTACGTTTTTGTTCTGCGTGAAGCACCAGGGGCCCTCCATCTGCCCCCCGGGGTTGCGGCAGAAGGCGTGCCCCCCTCCGAGCTCGGGGAAGTCTGCGCTGCTCAGGTGGTGGCTGTGGGGCAGCTGCAGGGCCCAGGGCTGGCACCGGTGGCCCGACTTGGTGGTGCTGGCCGTGCCCCTGTAGTCCGCGCCCGAGCCGTTGTAGCACTGGTGGTCTGCGGGAGAAAGCGGCGTGAGCGCCGGCCGGCAAGGGCAGCAGACCCCCAGCTCTTCGGAGAGGACCCCCCCTTCGCCTGCACGCGCCAAACGGCGTCTTCCCGAACAGCGAGCAATTTGACTTCCGAGGAAAGCAGCACTGCAGTCAGACTTCACAGCGCCCCTAGCCCAGCAGGGAAGTTGGGGGGCGGGGAGGGGCAGCCGGGGACGAAAGTGGGGACGCAACCCCCGCCCCAAGTTGGGCCGCGATCGGGAAAGGCCCTCTGGGGCACGAGGAGG
>LNAC01000335.1:1034857-1065844 GCA_002007465.1 Ailurus styani
CTCGTCATCTACGTTCCGTGTTTGCGGCGGCACGTTCTATCCCCGGGCAGCAGGAGGAAACTGGCATTTCAGCCACCTGTCCACCCCTGGCCTGGCCGGCCGGGGGCCCCGAGGCCAGCTCTGACCGCCCCCGCAAGGAGCTCTGCGGGGCTCGGAGACCCCCGCGTCACCAAAGAAGGGGTCAGAGTCCGGGGCCTGGAGAAGGCCGGCTCTTCCCCCACCTCCCCTGCAGGGGCAGCAACCCCGACGGACGGAGGAGAGGGGACAGGATGCTCAGGGATCCCAGGGCCCGGCCTCCCTGCAGGCACAGGGCTGTGCGGCAGGCACGGAGACGACGCCCCCTCGGAGGAGAGGACTGACTCGCGCGGTCCCCGCGGTCCCCGCGACAGCGGGAGGAGCCCACAGCCGAGGCGGGAACCCCACACGCGCGGGGGGGGCCCCGGGGCGGGAGGGGGCGCGCGGGACTCACAGCGGCCCAGCCGCTCGGCGGGGATGCCGATGCGCATGCAGTTGGCCGCGTCCGGGCTCTCGGGCAGCGGCAGCGCCTCGCACTTGGGCAGCTGCAGGCGCATGAGGATGAGCGGGTTGGAGCGCGCGATGGTGTACTCCTGGCGGCACAGGTCGCTCTCCAGCACCTCGCACTCGTCCCGGCACAGCTCGCGGGGCTTGGGCGCCCGGGAGCGCGCGTCGCACAGCGGGAACACGAAGTGGCAGAAGGACGGGATGGCGAACTGCGAGCACTGGTCCGACAGGTGCGTGGAGGTGCCGATCATGGTGAAGGCCGCTGCGGGGGCGGTGAGACGGGCGTTAGCCGGCGTGGGCACCTGCGCTGGGGCCCCGGAACTCCGCCCGAGCCCCAGCCCCCTGCACCCCCACCGCACTGGTGCGCCTGGCCTCATCTCCAGCCAGGCGGCCCTGCTGCCGGGAGCCCCTGGCCCCCTCCCTCCCTCGTGCCCGCCACCCCTCCACCCGGTCGTCCGCACACCCAGAAGGGCTCACACAAGCAGGGCCCCAGGGAGCACGAGCTGCCCTGATTTGCACGGGACACAGAAAGTTCCAGGTGCCTGGGCTTCACTTACAAACATCAAAAGTGTAACAAGAGAGAAGGAAAAACCGGGCCCAAGATCTCATCGGACTAGATGCTTCTTCCATCACGGGAAAGTTCAGATTTCAGACCCGAAAGCCACTTCCCGAGGCCCTGCTAGGAGATGGGCTCTACAGGCAATGGGCGGTAGGTAGAGCAACGGGGCTGGGTGACGTCTCGAAGCAGAGATTGGAAAGGGCGCCGGACGGAGCCCAGGTCTTCTGCCATCCGGGTCTTGCGGGCCTGCAGGCCGACCTGGCAGCCTGGGGAGGCTTCAGCAGGGAGGGGGTGGAAGGGCGCCCCGAGGAGGAAGACAGGAGGCCAGACAGAGGGGTGACCAGACCTACAAGCAGCAGGAGGAGTAAGAAGACAATGGGAGAGGCAGGGGTGAGAGGGAGAGAGCCACCAGACTGCTGGAGGGTGTTCAAAGGGGCAGGCCGGTGAGGGTGCTCTCTGATAAAGGAAGCAGAGAAGCGGGGTGAGCCAGGGTCTGGAGCCAGGGCCGGCTGGTTTGCTCCTCCAAGGTAGGACACAGGCTGGAGCATGAGGAACGATCGTGGCATCTGACCTCGGGAGAGGATGCAGTGGGAGCTGCGGGCTGAGCGGGAACAGCAGTGTGTGTGGCAGGAAGGCGCCCCCCTCCCCCCCTGCCGCCCGGCAGTCAAGGCTCAAAAGAAGGTAGCAGCCAGCAGGCCCACTGCCAGGAAGCCCATCCACTTTGACCTCGAAGGCCCTGCTCGTAAGGATCTGACCCGGGGCCGCTAAAGAAAGAGAGGACCCTCTGTCCACAAACCCTGCACAGATGGGGAGAAGACAGGACAGGTTGGGCTTTAGTCCCTGGGACAGCGGCTCTACCCATGACCTGTGGTGCGGTGCCGAGTGCGGCCGGCAGGTGGCGCTGCGGGCCCCCGTTATCCTCGGGGACGTGCTGAGCTCGGGAGAGCAGCCCCCCAATAGCTGAGCTGGCGTGCGAGCCCAGTTCTGGTCCTGCCCCGTTTTCCACTACAGGAGAGTGGGTCACTCAGTCCTTTCTGATCCCGTGTCTTTATCTGTGTAGTGATTTGTCGAGGCCACAGGCTGGGGAATGGAAGCCCACACAGCCTCCGAGGTAGCTGGTGAGATGAATACATGGTCCGTACTCCTTCTGGTCCCTTCTGGCCAACATAAAGTTGAGGAAGAGGTAAGAGGTTTAGGGGCAGGCTCTCTCGAGATGGCTCAAGAACCTGGTGTGAACCCAGGCCGGCCCATTACGGCAGAGCTGGAGACCACAGCAGGGCAGTCATGACGTGGGCTGTGACCCTGGCAGGGAAAGATGGTCTAAGAAAGCCAAACCTGGCATTTCTTCTGGGGTAATCAACAGTAGAGCGTCCGAGCTGACCCTTTAAGGGTTTCTGCTCTTCCCTTGCCCCCTCAGAACGTATCATGTGAGAGCTCACTTCCGAAAGAACACTTCTAGGTACCCAGAAGGCCCCACAACTCATGTCCTCGCCTTTGTCCACTCCCCACAGGTCACCTTGAAATCCTCTTGGGGCCCATTCCCTGGGAAGCTTCCCGAGTCCTGGGAACGAGTTCTGACAAGCATGCTCCCGAAACAAAACACCTCCACAACCACGAGCCTGTCAGTCTAGAATAGCTTCAACTTTATTCTAAAATCCACAAGCCTACAGATCCTCATTCTAGACTCTTGTCTAAAAACTGCTGTACAGACAGCCTGCTTAGATACCAGAGCTGTTCCGTGCTTCCAACAGGTCCCGAAGACATACCTCGGGGACAGTCTCGTGCCTGGAATACGGGTTTGTCAATCAGTGGGGCGCAAAGTTCTGGAGTCTGCGGCTGGCATTGTACAAGATGACTAGAATGGAGGGTGCCTGAATGTGTGCTTCACGTTAACGCTATTTCCCTTCGTGAAAGAGAACTGGAGAGAAAAGTCCTAGCACCCCGCTTCTGTTAAGGATGATTTCTGCTTCCTGGAGCCTGTGTCACGTCTCTGAGACACAGGCACGGGTCCATGGAACCCTAATGGAAAGCACACGGTTTACTGTATGTTGTCGACAACAAGGTTTGAGCCGCTCGGCGTTAGACGGCATGAAAATCTCTTCCAGCGAGAGACAGCAAGGTTCTCAAAACGCCCTCCTCTTGGACGACCACCGTCCTCCTACTTCCCCCTGCACACCTGGCCCCGTCCTCAGCAGCTCGGGAACCACCGGCCAGCCGGGCAGATCCTTGCATGACCGTCCCCGTAGGCCCTTCAGCTTGAGGTGAAAGACAAGGGGCGGGCTGACCTGGATTTAGAGGGACAAGTCAATGCCATCTGGAGTCTGGAGAGAAAAACGTGTGTGTTTGTGGGGAGAGCAGAGACGGGCTTTGGTCGAATTCCTTTTCTTACTTCTCAAAGGATCTCCCCCAACATGACCTTCCCAGCCCCGGGTAAAAGTCAGCGCGTTCAGGACGACGAACAGCCAACCAGAAACGGGAACTCCTAAAGAGACAGAGAGCAGGCCGCTTCCTGCCGAGCGATCGCTCCCTCTCCCGTGCGGGGAAGCGGGCCCCGGAAAACCTGACTGTCCCCAGGGCCTGAGTGCCGACCGTCGGGGGTCCGTGCGGCCTCCCCGGGTGCTGCCGCGGACTGCAAACCCCAATCGCCATGTCAGACCTGTGAACCTTCTCACCAGGCACAAATCTGCGGAGGAGCAAGCGTCAGGGAAGGCAGAAGAAAGAAGTCGAGTGATGGAGTGCAGTGTGGCCAGCCTGGGGACAGAAGGCCCTGGCGATGCAGTGAGGACAGGACATCTCAGGACTCTGGACCCATGCGGTGGACCCACTTAAGTGTGCTAGCTAGTGGGGACTCACAAATGGGAGCATTTGAGGGCAAACCCTGGTGGCAGTCCCACCTGCTCCTCCCAGAGCTCTCTGACTCTCCGAGGCAAGGCACGCGGAACAGGGACAGACCGTCTAAGATTGGAAATGACAGACACACAAGGGGGACGGTCTGCGTGGAGACGGGGGGCGGCGTGGGCGCTCCCGGTCTCACAACGATGTGGGGCTCCTACCTGTGATTCGGTTTTCAATCTCTCCCTGCATCTGGAGGGAGTCCACGTAAATGGTCCGGTTCCCGATGAAGCGTGCGCACGCGATCCCCCGGTACGGCTGGCAGAAGCCGTCCTCGTGGTAGTCGTCTCTGGGGAAGACACAGCCTGTGAGTGCACTGGGTTGTGCTTCTTCCTTTCTTTTCGAATCCAGCATCTTTTTTGTTTTTTATTTTTTTAGATCTTTAAGATTTATTGGGTTGAGTTTTTGTTATTTACACACCAATTAATACATTGTCAAATCTCTCTTTTTAAATTTTTATTATTTTTTACTATGTTATGTTAGTCACCCTACAGTACATCATTATCATCTCGTCGTCTCAATCCGTGGTATTGATGCAAATGAACTGAAAACTTGGGACCCCCCGACAACCTGCCCACGAATGTTTCCTGTAGTTTTATGTATAACCGCCCAAACCTGGAAGCAACCAAGCTGTCCTTCAGCAGGTGAGTGGATAAATAAACCGTGGTCCGTCCAGATAAAGAGTATTCAGTGCCAAACACAAATGAGCCACAAAGAGACATGAAGCTTACATGCATGATACTAAGTGAAACAGCAACTTGGAGAGGCTGCGTGCGGTAGGGTTCCAGCTATCTGACCTTCTGGAAAAGGCAGAACTATGGAGACAGTGAAAGGTCAGTGGCTGCCGGGGCTGGTGGAGGGGGTGGTGCATGGGGCGAACAGGCAAAGCTCCGAGGACTTCAGGGCAGGGAACCTGCTCTGTACGATACTATAATGGTGGATGCATGTCTTTCTAGATTTGACCCCAGAACAGCACAGTGAGTCCACTTACATGCAGTTTGCTTTCAATAAATACGACAGAGTATGATAAATGTACTTTGCCTCCCTTACGATTTTCTTATGAACGTTTTCTTTTCTGTAGCTGACTTTATTGCAAGAATTCAGTACATAGTGCATTCGACACACAAAATACGTGTTAATTGGCTAAGTGATCGGTAAGGTTGCTAGGAGTCAAGTTTTGGGGGAGTGAAAGGTTACACACAGATTTCTGACCGTGTGGGGGGTTGGCGTCCCAAACCCCCATGTTGTTCTGGAGACTGCTGTCCAAATTCGTAGCATGTACATCACCAAGAGTGAAAGCTAACATACACTACAGACTTCAGTTCCACATGAAGTGCTGGTATTGGCTTGTGGATTCTAACCAGTGGGCCGCACTGATGCAGGATGCCACTAATGGGGAAACTGCAGGTGTGGATGCTGGGCGGTGGGAGGTGGGAACTCTCCATACTTTCTGTGCGATTTTTCTAGAAATCCCAAATTGCTCTAGAATACAAAATCTACTAACTTTAAAAAATCCAGCATCCATAAGGGGAGTAGAGCCACAAAGTGTGAAAGATGGATTATAAATGTGAAGCATACACGTGGGTAGGTACACGTCCATGTATGTGAACAAATACACAGGAGCAGTCGCCACGAACATGTTTCATCCTACCTGTGAACTGCAACAGAAACATTACAGCGCACCCCTACAAACGTCTGCTGTTTGCAAGCAAGACTTTTATGAAAGTGACGGTAATTCAGAAACTGGGTTCTGCCATTACACGAGGGAAAGCTTTGAAATGGAGGGAAACGATGGAGGTAGGGATTCCCAAAATTTGGCCTTCAAATAACTTGTACAAGGAGATGTTCTTACTATACAACAGAGAAGTTGCTGTGTGGACGGCACGGACCACACGTAAAAACACGGGGGATGGATGGGGAGCCTCACTAAAGCATGGCCCTCCTGGCAGGCCCCCCAGTCTGACTTCCTCCCCAGGGCCTTTGCACGGCCTGCACAGGGCCCCGCTGGAGTCTGTGCCACATTCTGTTCTGTAGAACCTGTTGTCCTGCCTTCAGCTGATGACGTCAGACATTCTGAGTACCCAAATGCTTTTCAGAGGGCCCTCAGGATGCTCCAAGGAGACATGGTGACCACAGCAGATATATGAGAGCTGCCATCTGCTGGAAGCAAAGGAGAGGGGCTTGGGGCTCCCGGGGCAAGTTACTGACAAGTGTGTTAGGCCTGTAATTAAGTCACTTGTTTTCTAGCAAATCTGTAACCAGCTCCTGAGCCTAACAACACTCATCATTCCACCCTACACTGATTTAGACCATCCCCCAGTGAAACTCTGTGTTGTGTCCAATTCCACCAAATGGACTTAAAAATCTGTGTTTCAGCTCCTTCACAAAAGTAAAATCTGGACGCTTGTAACAGCGGAGACAAAGGACCTGGCAGGACACCCTTTCAGCTGCCTCCGGCTCTCCCCCTCCTCGGCACCTGCAGGAACTCTCTTTTCCAAAGAAAGGAGCCTGGAGCCATAAATAATCTAAACAAAGAGATTCTGGTCTCAACAAGAGCTGGACGCCCTTTCCCGCAAGCTCGCTCAGCCATTATTTCTTTGGGTCAAGGGTTCCCTAAATAGAGTTTAACTAGCCAAGCGCACGTGCTGACAATGCACCCCCGACCCCTCCTTTCTCAGTCTTTGTGAGCTGGAGTGAACTGCTGATTAAATTGAAACCAATGCCTACGCTTACCAAATGCACCAAAAGTGCCAATCAGCTCTGCCCCAGTGTGTGCTCCATGTCACTGTCTGCAGGTGGCGCAGGGCACTTGCCCACTGTGCCAGGAAAATCAAAGAGAGACGCATGCGCCATGTAACGTGACCTATGCATGGGGTAGGAGCTCTGCTGCCGTCAGTTCTTTGGGGTGACCCCACAAGAGTGACAAATTCTTTTCTCTACTTCAAGAATCAAGGGATAGAAAGCCTGGTCCTTCTCTGTGGGCTTCTCCCTGGCCGCTGACCAGCTGCCCCCCGGGACCAGGAGAGCAACGGGGGTGCAGGGAAGACGTGGGGAGAAGGGACTCGAGGCCATCTCATCTCATCCACGCTAACTCAGCTCAGTGGGCTTCTAATCTGAATGGTGGAGAATGTCCAAAACACAAACAGAAGTATCTAGAAAATGATATCCTTCGGGTTTCTGACTTGTGAGAAAACAAGTGGAAATTACTTTTGAGTTTTGAGCACAACTTATATATTTCTTTCTTTCTTTCTTTCTTTCTTTTTTTAAGATTTTTGTTTTATTATTTATTTTGACAGAAAGAGATGGGGAGGGTGGGGGGGACAAGCAGTTGGAGTGGCAGGCAGAGGGCGAAGCAGGCTTCCCACCAAGCAGAGAGCGCAACGTGGGGCTCCATCCCAGGACCCTGGGATCATGACCCAAGCCAAAGGCAGATGCTTAACCTTCTGGCCCCTCGGGCACCTTGAGCACAATTATATTTTATCTTTACCTGGCGTAGTTCGGGACCTCTGAAGAGTGACAGAGCTGGAAAAATATGTATAACTGTTCACTCAGGGGCCAAACAAAAGTGCCGAGACAGAAGCTGCCATGTGTAAAGCCCCTTCAGCCACACAAGTAAAATCCACATGTTATCAAATCAGAGAACATTAATTTTACGGAAATTCCAATTTCGGATATCTCCTACATTCCTAATGCCCTACACACTAATCTAAGACCTAATGACACAAACGAAGAAGAAACTTATAAACCAACAAATTCATGGTCAAGGAGGGGAGACAGATAAATAACTACAATATTGTATTAAAAAAAAAAGGAAAGAAAGGAGTAGGTGACAGAAAACAGGAAGGACAGAAAGAGCTTTTCACAAAGGGTTGAGAAGATGATGGACTGATGGGCACCTTCCCCCCAGTGGTAAACACCAAACATAAAAATTAATTTGAAGAAAAATACAGAAAAGTTCCTGGATATAAATAATGAATGATCTTTAAAGGGAAGTAGGCTGCTTTGAAATTGGATAGTAATCAGAGTCAAAATTCAAATGCAGTTATACATTGTGTAGGAAAGTAACTTCCCCTCCAAACAGTTTTTTGCTAAAAAGTGGTAAAACCATTTTTATAATTGTCATTCATATTATGAAAGGGTCAGCTTATGTTAAATGGGCTATCTGCTTGAGTGAAGCAGGGGAGGCTACACATCTCCGGTGCAAAGGGGCAGGTGGGGGGGGGGTAAAGCAAAAGCACAAAGAGTAAACTGAGATGAATCACATTAACAAAGACTGAAACTAAATTCCATAAGCTTCAGGTGACCTGACAGTAATTGAATAGGCAGGCAGTAACAAAAGACTCTTCAGAGGAAGGTAACAAAATCCAGAGTACAAACTTCGGTGTCAGGCATACAATGAAAAATTAGCAGACATGAAGAAACAGGCAAGTATAACCCATAAAGACAAACAAACCCAAAGATGATCCAGATGTTAGGCTTAGCAGACCAGGGCTTTCAGGAGCTCTAACTGCGGGGGGGAAAAAATGCATGGAAGAAAGTGTAATGAAGATACAGTTAATTTCAGGAGACATGAAAATTGTAGAAGAATCAAATGGAAGAACTAAAACATATAATGCCCAATAAACCCTTCTCTGGATGATATGAACAGATTAGATAAAAGGAAAAAAATGGTAAGCTTGACAAGTCAAAAGAATATTTCAAAACTGAAACAGAGATTAAAAGATTTATAAAAATACACAGAGTGCCCTTCGATAGTTCAGCTGGTAGAGAGGAGGACTGTAGAGGGAAAAAATAAACAAAACCTCAGTGAGCTGTGGGCAAGTACATGGTGGAGTGGGTGTCTAACTGATGTGTCATCAAATTCCAGGAGAAGAGAGATCCAAGGAGTCAGGAAAAAGATTTGAAGAAATAATCATCATTTTTCCAGAGTTGATTAAAAAACAGTAACATACTAATCAAGCAATGTCAGCGAACAGCAAGCAGGATTAAAAACCAAAAACAAAACCAAAACAAAACCCAAGGAAGTCACACCCACTCACATCATGGTCAACCTGCTGAAAACCTAAGGTAGATAGAAAAGGGGGAACATGACAAATAATGACTTGCCCCTCATCAGAAACAATGCAAAACAGAATGATAGCTTCCATGCACCAGCAGAGAAAGTAAATTGTGAACCTTGTATTCCACACTCAACAGAAACATCTTTCAAACAGAAGGGTCTGTTAACCAAAAAGATATAAATATGAATATATCTAATATCAGAGCATCAAAACACAGGAAAAGAGTTGACAGCACTAGAGGACAAAACAGAAAATCCATAATTAGAGCTGGAGATGTTAGCACCTGTCTCTCAGCAGTTCCTTGAACTAGATAAAAAATTCATGAAGAAACAACAGTAGAAACACTAAGCTAATGGGCATTTGCAAACCAATATACCCAATGAGACAGCATCCGTGCTTCAGTGCGTGGGGCACGTTCACCCAGACAGACCAGATTCTTGCCACAAATAACTCACAATAAATTTAACAAAACTGGAACCATAAATCTCAGATCACATCAAATTAAATTAAAAATCAAGAATAAAAAGATATTTAGAAGCTCTGCAAATATTTGAAAATTAAATAGCCCACTTCTAAATAACCTTTGGGTTCAAAAAAGAAAATGCAAGGAAAATTAAATGGTAGTTTAAGTAGAATTCACATAAAATATGAAAAGGGAAAACAAGAGACCAAAAATTGTGGAATGCAGTGAAAACAATAATTAATGAGAAATTTATAGCTTTAAATGCTTAAATTAGATAAGGCCTGATATTGTAAAAAGCTGGAAAAATACTGACAAGCCTGAAGTAACTAGAAAATACTAATGACGAGAACAGAAATCAATATAAAAAAACAGAAAAATTAATATAAAAGCTGAAAGTTAGTTCTTCAAAAAAAAAAAAAAGGAAAAAATTGCTTATACCTAGAAAAAACCGAAGAAGAAAAAGAGAAAACACACATTACCAATATCAGGAATGCAAAAGGGGACATGGTCAAAAACTCTACGGATGTTAAAAGATAATAGGAAACACTATGCACAAATATCTGAACACAGAGCCAATAATTTAGAGAAATGGGGCAAATTCTTTGAAAAACACAATATACTAAAATTAGTGGAAATAGAAATAAAAACTCAGAATAGCCCTAAATGTCTTAAGGAACTTGAAGTAGTAATAAAAAAACCTTCCCATGATAAAAGCCCCAGCCCCAAATAATAGAAACTGGTGAATTCTGTCATTTAAGGAAGAAACAGTAATTTCACATAAACTCTTTCAGAATATAAAGGAATAAGAGATACTATCCAGTTCATTTTATAAGATCAAATGATACAAATGACTCACAAGGATGTCCAAGGACATTACAGACAAAAATGCCCTTGACCAAATGGGCAACATGTTTCACAGAACAAGAATAGACAGACTGGACCCAACAAAATAAAAAGACAATAGAGAAACGGGTAATGAACCAACTGGGGCCAACCAAGAATACAAGGTTATTTCAACATTTAAAAACCAGTCACTGAAAACACAGAGACAAGGGGAGAAACCACATAATCATCTCAGGTGATAAGGAAAAAGCAGTTGACAAAAGTCAACACTCATTCATTACCAAAACTCTCAACAAACAAAAAATCACTGTCTTACTCTAACAAAAAGGGCATCTATCAGAAGCCTACAATGAACATGTTACTTAATGGTGAAATAAGGAACATTTTCCCCATAGACCCTGAAAGACAAACCTGTCTGTTCTCACCAATTCTAGCTGACATTGCCACGGAAGTCTCAGTCATTATGATCAGGAGACAGAGTGATCAACTGATCAATGGATAGACCGACAGATAAATGGTATATAGATAAATGGCATATAGACTGGAAGGGAAGAAATAACTGTTTCTACTCACACCTGATATCATAATTTACATAGAAAATCCTGAGGAATATATTTTTAAACTATTAAAACTTATACAGATTTAGTAAGGCCACAGGATAAGGTCAATACAATCAATTGTATTTCTATATATAACAATTAGCAAATGAAGTTTTAAAAAAATATCATTTCCAGGGGCGTCTCAGTGGCTCAGGTAGTTGAGCATCTGACTCTTGGTTTCAGCTCAGGTTGTGATCTCATGGTCATGGGATCGAGCCCCATGTGGGGCTCTAAGCTCAGTGCAGAGTCTGCTTGAGATTCTCTTCCTCTCCCACTGCTCCTCCCACTCTCCTCACTCTCTCTCTCGAATAAATGAATAAATCTTTAAAAGAAAGTCATTTACAATAATGTTGAAAGTACATAAGAGTAGTCAAATTCATAAAGACAGAAAATAGAATCATGGTTGCTAAGCATCGTGGTAAAGGGAAAATGGGGAGCCATAGTTTAACAGAGACAGTTTCAGTTTGGAAAGATGAAAAAGTTCTGGAGAGCCTGTGGTGATGGTTGTCTGACAACAGAATGTACTTCATACCATTGAGATGCACGCTTAAAAGTGACTGAAATACTTTGGAAAAAAACTTAATAAAATATGTACGAGACCTCCACACCTAAAACTTCAAAACACTGTAGAGAGAAAGAAAAGAGAACCTACACAAATAGAAATATATGCCATATTCATAGGGTGGACCATTCAGTGGTTTTAAGGAGTCAATTCTCCCAAAGTACAATATCACCTACCAAAATTCTAGCAGGACTTCCTCACAAATTACTTTAAATTGTGAAAAAAACACCCCAAAACCCAAAACCAACCAAACAAAAAACCCCCAAAAACTATATAATGAGAAAATAACCAAGTGAGCAAAATCAACAGCACCAGTAAGGGGCAGACTGAGATCCTACAACTCCAGATGAACAGCCCTGAAAAGGAAACATAACTTACATACTTTTAAGTAAAAAATGCATAGGGTGCCTGGGTGGCTCAGTGGGTTAAAGCCTCTGCTTTCAGCTCAGGTCATGATCTCAGGGTTCTGGGATCGAGGCCTGCATCGGGCTCCCTGCTCAGCAGGGTGCCTGCTTCCTCCTCTCTCTCTACCTGCCTCTCTGCCTACTTGTAATCTCTGTCAAATAAATAAATAAAATATTTTAAAAAAAAAGAAAAAATGCATACATAGCCTTTAATCGTGAACGTCATAAACATCAGCCAAATTCAACTTCAGAGACGTTCTGTACCATAACTGCCTTGCATTTATCAAAACTTCCGATGTCATGAAAGGCTGAGGACCTGTTCCAGATTAAAGGACACTAAGCAACCTGGAGAGGATTCTGTCCCTGGGGAATGGGTCTACACAGCATCACTGGGACAAATGAAGAAACTGGAAAATGAATGGCAAGTCTCACATAACACCCTGAATTTGAAGCTGTTGTTCTATAAGGAAACAGGTTGATCTTGAGGAATATACACTGAAGTATAAAGGGAAAATGGGCATAAGGAATGCAACCAATTCTCAAGTGGCTCAGGAAAAGGAATAATTACAAATATTTACGGGAAAATGATAAATCAAGTATGACAAAATGATTAGTTGGCAAGCCTGGGTAAAGAGATACGGGATTACTTCTAATTTCTCTTCTCGTAACTTTTCTGTACATTTGGAGTTATTTAAAAATGCAAAGTTGACAACATCCCAGTACATACTTTTGTAGAAATTGACAAATGGATTCTAGAATTTACATGTAAATGCAAAACAGAATGGCCACAACAATCACGAAAAAGGAAGAATGAGGGTGAATTTGAACCATCCGATTTTAAGACTTACCACGTTAGAACTTTGAAGACAGCGTGATATTGGGATATAAGGATAGCTCAACAGAACACGACGGAAAATCTCAAAATAGACCCTGCCCAGTGGTCAACTGATCTGCAGTAAAGACGTGAAGGCATCTGAGGAGGACCAGACAATCATTTCAAAAACGGTGTCGGAAGAACTGGATATTCGGGAGTTTTTGTTTTGGTTTGGTTTTATTAAAGATTTTATTTATCTATTTGAGAGACAGAGAAAGAGAGAGCACAGAGGGAGAAGCAGACCCCCCCCCAATTAGCAGTCCCCCAATGTGGGGCTCGATCCCAGGACCCTGAGATCATGACCTGAGCTGAAAGCAGACACTTAACTGACTGAGTCAACCAGGCGCCCCAGAACTGGATATTCATATGAAAAAAATAAATTTAAGCCCATAACTCCTACTATACACAAACACTGCTTTTGAGATGGATCACAGACCTAACCATAAAAGCTAAAACTATGGCACTTACAGAAGAAAACACCGGAGAATGCCTTTATTGGATTGAGGCAAGCAAAGGCAAAGATTTCTCAGACACAAAGCATAGGAGGAAAAAAATTATAAACGACTTATCAAAGTTAAATTTTCCTGGGGCGCTTGGTGGCACAATGGGTTAAGCAGCCAGCTCTTGGTTTCAGATCAGGTCTGATCTCAGGGTCATATGATCGAGCCCCATGTCGGACTCCATGCTCAGTGGGGAGTCTGCTTCCAATTCTCTTTCCCTCTGCCCCTCCTGCTCATGCTCTTTCTCTCTCAAATAAATAAATAGATCCTTAAAAAAAACAAATTTTGCTGCTCACTGAAAGACAGCATTAAGAAACTAAAAAAGGCAAACCACAGACAGGGAGAAAACGTTTTATGTAACTTTTTCTTTGACAAAGGAATAGTACCCAGAATATATAAAGAACTCTTGCAACTCAACAGGAAGACCACAGTAAAAACACCACAGTAAAACTGGGCAAAAGCCTAAGAGACACTTCACCAAAGTGCAGCCTGAAAAGATGCTCCCACTTTTGTCGAGGAGAAACTATAAATTAAACCACCATGAATCATCACAACACAAGATGCTGAAAGGCTAAAATCCGGTGACACCACATGTTGGCCTGGAGGTGGTACAGCTGAACTCCCACACTGCGGGTGGCAGCGGGAAATGGAAAGACCACTCTGCGGAAGAGTTGGGCAATTTCTTACGGCGTATGTACGTACTGACCATCGGACCCACTAATCCCACGGCCAGGATGGAGTCCAGAGAAATGAAGCCACATTCACAAAAATACCTGAACGCAAACATTCACAGCAGCCTTATTTGTACCTGCCCCAACCTGGAAACACAAATGTCCATCAGCAGGTGAAGACACACACTGCAGTGTCTTCATACAACAGCTCACTATCAACAAACAAGAGGAAACCCCAGGAAGGATCTTTCAGGTATTACATTTCACGAAAGAAGCCAGACACAAGAGTCTCCCAAGAGGACGTAAGCACCCCACGGCAGGAATTTTTAGTTTTTGTCTGTTTTGTTCATTATTGTGTTCACAACACTTGGAACAGGGCCTGGCCCACAGTCGGCCCTCAATATAAATTTAAGTGAATGAATGCTTTCTTTAAAAATAAGACATCACGCTTTACATTTCTGATTCCAAGGTGAAATACTCCAAACATCCAGTTATGCGAGCGTCATGTTCAATGTGGAAAAAGTGTCGACTGGGCTCAACTGAACACACCCAATGCCAACAGCATTCATGTCCTCAAAACCCAAGTCAGCAGAACCTCTCAGCATCCATCTCCAAGGCCAGGATCACACGAGGGGGCCAGAGGCAGAGAAGGGGTGGCTCAGGGGTTACCAGTTCACTGGGAAGTAATTGTAATTCTCTTCTACTGTGTTCAGCAGGGCTGGTCCCTCCCGGGCAAACCTTGGAAGGTTGGTATTTCCTTGGGTGACTTTGGAGGTTGGTGTGTAAAAAGCTCTCATCCATAAATACTAGGGCATTACAGCTAATGCGTGGGCTCAAGTGAAAACAGAAAAACCAAGTGGAAGCATTAAATGTGTTACTACACGTCTAGAGCTAATACCATCATTACCGCTAAAGCACAAACACTTTGGTCTGTCGCTATGCGGTCTGAATTAAGGAGGGTGTGTGTATTCTCTGACTTTACCCACGATGATCTCTTTGTCACTTATTGCCTGCATCATATAATCTTAAAATGAATTAAGTTTCTATCTTTTATTCAAGTTTGGCACTATAAGATTTAAGGAGTTAACGTTTTCCAAGAAATAGAACTTATCATAACAAGAAGTCATGGAGAAAAAAAAAATCGGGCGGGTTTCTCTTCTCTCCAGCTCAGTTTGATTAGGTTGGTGGTTTAATGGCTTTAACACCAAATGCTCAGTGTCAGCCTTTTGCCTGAGTGAGTTTACTTATACACGATCAGGCAGCTTGGCTGCTCCTGAAGTCATTTTTAATCACTGGCTTGTTGGCAGTTTCAGTGGGGTTTTTTTGTTTTTCTTTTTTAATAGTGCTATTTTCCCGTAATTAGGATAGAGCTTGAACTTGGTTATGACAGCTCCCCAAAAATAGCAGTGGAAGGAGCTGGAGGGAGCAGATAGCTGAGTTCTGTTTGGACGCGCCAACTGTGGGGTGCCCCTGCGTCACCCGCCCGGAGGTGCCCCTGATGCGGCGGAATTCGGGGGCCTGGAGATGGGGGAGACAGACCGGGAAACAGGGCTTCCGGGGCCATGAGCGTATGGCTGATGGGCCGCCAAAGCCTTGGAGTCACCTGCACCTTGTGAAGTAAGAAAAGGGCTCTGGACACGGCCCCAGGGAAGGCGATTTCCCAGAGGCCGATCACTAACGTAACTTGTAACCGTCCAAAAGGACAATGCATCTCCCTGTAAGCAGCGTCTGTTGAAGCACTTGTGGGTGCGCACACCTGGGGCCATGACGTTGACCCAGCACAGCGATTCAGGAACCGGGGTGGGTTTTAGGAGCCGCCCCCCCCCCAGGCCACTGCATGCCCACGCCACCAGGCGACCCCACGGTGGATGCACGGGTCTGTCATCGTGAAAACGAACCACATTTTAAAGGGCAGATAAAAAATGGACCCCATATATGAAACACAAGACATGTAGCTTCCCACTAATCCCCCCACGTTATCCAAGCTGCTACCTGAGTAAGCTGCAGTAATGCCGTCTTTGAACCTGCGTCTGTGGAGTTAAAGCCTTTGTTCCCACAAACACACCCTCCTTACCTTCCCTTCAAAAGCATGAAAGGAAAAGCCGTGTTTTAATGGCAGTAAATCCCTTCACCTCACTCGACACCCACGAACTGGCATCCAGCGCTCTGCCCGTGAGAGCAGGTGTGGCTGTGTGAGGGCATCCACTGGGGCAAGGAGGCTGGAGGGGCGTCACCGCAGCCGTCCCCACTCACAGAGCTGACCCGCTGTACACGGGGACCGATTGAGGCTCCACGAGTTCTCACGGGTCAGCTCTCCCTTTGCAGGCACAGGCCCATTGCTGGTCCAACAAGGGAAGAGCCTAAGGAGATGGGCCAAGACAGGAGCCACAGGTGGGATGAGCTGGGGACACTCCAGGGACAAAAATGAACTTGTGGACAAATCCATTTTAAGCCCCCTGATTTTCCCTCTTTTTTACCTTGGTTTTGGTTAATTTCCAGAGATGCCACAAGGAAGGGGAGGTCAGTCTATGGAAACACAATCACAATCAGACATGGGCACGTCAGACTATAAGATAACCCAATTATAGAAGGCCCTCGCCAGCACAAAGCAATAGATCGAATTGGGAGCCCCTTGAAAGAATACCTCACCCTGATCAAGTGGATTTCAGGCCAGAACTGTAAAGCTACTCAATGCTAGGAGCTCTACTTCGTAACATAATATTAATATGTTCCAAGGAGAAAAACCACAGAATTACCTTTGTATCTGAAAAAAAGTAACTGCAAAAATCAGACTTCTACTCTGCAATTCCAAGAAAAATACAAACTGACAAAAATCCAGATGGAAGAGTAAAAGACAATGACAAAGAAATCTAAAAGCAATGGTAGAGTAATAAGGGGGATGTATGAGTCAGCCCAGGCCGCTGTAACAAATGGCCCAGACAGGTCAATCTGACTGCATAGTTCCGGAGGCCAAGAAGTTCAGTATCAAAGTGCCGGCCTCTTCAGCAATTAGCGTAGAGATGGCCACCTTCTTGCTGTGTCTTCACACCGTAGACAGAAAGAGCTTTGATGGGTCTTTCTCTTCTTATAAGGACATGAGTCCTACAGGATTAGGATCCCACCCTTATGATCTCATTTAACTCTAATTTCCTCCTTAAAGGCCATACCTCTAATACTGTCACATGGCTCAGGGGTTTAAGGCTTCAATGTGTGAACTGGGGGGTGGGGGGTGAGGGGAGACACAATTCAGTCCATAGCACTAAGCAGAGTGAGAAAATTTCTCTATATACATCAAGATATATTGCAAAGCTATACTGTCAGAATACTGAGATATTATTCCAAGTACAGAAGCTACTGGAACAAAACAGAGCTCAGAAGCAGATCCACATGTACAGAGATTTCACATATGACAGAAGTGACATTAAGTTTAATGATTACAGATGGGGTTATTCACTAGATGGTGTCAAGGACTAGGCCACTCATAAAGAAAAATATTACAGAAGAACCCCAGCTGATACCAGCATAAAAATCATTCCAGATGGAGAAAAAGCTAGGAAAAAGTTATATCTAGAGCATAGTTTAAAACTCCTGCAAATCAATAAGAAAAAGGCAAATAACCTAATGAAAAATGGGTAAAATACGGCCTATTTTGGTTATTTGCGGTAATTATTTTCTATAAGGGCGTCACAAACACTGAATAAGCAAATACTGAGCCATGGCTCCTAAGGGAGATACAGAGATGGTTTTCTGAAAAGTCTGGGGTCATAACATTTTCATTATCCAATCAATACATAACCTTGTTTTGTGTGTGTTTCTGTTTGAGACATCTTATGTAATGTGTGTTGATGATTCATTAACTTCGAGCTGAGGGCCAACAGCACCATAACTCACGCCTGAAGGAAGCTTATCTCATACGTGTTTTCTCCAGGGGACCCGTCACAGCCCTCTGGTGCTCAGAAACTCTAGAGAGCACCTCAGTGTGGTGCTCAGGGCCGCCTACAGAGCAAAATCACGCGCAAGAAGCACAAAATGTGAATAGACCGAGAAAACAGTAGTTGCTGCAGGGTAGCTGAAAGAAGGACCCAGACCTCAGATGGAATGTGTGCACGGTCAGCAAACATGTTTCACTGCTCTGTACACGTCCATGAGAGACAGTGAAAACAGCCTGAGTACTGACTTTGGAGTTACAAATAAATTTTAGCAAGTAAGAAAATGTGCAAGCAGGGAACCCGCAAATAAAGAGGATAGGCTATATGGATGGGCAATTCAATGGATATGAAATCAACAAAATACGTCCAAATCCCTCTGTCACAGGACACATGGCCACGGCCGTCACAGACCCGGCTGGCGGCTGGCGGTGCCGTTGTGAGTAGGGCTGGGACTTCAGGGACAAACGCCTCCCTGTCTCCAGGACCCCGGTGTCCCAGCAACCTGGCCTGAACGCCCACACCCCTCCAGCTGCCCTGTGAGGTCACGGCCACCGAAAGGAACGAGCAACCCCCAGCCTCACGACATTTCTCCCGGGCGCGAAGCCGTGTAAAGTCTAACGGTGTTCCAGCCCGGAGCCACCTCCTTGTGCGAAGTCCAGCCAACGTCCAGCAAGTTCGGCAAAGACATGTCGCTGCTGCGTTTCAATCCTGGATTCTTACATAACGGAAACCCTCGGGGAATGAGAAAATGGTTTGAGGGAAACAGATACTTACTGAAAGTTATGATTTGGGCTGTGTGTTGGACCTAAAAAGGAAAAAAAAAAGACAGGCTATTAATACTTCACAATTTGGAATGAAACTTTTTTCCAATCCCGCCAACGGTGAAGGCAGCCGCAGGCCACTGCGCTCACTTGTGGTGAGCCGGCCTCGGGGCCCGGGCTCTGCCGCTGTCCAAGATTACACGCCCGGGGTGGGGAAAACCATGGAATGTGCACGGGCCCGCTCTCTGCTTAGGCAGCACCGTTTGCAGATATTTTGGGAGTTTTTGCTGTCTTTTCTCGCTCTCTCCTCATCTAACCTTGACTCACCAGATCTCTTTCCTAGCTGGGGCCCGCACAGTCCAGAGCCCGTGTGACGGGGCTGGGGCAGAGTGGGGACCACCTCCCCCCCGGGGTCAGAGAGGACGCACCCCTCCCCGTCGCCCCCTGTGACGAGCGCGTGGGGGGACCGTCACCGCGCTCTGCTGCTGGCCTGGCCACGGGGCCACCTCCTGCCACACAGCCGCCCCCTCCACCTCGAAGCTCCCCTTTGCGTCTGGGGTGATTTTCTGCACGCCAGGTTTCCAGACCGCTCCATCTGTGCCTATTTTCTTTTACGACTGGTAAATGGGGATCAGGTGAAGCCGGGACCTCGTGCACCACGAGAGGGGCCTCGGGGAAAGGTTTTATTGGTTTCCTTTCCGCTGCCCTGTGAGTGTTCGGTGTTGAACTGCACGTGAATGTCCTGTTCCGGGGCCGGGAGCGTGGCTGTCCGCGCACCGCACGCCTGGGCTGCCCCGCTCACCGAGCCGCACGAACAGCACACCGGTGGCGGTGATGGTCTTCACGCCGTTGGAGGCCACGCACTGGTAGTAGCCCGTGTCCGTCGTGTCCAGGTCTTGGATCCGCAGCCGGGAACCATAGTCCGTCTTGCGGACAATGACCCGCCGGGGCTCCTGCACCACGGGGGCGTCGTTCTTCAGCCACCGCACTGTCGGGGCGGGGTTCCCGGCCACCTTGCAGTGCAGAATGGCCGTCTGGCCTTGGACGATGGTGATGTTGTTCACCGGCTCCAGAAAGTTCAGAAAGTAACCTGCAGAGGACAGCGGTCACAGAACAAAGCTGCGTGAGGGCTGGAAGAAGGTGCTTCTCCTGGAACCTGCTCACGTAAATACAGTTCATTCCCGTCACTGGCGGTACTAATGTTCTAGAATGTTCTGGGAACACTGAATTAGCAAACCACTGCTCCCGGGGAAAGGCGGACAGTATTGTCATCAGTCATCGCATAGCCTCATTTTATCTGTGTTTCTGTTTGAAGACCCCTTATGAATATGTATTGTTGATTCGTTGACACTGAGTTTATGGCCAACACTGCACGCCTGAAGGAAGCTTATCTAACGCCTGTTTTCTCCGTAAGACGTGTCACAGCGTTCGGGTGTTCAGGAACGCCACACCATCACTGGGGGGGGGGGGGTTTAAAAAAGGGAAATCACCAACANTAAGACGTGTCACAGCGTTCGGGTGTTCAGGAACGCCACACCATCACGGGGGGGGGGGGATTTAAAACAGTGAAATCACCAACAGAAAGCCAAAAAAATGCAAACAAATAAAGACTATACAGACCACAGAAAGGACACTTGTTTATAGTATGAGCTGGAACAACCAGGCGGGTGTCGCTTTGTTGGGCCTCAGTGAGCAATGTGTGCATCAGACAATTCTAAATCTTCACGGCTCTGGGCATGTCTGTGAATGACCACACAATGGCACCGTGGGTCCTGATTTTGGGGTTACATGTACACTTTAGACGATAGTGAACTCGAAAATCTGGAGCCCCAAAGTGCTTCTCTTTGCAAGCACTGGATCTAATCTAATCTCACTCACTCATGATGTGATTCACGCTCGGAAAAGCCATCCTACTTCTTTTCACACCACTGAGTACAAACCTCAAGAAGGAAAAATACGTCTCAAGACAGACACATCCTCAAAAATGAGCTAATCCTTGGCCTGGACAGAACAAGGATGTCAGGGCTGAGTGCAGCTGCCGGGCTTCTGTACGTGGGGCAGGAGTGGGAAGAAGCTGTGTAGGGAGAGCAGGGACTGGAAGGACCCAGAACACAGAGCCAGTGGGGTTGAAATGTGGGGCTCAAGCCAACCAGGGCTGGGGACTCCCCGCTGATGACAGAGGCCACAGAGAAGAAGAGGACGTGAAACAGATGGCAGAAGAGAGGGGTGTGTTTGTGTGTGGTGTGGTGCGTGTATTTGCGTGTATGTATATTTGTGGTGCGTGGTGTGTGGTGTGATGTGGTATATTTGTGGTGTGGTGTGTGTGTGGTGTTATACGTGGGTGTAATGTGGTATGTGTAAGGAGTATATGTATGTATTTGTGTGGCATGTGTGTGGGGCAGTGTGTGTGTGTGTGTGTGTGTGTGTGTGGCATGCATCTCTGATATGGGCTGTGGTATGTGTGGTGTATGATATGTGGATATGACGTGGTGTGTGTATTTGTACTGTGGTGTATGTGTGTGTGTGTGTATGTGTGTGGCGTGTGGGTACGATGTGGTATGTGTGTTTGTGGTGTGGTGTGTGTGTGGTACATAGGTATGATGTGGTGTACTGTGGTGTATGTGATGAGTATCTATGTGTTTGTGTGGTGTGTGTGTGTGGTATAGTGCATGTGTATGTATATATGTGTGGTACATGATATATGGATGTGATGTGGTGTATTTGTGGTGTGGTGTGTGTGAGTGTGTGTGGTGCATGTACATGTGTGGCATAGATCAGGAGTTTGAAGACTATGCTGTCAAGATAAATACGCATGCTAAATTCCCATAACACACACACAAAACCTCAGGCTAGACAGATAAGACAATCAACCATGAGGAGATGAACTCACCTCAGACAAAACTAAGATAAGAGAGCAATCTGCAAATGACCATAAAATATATTCATGTTCTGAATCTTCTGACTTGATTTCTGGTAGGTTCCTAGCCTTTTTTCAAAAAATGAAGTTGAAAGGTGGCGCATATCTGTTAGTAAGGCCTTCACTGGATGGAAAACTACAGGGTTTCTAGTGGACCCTTGCGATACGTTTCACAGGCTCGTTGATGGCCCCAGATGTTGGGTGACAGGAAGTGGCGGAGGGGATGGAGGCTGTGGCTGGTTTTTTTTTTCTTAAAGATTTTATTTATTTATTTGACACACAGAGAGAGAAATCACAAGTAGGCAGAGAGGCAGGCAGAGAGAGAGGAGGAAGCAGGCTCCCTGCCGAGCAAGGAGCCGGATGTGGGGCTTGATCCCAGGACCCTGAGGTCCTGACCTGAGCCGAAGGCAGAGGCTTTAACCCACTGAGCCACCCAGGCGCCCGAGGCTGTGTGCTTTAAGAGGGAGGGATGGTTTTTCTTGACAACGGAGAGTGGACAGATAGCTGTCTGAGAGGTGTCACTAATTAGCACTAATCATTATTACCCACATCATTAGATTCTACCCTGATTCTCTCCTAGCCAACCCTTTCTCAGTGCACTGAATTAACTTGTAGGAGAGAATCTCCGTGGAGGACACAAAGCTGTAATGCAAGGGACACGTCGATGACACCCCCATAGAACCAAGGAGGGTGACGCGCTGCGTGTACACTCTTCATGAACTCAATTGCACAAGCTGGACTTGGGGAGACCTGGTTCCTGCAGCTCCCATCCTAGACCCTGAGACTGTGAACACAAAACCCAATCTGATTTGACAGTTTGAAGTGGTTACTCTGACATAATCTCAGTCACAGGTGATGGTATGCTCACCACTTCACTGTGTTCTGGCCAGAGCCCAACTTAACCAGAGGGCTTCACAGGAAGCACTTTTAAGTTGTTTAATATTCAAATGCTTCATCCGGGTTTACATAATACGAGTGCATAGTGGGGCTTATAAAATAGTCATCAAATTGTAACGTAAAATACGCATTAAAATCACAATGATCTCTTCTTGGCCTAAGCTGAATTGTAATTCTCATCTCCACACTGATGACAGTTCCTCCAAAGACCTGTGACAAACCATAGCTTCCCAGCAGACTCCGGCAATGGGTTCATGTCAAGGTTGAACATGAGGGTCTGTGTCTCCGAGCTGACCGGCAAACATCTAGAAGGAGCAGGCCTGGGGGGTTCTGGGAGCAGGGACATGGTGGTCACTGACTGTCTCATCTCCACCCTTTGGGGGACTGGCTTGACAGGAGCCCGGGCACCATTCCTCCCACGTTTAGGACACCTGCATACATCAACTTGGGACAGCTCCACCGGATGGCTAAATATCCTGAAAGATAGAGGAGATCCCTCAACATGGAAACATTTATTTAGAAAGGGCGAGAAGGGGGGTTAGAAGTCGGAGAAGAAGAGTAAGGGGACCGTTCCTTTTGTGCAACCGAGGAGATCTGAGGAGAAGCCAGCCAGTCATTTTTGCCCTATTACTGCAAAGAGACCCAGTATCTGTTTCTTCTCCAGAACATCTTTTTTACATCAAATGGGTATGGAAACCTGGAATTCTTCACCATATCTGTGGATGGTTCCTCCTACATCCTTGACTGACAAACTGGTAAGTTAGACCTTGTCCTTCAATGTTCCCTATTCTCCTGCCCTCTGCACAGACATGAAGAGCTTGGTGCTAACCCCTCCCCACCAGGCAGGACACTGTGAAACCATCTACCGGAGTCAGAACTGGGCGTAATTCAGAGACAGTGCCAGCATTTCCCTGCTAGGTGCTTTCATTGTCGTAGCTACCATGGCCTGAAGCACACGTGCTGGAATCAAGTCCCTTACACCACTGATTTAATCATCAAAGCACTCTTGGCTCTATTGTTTATATGAAATACCCAGAGCAGGTCAATCTACAGAAACAGGAAGCAGAGGAATGGTTGCCAGAGGCTGGGGGAGGGGGAGGGACTCCCTAAAGGGGTCTCCCTTTGGGTGCTGAAAATGTTCAGAACCAGAGCTTGCTAATGATTGCACAACATTACAAGTGTAGTCCTGGGTCAGAAAATGCCCCTGCAGAGGGACGGGGGACATGACGATGAACAAGGTGAGACCAGGTGGACAAAGCAGGTAATAGTGGGGGGTGGGGGGTGGGGTTGATGGAAGTATCAGGTGGGAGGAAGGGCCGCGCTGTGGAAGGCATCCTTCCCTGAGTGCTGGCAACCACCCCTCGACTTTGCTCAGATCCTGGGATAAGGCCTCCAACTATATTTCTTCCGAGCCTGAGGTGTCCAACTTTCCCATTCTCAACAGATGAACACTCACCCCTGAAGCCACACCCTCCTTGGTCTGCAGAAAACGAAGAAGAATCTAGCGCAGGGATCTAGTCCCCACGTGGAGTTCTTACTAATTCTTCTTGATCCTACCCCACCTAAACCAGCAGAGCTCACCTCTGTCTGCACACTGGAGCGCCCTGGGCGCTTCTTAAAAGCCCACCTTCACCCCCACGGCAACCAGGACCCAGGAGGGGTGTGGGCAATGGCACTTGTCAAAGCTGTAAGTGGGTAGCCGGGGCCGGGAACACCTGCTTTAAATTGCTGGGGACAAAAACAAAACAAAACAAAAAAACCCACAACAACAACAACAAACACTATAGTTTCAGGGAACCAAACTCAACCAAAAACAAACTTAGAGCAGGCCAGAAACAGCCCCAAGATGAAGTATCACCAGAGGAGAACATCAGGACTGAAAAGAACGTGCCTACAGCTCCGGCACCAACCGCTGGAAGGTCTAGACACAAGGGCACATGAAGGCTTGCCCACCTGCAGAAGAATCTCCACGGATGGCACCCATGCCCCGACCTAGGTCTTGAATCTACCTTCTCCACGCTCTACTGGAAGCTCAGAGACCAGAACCATAGGTAGATAACATGGTACTTCATAAACTCATACTGCCCTCCCTAGGTGGGTGATTAAAACTCAGCCTTTGGGGAGAAATTAGGAAGATGTATAATGGGTAACAGCTGATACCCATGATATCAATACTTGTGAAATTTTCTCTACTCTTCCCACACTCGCCCTGACTGGCAGGGGGGAGGGTCCCTTACTCTCCCTAAAACACACCCCGTTGGTCCTTCACTGTGCAGTCGACCAGAACACCCTGTCCTCAGATCTTTACTGTTTCTGCAGGGTCGAGTGTCTGCCCAAAAGTCGTGTCCACAGAGGGCGACCTCCTGGCTGCCCCATTTAAAACAGCCTCGACTGATTTCTAACCTCACTCCCCCACCACTGATCTAGGCCTGTTGCTCCGGCAGTGTCGCATTTGTTAAATTACAGTAACGGAGAGAATTTTGGACATGAAGAATAAGAAATGTGGGGAAACCTGGGTGGCTCGGTTGATTGGGCATCCGACTCTTGATTTCAGTTCACGATCTCAGGGTCATGCGTTGGAGCCCTTTGTAGGGCTCCCTGTTGGGTGGGGAGTCGGCTTAAGGTACTCTCTCTCCCTCTCCCTCTGCCCCTGCCCCCCAATGCGCACACATGCGCATGTGTGAGCTCTCTCTCTCTCTCAAAGAAAGTAAAATAAAATAACGAGTTACTTTGGGGAGGATGCTTCCCAATTTTATGGCTACTTCTTGTCTAGACTCAATTTAGAATGGGGTTTGATAGAGATTTATAGGTGATTTGTATGAAACTGCCCTCCTGACAATATGGAGAAAGCATGGTCTATGTCTCTATCTCAAACCTTCTCACCTATTCAGGAAAGCTTTGTCATTTCCTTTGTAGGGACCTACATATTTTTAGGTAGTTCTGTAGGTATCCTATTATTCTCCTTACAACTGAGAGAATTGTTTTTATTTCTATCTAAGTGGTTTAAGGAAGGCTTATAGGATAACTCGCGGATTTCTACATATCACACTAATTTCCTACTGCTGCTATAACAAATTAGCACAGACTTAGTAGCATAAACCAACACAAATGTATTATCTTACAGTCCTGGGGGTCCGAAGTCCTAACATCAAGGTAATGACAGGGCTGTTTCCTTCTGGAGGCTCTGGGAGTCTCTGTCCTTGCCTTGGCAGCTCCTGGGAGCCACACATGCCCTGGCTGGTGGCACCTGCCCTGCATTCAGCCCCACTCTGTCTCCAACACTATGTCTCCGGCTAGTGACTCGGACTCTCCTGCCTTCCTCTTACAAGGACCTGTGATTATGCTGGGCTCACCTGGATCACCCAGGATCACTTCCCATCTCAAAACTTAAAACCCAAAACTCAAAAACTTAATCCCATCTGCAAAGTCCCTGCACCATGAAAGCTGACATGTTCCCAGGTTCCCGGGACATCTTCAGAAGGGCAACATTCTGTCCGTCACATATATTTTTCTTTTATCTTGCCACTTTACTGAACTATCTTACTCGTAATAGTTTCTGAGCTGACTAGCTTGCATTTTCTTGCTGGTATCTTCTTCAAATAGCAACAGTGTGGCTGTTTTGCTTTTAAAATTCATACTGCTCAAATATCCTTTTACCTAATTGTTTTGCTTAGTTTTAGTTCTTCTCAACTTAAATACTGAAATGATACAAACATACAAAATATGAATATAAACATAATAGTACCAGTGGACATAACATGGACATTTTATGCTAACATTTACCATGTTTGATTTAGAACACTTTTTAAGAAATTAAGCATTCTAGGATTCAACAAAAATCCACACTTTCTTATCTCTCCCTCCCTCTCCTGAGAACAGGTATGCACCATTCCGATGCACATTTCTATTGTTTCATATTTTTAGAAATTTTCCCTGAAAGATCTTTCTTTGCTAGTTTTTTTTTTTTCACTCAAAGTCAGCTTGGGATTTATCTTTGTTGTTGTTCGTTTATTTTAATGACTGTGCAATGTTTCACAGTACAAACAAACCATGATTTCTTTACCTTTTCCCAGCTGAGGGGCAGTAAGCTGTTCCCACATTTTTGCTCATGTCTAATGACCACCTGAGTACATGTCTCATCTTGCACACGTACAAGAATATCTTGAAAGGATCTACCTGGATGCAGAAATGATGTCACAGGGCCTTGAAATCTCATTTATCTAAGTCTCAAGCATGCCTGAAACCACACGTGCTCACTATCAACGTCAGTGAAATTGTTTCCCCCGTAACTATGTCAGCATTTGGTGTTTAGGGGATTAAATATGTTTGCCAAACTCATAGACTTGAAATAGTGCTGTTTTGCTTTGCATCTTAAGAATCTGTCATGAGCTTGAGTGTCTTGAAGGTTTACTAGCCACTGGGCTCTCCTTCCGCAGCTGTCTGTTCAAATCTTTCCACTGTTGCTCTTCCGCTAACTTCTGTGGTCAATGAATTTTCTAATGCTTGCATTCAGTGTACAAATGCCCGACAACTTTTTTCTTTAGTCAACTAACAAATTATTCAATCTCCACAAGGTTGGCCAGACCCAAATATCTTACAACTTACATTATAATTTTTCCCTTTTAGGTACAAGTTATTGAAAGTGTTCTTAACACACTGATGTCACAGAACATGGTCTTTGATACCACTGTGATTTTCTTTACAATTCTTTGATACCACTGAGATTTTCTTTACAGGCTAGTACAGAGTTAATACTTATAGTAAATGTTGCATATTTTATTCATAAGAATGTGTTTTCTTGGGGCACTTGGGTGGCTCAGTTGGTTAAGCCTCTGCCTTCGGCACAGGTCATGATCTCTGGGTCCTAGGATGGAGCCCGACGCCAGGCTCCCTGCTCAGCAGGGCGTCTGCTTCTCCCTCTCCCTCTGCCCCTCAGAGCTCATGCTCTCTCACTCTCTCCAGTGAATAAATATAAATCTTTAAAAAAAAAGAATGTGTTTCTCTAACTGCTCTATATGCCCATTAGATTGAGCTTGTAAAATTTTTCAAATTTTTAATGTTTACCTCTTACTCTCAACGGTGCCTGTGTTTACTGATTCTGTGTTTGTCAGATGACTATTAGCAATTTTGTCAAGTTGTGTTTATATATTGGAAACTATGTCACTGGGTGTCTAAACTTCAGTCTTTAGATCATTGTGTAAGGCTTTTATCTAAAAGAGCATTTTGGGCGCCTGGGTGGCTCAGTGGGTTAAAGCCTCTGCTTTCGGCTCAGGTCATGATCTCAGCATCCTGGGATCGAGGCCCGCATCGGGCTCTCTGCTCAGCAGGGAGCCTGCTTCCTCCTCTCCTTGTCTCTCTGCCTGCCTCTCTGCCTACTTGTGATCTCTCTCTCTCTGTGTCAAATAAATAAATAAAATCTTTAAAAAAAAAATAAATAAAAAAAATAAAAGAGCATTTTGTCTGACCTTAAGGTAGCTACCTCAGGGTACTTTGGTCTTACACTGTATTTCTAATTTTTAAAATCATTTTTGTGATTAAATTTTAGCGACGAATCTTCTAAAGAACATAATAATTTAACATGTTAATTGATGTGTCTATACGTGTGAAATATGAGTTTTTTAACTGGCAAGTTTTATCTTTAATGTTTTCATTTTGCATTTTATTCTTCATTTCATTTTAACCCTGCTTTCCCATTTCCTACTGGATTTCTTTATTCTCCATTTTCCCCTTACTGATTTATCAGCCTATAAATGCTTCCCTTAGAGAAGAGCAGGCTACTTAGGTGTCTTCTCATCCTGAATCATATTTGCTCTTTGGGTAAAGGATTGAGGTTGTAAACACCCTCAGTCTTGGTCTAAGGGTAACCTCTGACTTTCACAGTTGAGTAACAGTTTAGCTGGGTATGGAATTCTAGACTGGTGACTACGCTGCCATCTTCTGGCTTCTGTGTTTACTGCAGGTCAGGCTAGTTCTTATTCCTTTGTGGGTTATATGACCTTTCCCTTCATAGGCTACTTTTCATATTTCCCCTCTGCCTTTGCCATTCCCATGTATCTCTAGCTGTGAATGTATTTGTATGTAGCCTTAATGGGTCTCAGTACCATTCCCAATTCCATCAGTTCGGTAAAAGTCTCCACCAATCCCTCATTGTTTCTCCATTCCCCTTTATCTCTCCTCTGAAATCTTCCAGAGAGATGCCAGACTTCCTCCTGTTTGTGGTTTCTCAGTGTGCTTCATTGCTTTTATAGTCCCTGTCCTTTTTTAATCTCCAGCTATGCACCCTCTGCTCGTTGACCTGCCCATCAAGTTTCTCATTTCTAGGACTACAGTTTTTTATTTCTAGAAGGTCTGTTGGTTTTCAAACCCACCACTGCCTTTTCTTCCTTTATCTTTAATCCTTCTGGCTTCCTTGTTTACCAGCTCACCACTCATCCCAAGCCCCTCCGAGTGTGCTTTGTAATTTTCCACTGTAGGGCTGGTTTTTCTGTGGGAACCCCTTGAGGACTGGGTTCCTGCAACAGTGACAAATTTTCATGTTAACTCTAGGGCCTGGGATTCCCCCAGAACATTCCCATCACGTAAACTGGGTTTCCTGAGGTGTGGGTCCAAGGGTGATTTCTCATGGTAGCGGCTTCTGTGCTTGCCCCTTTGAGCCAAGGTTCAGGTGAGGACTGCAGTTCCTAGGTCTCCTAGCCTGTTGCCAAAGGCTTACCTACTACACTTGGTTCTCTGAACCCCACAGATTCCCTCTGGTTTGACGCTGAAACCCAAGGCTCCTGCTACAGCTGAGCCTTGCAGAACAGTTTCGGTAGCAGAATGATCATTCAGAGGCCTTATTTAAGATACAAGAAATGTAAATTCTTTCATTTTCCTAAAGGCAAATTTGAGTTTTGTCGTGACTCTTATTTCTCCTGATTGAAGGAAAGGTCCACCGCTGTATCCAGCATGAATCCCCTGAAAGCCAAAATGGAAGCCAGAAAGAAAGTTCTGGCAAGATGAAGTACAGTGTTGCCTTGGTCCTTGTCTTTATTCACAGGCACCCATTTAAAATCCGGGCTTCATTTCCCTTTTGTGCAAAATACGGGGTTTGTACTAACTTTGGCTAAGCTCTCTTCCTGCTCACAAGGCTCCCTCTGGGTGCCCCCCCAAACTTCTCCAGACACAACTGAACAGCTCTAGTGGAGCGGAACCCAGACAACTGAGAATCTGGCTAACTTGGATCAGTCGGCAACCCCACCGTGTTAGAGGGAGAACAGAAATCTTCTCTTTTCATTAGCCAAGTGTGTTTCTCCTGCCGCACAGCAGGGTGACTTTTTCACAACAATGCTAATGGACTCCGTGGCCTTGCTGCCCGGGCCAGCTCTCTGCTCACCCCTAACTCCAAACAGCAGCGCTGAGTCCAAGCATGAAAACACACTGAAGGCAGAGGTAACATGAGAACTCATCACCATGGGACGCCACTCCTGCCTCACAGTCAGATCAGCGATTTATGTGCTTTGTTTTGTTTTTTAATCCCAACTGACCGTCCACATGTCCACCAACCTGGTCAAATTACTTGGGGCTTTGAGGAGTTGCTTGTTTCCTAGGCCACGCTGACTGGTCTGGGAGGGAGATAAAGAAAGCTGTATGGGCTAGGGGTCACAGGGTCACAGGGCTTTGACTGGGGGGAGATAAAACAGACGACCTGCCTGGTCGGGCAGGTGAGGAGGAGACCCAGAGAGCCGCAAGGAGCAGGGGAAGCATTTATGGGCCAATAAATCAGCCGGGGCAGGGGCAGTGGGTCACTCCTGTTCAGACGGTCCCGCTGAGCTGTCTAGTGGTCTGCACAGAACCAGCTGCAGATGGTGGTGGTGGGGTGGGCTGGATGAGCAGAGGAGCCACGGGGACGGGGGGAGGAAGCGAGAGTAACAAGGATGGGCATCAGAGAACACGAGAAAACAGGGGCAAAGGAAATATGAGGTCCTGAGAAAAGCACGTGCGATGTTTGCACGTTCGGAGGATGGTGTCAGTCCTGCCGTGCGGTGAAAAGTGGCCCCAACGACGTGCTGGGGCCTAATCTCCAGAACCTGAGAACGTGCCCTTATTTGGAAATAGGGTCATGGCAGGTGTCATCACGTTACGATGAGGTCACATGGGTGGATCCTCGTCCAACGGCTCATGTCCGTATCAGAAGAGGGACATCCGGGCACAGATGCACAGAGACCACGCGACAACAGGGGCCGAGACGGGAGACATGCGGCTACGAGCCCAGGAAGTCCACGCATGGCGGACATCTGGCCTCCAGAACTGGGAGGCAGTGGGTTTCTGAGGCTTCAGACACCTCGTCTGTGGCCCTTGGGTGTGACAGCCCTCGGAAGCCACTGCAGAGGGGCAGGGGGCGGGGGAAGGAAGGGGCGGGTGGGACAGGCCAACGCCGCCCCCCGGGGCGATGCCGGCGGCCTCACAAAGGGGCAGGGCCACGAGCACACGCACACAGGGCCAGCAGACCCAGAGCCAGGGACACAGACGCAGGCACGGACAGACTCGGAGAGAAA
>LNAC01000335.1:1066284-1095567 GCA_002007465.1 Ailurus styani
GCGCGCCCGCCCGCCCCGGGGAGGCTGCAGCAGCGCGGGCCCGGCGCCTCTCCCCCCTGCAGCCCGGGGCCGCCCGACTGCACACGCTCTGTCTCCCCTCCGTGGGTCACGGCTTCCTCCCAACCCCGTTCCGTCTGGCCACGTCCTGGGCCGTCCAACAGCCACTGCGGATTCCCGGCGGCGGGGACCGGCGACGGGGATCCGTAAATGGCCGTCCCCCGGGGAGTGGCACAGACCTCAGAGCCCTTGACCCTGTGTCTGCAACAGGGGGTGAGCTTGCGACTTTACCCATCAGCCTTGGCACCCGCATGCCTACAGCAAACCCCAGGAAACCATCACGCACGCACACACATCGAAAGTTCCAGAGACGGACCCAACACACTCGCTCATCAATCCCTGCGTCCTGCGTGAGTCGGGAACTCAGGGCTGGGGAGACAGAGCAAGGGGCCTCGTTGCCATGCCAACTTGGTGCTCTCTGCTGATTTTTCTGTTCCCTCCGCCCGAGGAGACCTGAGCTCAGCACACGGCCCGCACGTTGCAAATAGCAGGGGCGGCCCCGTGCATAAGGCATGGGCGTCTGCCCTGTGATTTAGGTGCTCCTGAGAGCAACTATAATTGCAACGTATCCTCAAGGGGGAAGGGCTCGGAATGCCCCTGGAAGAGCAGCCTTCTCCCCAGCCAGGAGACGGGAGCCCACGGGGTGTGCTGGGAGAGGCGCCAGGCCGCGGCAGCCCAGCAGCACCGCCCTGGGGCCCTCCGGAGCGATCCGCTTCCCACGAACATTCCAAAGCATTGATTTTACCAAACCCAAGACGTGTTACAGATGCACTTGAAACACAGCCTTGGAACACAAGAGCAAACGGCTACCGGGCCAAGAGTGTGCTTTTGTTAAGTGTCCTGCCGACAACAGCGACGGCGACAAAAATACCACCAATCATCTTACTAGTGTGTCGAACGCAGCAAGGAATACAGGCTCCCGGCAAATACCCACTCCCGTGTTAACACAGCACTTCGGCGGGAGTCCTCGGACCGGCTGAAGTCCTACGGCGACAGTACTTTGACATATGGAAATTTCAGACAAACTTTTCAGCTGTCAGTCACCATGTCTGCTGTGTTTATTTCCTACGTAGGCTTTTTGCTTGGGGTCCTTCTCTCTCAGAACCAGCCACTGACCCCATATATGTTAAGTGCTCACCATGGTGCAGTGTATCTGAACACAAATGCTGTCTACACTCGGACCTAATGCTCAGATCCGAGTCTGCTCAGAAGAGGCAAAGCGGTTCTCTCTGAGGGACTGGCCTGCTGGCCGTTTCACCTGCCTGTGGTTTCGTAGAGGCGGGGGCATCCCAACCGCCAAGTGGATTAAAGAAGTGGCTCCTATGGTCCATCCAGCTATTAGTACCGTTTTGTACGACTTAAGCCAAATGGGGCCAAGCAGTGACGCTCCCCGGAGCTGCACGAAAAATCACGTGGACTGAGTGTGGCATGGCCAGGCCGATTCCTTCTGTCACTGAGTGTGTGAGGAGGAGGCTGGGGGAGCGGGGAGGAAGGGCAGACCGAGTGTCCTTTTGTGCAAAAGCCATCACCCAAAAAGAAATAACATCACACTACAGAGCCAGAGAACAGGGCTGTAAGGAGTGACTGGGACCCCGGGTGTCCCTGAGACTCCCCAGGGCCATTCTCTAGCATCCTGTCCCCAAGGGGCTGCTGAGGTCTGGTGGCCTGGAATGGAGGCACACGCTGATGGTCACACCTGCCACACAGTATATGCCGCCTGCCTCTGCTTCCTGGGTGGGTGCCGCGCACTGAGCCCTCCTGTCCCTCCGATGGCGGGGGGCATTTGGGCGTACTGTCCCTTCACAGCGTGCGTGCATACTCACATGCATGCACAAACACACACATGCGTGTGCAGACACACGTGCATACGCATGCCAACACATGCACACACAGATACACCTGCATGTAGAGACACACACATGCACACATACAGAGACATGAACACACAGACACACATGCACACACAAGCGCGCAGAGACACACACGCACACATATGCGTGCACACAGGCATCCACACAGATGCATGCACACACACACACACACACGCACATGCCCGCACATGCACCTGTTTCACCAGGGAACTTGTGCAGACGGTGTTTCTGTGCTCTGGAGAAGGGAAGACAAGCTTCCAAATGCCTCAGCGCTGCAGACACGGAAGCATCCCCGGTTTTCACACAATCACATGTGGGTTAACAAAAACAGACCAGAGGCAATCAAATCCCAACTGAGCAGAGGGCATTACAAAGTAAGCAGTTGTGGGCCTGAGAAATTGCTCGAATACCAAAAAGGAGGACCAAGAATACCACCCAAGGCACAGAATCTGACTTCTTCCTGTTGGGAGCTTGTGGCTGGGTGGGAATAAGAATTCCCGTGAACGCTCGGCCCACAGTCATTTCCGGGCCTCGGTCAGCGAGGGCATCTTCCCTCCAAGAGGACCTGTGGGACCTTCCACCCTGCAGCGGCCTCTGCCCACCAAGCTGTTGGAAGCACAGCTGTGCTGAGGGGAGCTCCCACTCCCCCGCCCAGTCCCTCTGGCCCCTGCAGACCCAGGCCAGGCCCCCTGGAGGCCTGCATCCTGCACCTGGGGGGGGGGGAGCAGGTCTGCGGTAAACACTGTTCCCTGAGGAATACTGGAGTCCACGAGGTGAGTGCAGGTTGGATGGAGACTCTCACTGTGGTCTGTCCACCTCTCCTCAGCCGGTCCGGCCTCCCGCCCATCTGCCCCTTGACTCTCTCCTGCTGCCCCTTCCACGTCCCCTCCATCCCTCTCCAGACCAGCAGGGCGATCTTCTCAGAGTGACCAGGCTACACCGTGTCCCAGGCCAGAACCTTGCGCAGTGGAGAAGGGCACTCCGCAGAATAAAACAGAACATTCTCCTGCCACCTGAAGAGCTGTGTATGTCTCACCCAGGGCTGCCCCACAGAACTTTCTGTGGTGATGGAACGTTCTAGATCTGTGCCACGGGGGCTTTAGCCACATGTGGTCACGGAGCACTTGAAATGTAGCTCCGAGGACTTAATTTTAACTGATTTAAATTTAAAGACCCACACATGGCTGATGGCCTCGGTATTGGGCCGTGTTGGTTTAGCCTCCTGCTGATCCTTCTGACCTCCGCTACCCCAGCCCTTTCTCTCGGCTGCTCCAAGGCACCGAGTTGTCTTGACCTTAGGGCCTTTGCACAGGACGCCCCTCTCCTTGCCTGTTGGCTCTTCACTCTCAGAGTAACATCCTGTCCTTTGCCAAGACGCCCTTCCCTTCCTCCCAGCTCACCACATCCCCGTCTCTTCCTCCGAGCCACTCTGTCAAGGACTCAGGAGGCTGTCTCCTCAGTACGGGACTCTCAGGAGGCAGAGACCACACACAATGCTGCTGGGTTGTCTGGGTCACCAGCATGTGCCTGAGCCTCACAAGGCAGCTGGTACAGAAGGCCTGACAAGGAATACGCATGGGCCACCTGGACTGTGGGCTAAGTCAGCCTTTTGAGAAATGATTTCAGACTCTACACCACCAAAAACTATCTCCCTTCTTAAGACATGTTTCCCGGGGCCCCAGAGCACAGGCCTTGCCCCCTGGGGACACATCCCTGTCCTGATAGAGGCCTGCACCCCGCAAGTACCCTGGGTCCCCATGAGGTCACAGCAAGGTCTATACACCATCACCACCAACGGAGCAGGCAGCCCTGTGCCCTCGATAGAGCCAACTGACCTCTCAGCACACTGCACATGCTGGTGAACATTCCGGAACCAGGAGGGAGCTGAGCTCCCCGTGTGACCCCGGAAGACCATCGGGACCTATGGGGACACACCAACCCCTAGACTGAGGCCAGCAGACTTGAGTCCTAGCTGCTCAACTCCCAGAAGACCGAGCCATGGACACGTGGAGCAAAACACCTTCCTGCAGGGTCCTGGGGCCCTCGATGGGCAGGGCCTGAGAAATTATGGTGGGTTTCCAGTCTTTGAATAATTAGAAGTTAAGCAGAACTAAAGTGAATGTTTTAATAGATAATCGTTAGGCCTTGAACTGAGTCTCCCCAAACCGCATATTTGAAGGCCTAGCCCCCAGGGATGGTCTTTGAAGGTGGGCCTTTGGGGGGCATTAGGTTAGGGGGGTCCCCAGGGGTCCCCCCAAGGGGATCAGCGCCCTGATAGGGAAAACAGCCAGAGCACTCGGTCTGCCACGTGGACAGCGGGAGAGCGCCGATCACAAGCCCGGCAGAGAGGCCTCCCCCAAACTGACCCTCCTGGGTTCTCGCCCAAGACGCCCAGCCGCCAGGACTCGGGGGAACGAATTCCTGTTGAGGGGGGCACAGTGTGCGGGGTCTTGTTACAGCAGCTGGGCTGAGACGGTGATCTCAGACGACAGGAGGGCAAAGGGTGGAGCAGAGAGGGGGTCAGCTCCCCAAGGAAGCGGGCCGCATCTGAACAAATGTGCCCTATCGGCTCTGCCACCTGAGAGGCGTACAGAAGGTGCCCCGTGCACGGTGACCGGACAGCGACCTGTGGGAAAGCCCGCAGCACAAGACAGTACCTGCTGCTAGGTGAGCCACCTGACGCCCACCTGACGCCCACCCAGTCTGGATGACGACCCCAGGAGACAGTGACCCCGGGAAGACCACCACCGGTCCGCAGGTCACAGTGGCCGGGCCACGAGGCCAGCTCCTCAGGCTCCGCTCGGGCCCCCGGAGCTCCCCACAAGGCCCTGCCTCCTCCAGGGGCCATCCCCCCTCCCGTCCCCGGGCCCTGCCGCCTTCCAACCGGCTCTAGCGGCAGGTGCGGTGGCAGGCACGCCACCCCGCCCGCCGCCGGGGCAGCGCGGGGTCATGGGCGCCCCGACCCCCGTGCCAGCAGCCAGCCCTCCGGTACAGACGGCCAGCGCCTGGGGGCCCCCGAGAAGGCTCTCAAACACCTGCTCCCCAGAGCCCCTCACATTTTACCTTTCAGAGTCGGGAGAGGGCCATCCTGTCCACCCAGTTGTCCCAAAGGGTCATTCGGGTCAGGCGCCTCCACGTCCCCTGGACAAAAGAGCACAGCACGTACGTTAACGACAGTTCACGCAGGACCTTTCTTGGGCTTCTCGTGCAAAGACATAGGATTCTAGCACAAATGCCCACTGTTTACCGGACACCTGGAAGGACAAGGCATCACGGTAACTTCCAGAAGGTTCTGTCGCGTCAGATTTGGTATAATAGCAACAGGGATCCCTGAGGTTTATCCCACGGCTGGCAGAACGCAGGCACTGTGCAGCTCGCACCGATGACGCCGGCGTGGGGCTGACGCCCTGAGCGCCACTCAGGGAGGGAAAGCGGCTCGAACATGGGCCGGCGGAATAAAACCCCGCTGCCGCCGGAGTCTGCGGGTTGCCCTCCGGACATCGGGCCCGGCAGCTCTGAATCCCCTCAGAACTGGAGAGGCTCACCGGCTGCTCACTCCCCTGCCGGCCCCCGGGCCTGCTGGCTGCCAGTACCAAGGACAGACGGACCCAAGGCCGCGAGGACAGAAGTGTCTCATCCTGCAGCCCCAGCAGCCCACCCCTTAGAGATGCGGTCACAGGGGCGGACACCCCCAAACTCACCACACCCCACGGAAGAGCAGATCTGGTCTGCTCAGCCGGCAACATCGCACAAGGACGTGGGCGCCCGTCCCTGGGTCCCGGGGGAAGGAAGGGCAGGCACGATGGACGCCCCGGCCCCCTTTCCCAGTGGGGCCCCTGTCCCCTTCACTGTCAGACTGTCCCCTGGCAGCCTGGCCTCGACCGGCTCCACCGGCAGGGAGTTAGGGGAGGGTGGGGGGAGCCTGGTGACGTCCGAGGCGGTTCGGGCGACACAGCTGGACGGATCTGGGTGTGCGGCGTCAAAGCTGACCAAAGAGTGGAACGCACGCGCGGAGCACCGTGTGGGCTTAGAAAACAGGAGATCCTGCCCTGGGACACACGGGCGAAGCTGACGGAACAGCCAGACACAGAAAGCCAGGACCTGACGAGGTCCCGGGAGGCGTCAAGTTCACAGGCAGAAAGCAGAGGGCACGCCCCAGGCTGGGGGCGGGGGGCCCAGCAGTTGGTGTTGGACGGGGACGGTTTCATAGGCGGGAGACAGACGCAACAGCTCTGGAGATGGACAACGATGTAAGAGAAGTGGCTGAGATGGGAAACTTCGGATCATGTACATTTACCACCGCTTTTTAAAATAGTCTATGGAAGACGGTTTATAATTCGATTACAGACGGGGCCACCCCACTTGCCTCTCTTAAATGAGAAACAAGAGCTAACAAAGAACCAGACACTTCAGGCCACTCTCGGGACGAAGCCTTGCTCCAGGCAGTTGAGGTCTGAAAGTGGGGTTCAAGTGGTTTGCAGAGAGAACCAGGCACACGAGGGTCTTCAGACTGTTGAGCTGAATAAACACGGGCCAGCGAATATGTCAGGGCACCGGTGTCTCTACGCTGATCCCGTCCATCCCACCAGCAACTAAATCACAGGACACACCTGGTGACCACGAGCCTGCACCCTTGGGAGTCCAGCCCCGGCTCCCAGGCGGCCAGCGAGAAGCTGTTTCTGCACCGGCCCGGGCTTCCTGCACCCACTTACGGAACGTTCCCTCCTTCTTTCACTTCCAGTCCAAACTCGGCCAGCCATCAGAAGGCGGCTTTCGGGGTGCCTGGGTGGCTCAGTGGGTTAAAGCCTCTGCTTTCGGCCCAGGTCATGATCTCAGGGTCCTGGGATCGAGGCCCACATCGGGCTCTCTGCTCCGCAGGGAGCCTGCTTCCCCCTCTCTCTCTGCCTGCCTCTCTGCCTCCTTGTGATCTCTCTCCCGCTGTGANTGTTTCTGCACCGGCCCGGGCTTCCTGCACCCACTTACGGAACGTTCCCTCCTTCTTTCACTTCCAGTCCAAACTCGGCCAGCCATCAGAAGGCGGCTTTCGTCAAACGTCCCCGATCGACCCCTCGGAAGTACCACCCTGATTCTCTAACACGACCCCCCAAACTGTACGTCTCTCCCGGAGCGATCCTAGCGTTTGCCCCCGAGGACTTGTGACCCGGCCCAGGGGGCTGTAAACAGCTGCAGGACACCGGGGGCTGCGTCCCGGTGACAGGGGAGGGTCCCAGCATTAAAACCTAGATGCAGGGCTGCTGCGCCACGGAGACGGGCAGGAACTATACAAGGCGGTCGACGCGCCTGTGCTCAAGAATTAAACTTCAGTGGGGTTTGCGACGGTAAATTGGCATGTTACACATACCATCATTCAGCACTGAGTAAATGCAGAGAGACCGCAGGAAATCAAACACACTTGGACTATATACACACATCTGAAAGACGCATAAAAATTATTAACTGCTTAGAAATTGACAAGTGGCGTGAAACAGTCAAATAAATATACACCCCGAAGAAAAATAAGCACCATTAGCCCAATTCCACTGTGGAACAGATTCCCGGCTATTCCAAGGCAACTTCCAGGTCTGAAGCTCGTGTATTTCCCGCGGCGCCGCGGAGACGAGCACGCTCCCCTTGGGAAGGCGCCCGAGGTGATCCCAGGGCCTCGGCTCACAAACGCGAAGCTTCTGTCTGAAAAGGTCGTGCTGGTCAGGACAGAAGCCGGGGTTTGATTTTTCGTTTCTTTCAGCCTCCGGCTTAGCCCTAAAAAACCCAGTAAGATTTAGTAAAATTTAGCGGGGGTACTTGTGCGGCAGAGCGTCATCCACGAGTCCGGGGACAGGGGCGAAGCTTCAAGGAGCCCGCCAGGCCGACGCCGGAGGCCCGGCGAGATGAGTCACATGCGCGGGTAAACGCGGAATCGCCCATTGCCGTGGCCCTTCTCCTGCGCCGCAGTGAGTCAGGATGGCTGTCCGGACGCCACGCCTCCTAAAACGGATAATGTAAGTGGGGCCAATATGAACTTGGGGACAGGTGGCCGGTGACCACATGGGCCCGCATTTCCACATATTCCCACAGGGTCTCTCCTGCCCCTCAAAGGCTTGCAAACACGCCAAAGAAAAAAAATAAACACAAGCCAAAACCAACAAAGTGGTCACAAAAACTACCCCCCCCACCCACACGCACATCCAAGTGTCACTGTTATGGATCTGGAATGATAAAGGTGATTTAAAATGTCTCCTTTTGTTTCGTTTTTATACATCGCTACAGTGAATAAAGCGTCACATTTTTCATCGAGATAATTCACATACCATAAAACTCGCCCTTTGCGCATCTACAATCCAGTGTGTCTGGGGGTGTTCATGAGGTGGTGCAACCATCTCCATGATGTGATTCCAGAATATTTCATCACTCCCAAAAGCAACCTCGCTCCCACCAGGGGTCCTCCCCACTCTCCCCTCTCCCAGACCTGTAGCCATCAGTCTGCTCTCTCTCTCTTTCCAGAGATTTATCTGTTTTGGACATTTCACATAAGTGAAGTCATAAAGTATATATGGTCTTTTTTTTTTTTTGAAGATTTTATTAATTTATTTGACAGCAAGAGACGCAGAGAGAGAAGGAACACAAGCAGGGGGAGTGGGAGAGGGAGAAGCAGGCTCCTCGCTGAGCAGGAAGTCTGATGCAGGGCTCGATCCCACGACCCTGGGATCATGACCTGAGCCAAAGGCAGACGCTTAACCGGCTGAGCCCTCCAGGCGCCCTAGGATGTGGCTTTTTGAACAAAGACCAATTTTATGATTCGATGCTTTAAATGTTACGCCTAGTAGTAGCCAGGAGGAAAGGAAAAGGAGGAAGAAGCTGGATGAAGCTGGAGCGGGTGACCAGCAAAGGAGCCCATTCCGTGCCCGCGCTGCACATCAGAGCGCCCAGAGTCTGGGGGAGACCTGGCTTCCCGAGGGGAACGGGATGTGGAGGTGCACTCGTGATCGGCCGTGATTCCGGGCCGGAGGAGCCGCTGGGAAGGCTGGAGTCGCGCAGAGACGGGACGCTTAGGGCCTGAGACGCACCTGCCGGGAGCCCAGTGCGCGTCCGAGGGACACTGCAGGAAACGGGGGGCTCTCGGGCTCTGGACACAGGGCACGAGGTGGGTCCAGCACCACCAACTAGGGTCCCTTGCTTGCTCCCCAGCCGGGGGCTCCTGGAGCTGGCACAACCACCTCCATCCACCTTCCCAACTCCATGCACCGCCGGGCCGCCTGGTGACACCCCAGGACGTGTGAGCCCCCCAGAGGGCCTCTGCCCCGCACCACCTCACACAAAGGCCCACGCGGGTTACCGGGGCTGCTGGCCACCAACAGACCAGGGCGCCTGAACGGAGCACAGCCTCCGGAGGAGCCCCACCTGCCCTGACCCTTGAACCTCGATGTTCTGAAATGCAGGGTCTCCTCGGAGCAAGTGATACGTCCTCTACTTTGGCAATTACCACGAGCGGTGCTATGACAGTCACGCGTCCGTTTAGGATGGGCCGGACGTGGGAGATTTTCACCGTAAAAACACACACAGGGAAACAGGGCAAAGCCACAGGAGAACTCAGACCATCTCTGGTGTCAATCGGGTAGGCGTGATTTATGAGCCTTATTTGTTTGTTTGTTTGGTTTTTTTGATGTTTAAAAAAAGGAGAACATTTAATATGAACCAAATTTAAATGTGGCTGGTTTAAAACAATGATACATTACATGTACAGTTTGCTCCCTGTCGAAATTACACTTTATTGCCTAGAAGCAAAGACCAAATACACAGTCTAAGGACATAGGAACAGTATGGATTTTGGGTGAGAATAATGAGTCAGTCGGGGCATGCCTGTGACGAACAGACCACACTAATAATGTAAGACTTAACACGCGGGGACACAGGGATGCACGACACGGGACCTCGTTACCACCTTCGCGACTCCCTACAAACCTAAAACTACCCTACGTGAAAAGCTTGTTGGGAAACAACTCCACATCCCGTCACGTGGTTCCAGCCCGTACCCACGGCTCACAGGTGGAGAAGGGCTGGAGGAGAGATCCTATCTCCAAACACCCTCACACTCTTGATCCCTGGAGTCAGCCCCGAAGCCAGGCAGGAACGCTTGAATCACGCGAACGCAATACCACAGACTTCCTGGATTTGATTGACGTCGTGCAAAGAGTCAACAGCCGGCCAGCGAATACTCAGACATGAAGTCACTTGGGAGAACATGGGGTTTTGAGCTGGACCCTGCCTTGTCAGGCGTGGGGATGTCGGCTCTGAACCAGAAACTCAGGTCGCATCCTTGATCCGGCGGAAGCAGCCAGCATCTCCAGGGTGACCCAACCCGAGGATTCACCGCTGATGGTTGGTGATGGGTGGGAAGTGGTCCAGGTTTCCCGGGGAGTGGGGAGGCGCGCACGCTGCCCCAGCTGAGGGAAATGCGTGGTAATGACAACCGTGCCCTGGGCGCACAAACTCTTCCCTCGACCTCCTCTCAGCGTGGGTCTCCGAGGGGACATCTTGATCCGTGGTGTCGGGAAGAGAAATCCCATGTGCAGAGTGGCAGAAGGGCGTGCTCTGGTTTGCAGGCTCTTTCTGTGTCATGAAAACCCTAGTGCTCTCATTAGCAGCACAGACACCGTTAGGCAAGAATTTACTAATGACGTTCAACCCACGCCCTTGGATTTGGGTCCAGGCTGCCTTTCTGTTTGGATTCGTGTCTCTTAAAATGTTTTGTTATTCATACTTTTCACCCACTAATCTCTACCTGTTGATCGGAATCAGGAACACTTGTTGTGATTTAATTAGATGTAGTCTCCGGCATCTCTGGACAGCTTCAAAGCAGGGCCCCTTTCTAATTAGTGAGGGTACTTTATTCACCAAAGCTTGGCACTCTTGGATTTGGTCATCCCCGTGAAAAGGTGTGATTTCCAGGATCTGAGAAAGAATAGCAGTCAGGGCCCAGAAAAAGCCCCCAGCCTGGAGGGCGATCGCGTAGCAGGCCACGGGCCTGCGGAAGGGCGGGCCCAGATCTCCCAATGAAAACTCAAGCAGCCCATCCACTTGCAATGGGAAATGCCGGCCACACGTTCCAGAACCATCTCTCGGCTCAGCCAGCATGTGCAATGAGAAACACTTGTGACGCTGGAAATGCAAGGACTACAGAAAAGAAATTAATAACTGGGAAGGAGCCCAGAGGAGAAAGCCCCCAGAGGTGCATCCATTCATCTGGGCGCTGGGCCAAACGAGGTATGTCACTAGGACAGAGACCCCATAACGTGAGTGTCTGGAGGACCACGGTTAAATCCCTGCGCCGTGTGTCTTCACGGAGCTAGACGGAACACCGCACGGCACTCAGGTGAGCGGCCGGTGCCACGGCGCCGGTGGTCTCCACAGTCCCCGATTTTTCATTTTCGTCCATGCTAACTCTGGGTGGAGTAGATGCCGGTCTACGCCTCCCGCAAGGGCTGGCCCAGCCCTGCTTTGGGAATGCGACGTCCACTCCAACCACCCGACATGGAGTCACCAGGGCCCCTCCCCAATTTAAACTCTGCTTTGATTCCGCTTGGACGGCAAACACATCAAAGCTCCAGATGAGTCCAAGTGTAGACGCGGCTCCCCCCTGCCCAGGCACCGCCTGAAGTGAGAGCTTTTTCCACTCAGGGTCCCTGACGGCCCTGAGGGCCCCCAACAAAGGCCCCACTGTCAGGGCCCAGGGAGTGTGTGGCTGAGGAGGGGGAGAGGCCGCCGGGGGCTGAATTGGGGTCTTTCATCCACCTTCTCTCCTCGCCGACCCCTAGAGCCCCGGCCGTGGCAGCGGGGCCCCTACCCCAAGATGCGGCGGGGAAGGCGAGACCTGCCCCCCGCCCCCCCTCCGCTGCGAGCCCCCGGCCCTGCGTCCCCGCTTGTCACCTTGTCCAGCGCGGCCGAGAAAGGGCAAAGAGAAGCGCGGGGCGCACTGTACACAGATTCTCTGTCTGCACTTGGTTTCGTGGAAGACCCTTGCATTACTGGCTGTTCCTACACTCAACGTTTTTAGCTCAAATCCCCAGATTTATTTAAAGGTAAAGGAGAAAAGGATACCTTTTTTTAAAGAACGACCCTTATGGGGAAAAGACGTGAGTCTGGTATGATCCCACGACAACAGGGGACGTTACCTCTGGGGGCCTAAGGGAGCAGCGGCTGGAGAGGCCGGGCGCTCCCCACGCTGCAGCGGGGACCCCGGCCTGCGAGCCCCCCGGGCTGGCGGGAAAGCGACCGGGGACAACAGGGCACGTCTGTGTGCTGCCTGATGTCATCTTACAAGGACACCGGTCGCGCTGGATCAGGGCCCACCATAAGGACCTCGGGTGCACTTAACTACTTCCCTAAAGCCACTCCGTCCCAACGCGCTCGCACTCTGAGATGCCGGGAGCGGGACTCCAGTGGGTCTGGTTCTGGTTCTGGGGAGCACGGCGGAGTCAACTGTCTCCAGGGCTTCTTTAGAAGTGACGCGGATTTGAAAGCGGCGTCTGCAAGTGCACGCTGCAGACGGACAGACAGGCCTCCACGAGACAGAGCAAGCCCGGGTCTGGACCCAGTCCGGGGTGCGCCCAAGGGAACCGGCCACAGCCCACTAATGATTCTAACACCCTGACTCCGTCCGTTGGACGCCCTTCTTCTTGGACGGAAGACGTCCCGTCCTGCGGCTGCGTCCACCGGACCTCAGGCGGGACAGAGCTGTCCTCCGAGCTCCGTGTCCCTGAGGATTCCAGCAGCAGCCGGGACACCTTCGGAGCCCGCAGCAGCGCCCAGGTCCCTGCTGTCACGGTGCTTACTTCCATCGGCGCCACGGCGCCTGCGGAGCAGCAGGCGGGCCGGAGGGAGCGGGTGCCGGCAGGTGCAGCCCGGCTCAGCGTGTGCATGGCGCCCCGGCTTCCACATGTCCGTCCTCACAGCGCCCTCCTGGGGGGCCACATGCGGACCTTGGCCTGTCCCTGTCCCCGCCTCCCGTGCGAGTCTCTCCTCCCCGCCGGTCCTCCGTACGCTGTAGCGCCCAGGGCTGGACCTGTGAACGTCCCCTCTTCTTTCCACCTCCGGCCCTCGGAGGGCCTGGTGAAGCGCACAGAGCCCCCCAAATGGACCTTTATGGCTCAGACGATCCTCGGAAAGCCAGCGCCAGAGGCCCGAGGACCCGTTCACCCCGCATACACACATCACACTCGATTTCTCCGAACACGAGCCCAGCTTCCCCCCCAGACTGTTCCCCTGCAGCCGCCCCCTCCCCCTAAATTCTGACGCCATCCTTCCGCAGGCAAAGGCCACGGACCCCGGTTGTCCTGACCTCCTTTCCAACCACCTTCTGCGTCCAACCCTTCAGGAAATGTCATCGCTCTGTCTGCATCATGCATCGGAATCCAGCGCTCCCAGCCGCTCACTGCTCGCGCCCGGTCCCGGCGGCTCTCGGCTCCGCAGGGTCAGGCGACGGCCCCCGGGCAGGCCTCCGCGGGCCCATCTGCCCACAGCAGTCCCACTGGGCCTCTAACACGGGATTCCCACGCCATCCCCCGGGACAGCGGAGGCGAACCTCCAAAGTGCGAGGCTGAGCAGAAGCAGCCAGACACAAAGCTCCTGGATTGTCGGGTCCCCCTCCCACCGAGTCCAACGCGAGACAGAGGCACCTGGGCTGAGGGGGGTCAGCATTACCTTTGGGGGTGACGGCCAAGGGGGAGCAGGACATAAGTCTCCGAGAGGTCGCTGGGGCGGCCTGTGATGAGCGACTTCACACGCTTTTATCTACGTGCGTCACACCCACAGAGCTCACTGCGGTTCTTCCAGCAGAATCTCTCCTGTGACGCTCCCACCCTGAGCAGGGCCCATGCTGACCCCTTCCACATGCCCGACACATGTCCACACACGACGCACATAACCCTGCTGTCCAGCCTGCTTCCCATCTTCCTTTTCCCCGTAACACGTCCAAGAAACCACACATTCATTTATTTCCCTCTTCTTCCTCTGTCTGCTGCCTGCTCTACCCCCGACGGCTGGCCAGGAGCAGGAGCATCTGGTGAACGATGAATGCTCCTGTGCTCAGCACCTTCCAGCGCCTCCCAGCTCCCGGAGGAGCAGCCTGCTCCCTTTGTCCGGCCCCTCCACGCACACGCACGCGCACCCCCCTGAACTTGCCTTGGCTCCCCTACCCTTCACAGCCGCAGCAACAGATCCAGCCCCTTCTCCCTCTGGGGTCTCCGTCTATTCTGTGCCCTGCCTGGAGAATGGCCCCCCAGACCTCCCTGTCACTCACCCCATACCCCAGCGGTAACTCCCTGGACACCCTCACTGAAACATCTCAGCCCACATGCCGCCTGCCCTGCCCTTGCATCTCTCTCCAGAGCAGCGTGTCTGCCCCGCGTCAGCAGAAGCGGGCCCACGACGGCAGGCTCTGAGTGACGGCCGCATGCCGGACCTTGACCGAGGCACACAGGAAGCACTCCACGCCCGTGCGAGGAGAAACCAAACGCTGGCAGGGCCATGGGCCCATCGTGCCATTCTAGCATCCCAGTTTGAAGGCTGGGGCTCACCCCTGCTCCAGGTGTGCTTGGGGTCCAAGCCGGTGCCCCTTGGCCACACGTCCTCTTCTCAGAAGCAGGTAACGAGGTCATAGTTTGGGCCCGGCCCCTGATCCTCCAAACTGTGTGTGAGCACATCCCTGCTCAACTGTCCTCAAACCGGACAGTCCTCCGCGTGCCCCCTGGGAGTTACGCTGGGCTCCACGATCCACTCTCCCACAACGCACCCTTCTGAACACGTATGTACGTCTTTACATGTGTCTTTACATGTACCGAGTGCTGCTCCACCACAAACAGCCAGCTGCCGACACCACGCCCTCAGCAGGTGCACCCAAGGTCCCCAGGCCCCCCGGCAACATGCTGTAGAACCGTGACCTAAGGATCCGAGCGTCACAGAGCTCAGAGAAGTCACCAAAGCCACAGAACGAACTGAAACAGTTCATCCATCCAAGAGAAAGGACTGAGACACGGAGAGACAGCGGGCGGCACCTGTTTGCTGTGCGCAGTGACGGTCGGGAGAGCGCGTGCTCTGAAGCACGGTGGAGAGTGCCATCGCACAGTGACAGCGCTGTCTGGACTTGCAGCACCTGGGGAGGCTCTAGTCTGCCTCAGCTGTGCTGGGGCGGGGGCCGCGGGGAGGCAGCAGGGGGTGGCCACCGCTGGGGCATGACCGAACACCAGCAAACTGCCTCCTGCTGACTCCACTGGCTGTAAATATGAGCATGGCCCCAAACATACAGGGAAATGCAGAACCAGAGGACCACAGGGAACTTGAAAGGTTCTGATGTATTTCTAGGATCAACAGTGCTGTGCACACACGGAAGGCCAGATGCACACCCTGGGAAGAATACCACACTGGCCCCTCGCCTGTGGTGCCATCAGGAATGGGCAGTGAAGGCTCAAGTTTGACTGATGCCCATTCACAAGACCCTCTTGGCAAAAGGTTCAAGACACACAGCGAGGTACAAGAGAAAATCTGACGAGTGACCGAGACATGACCCTTAGGAATCCAAGCTTGAAAATTAAGGGACCTTAGTTTGTGTTCTTATCACACAAAATAGCAACAATAACAGTAATAAATAAAGAGGGGAGAAGGACACTTCTAGAGGTGATGGGTATGTTCACACCACAGACTGTGGTGATGGTTTCATGAGCATATATTTATCTCCGAACTTATCACATTGTGTATATTACATCTATAAAGTTTTCCAAATGCCTATCATACCTCAATAAAGTGGTTTAAAAAAAAAAGGAAAAGAACTTAAAAAGAATGGCGGACAACTCAGTGGTCACACATCACAGGGAACAGAGAACCCACAGAACTAGTAAAGCAAAGCCAAAAAACAAACAGTAACAAGAAAAACACCACCAAAAACCAAAATGAAAAACAAAAATAAAACCACAGCAGCGAAAACAAACTTCAATGGGTTGAGGGGTTTGCTACCAGAGTTGCTAAAATATTATCTAAAATGTCCACTTTTTAACAAAGAATCAGAAAGACATGCAACAAATAAAATCAGAAAGAATGCCACATGCACAGGAAGAAACACCCAACAGAAAACGTCCCTGAAGGGACCAAAATTATAAGTATGTTCAGAAAACTAAAGAAAAACACATCTAAAGAATCAAACGAAATTATAACAAATTTTTCTCACCAAATAGGGAATATCAATTAAGTGATAGATATTAAAAGAATCCTCTAGAAATTCTACATTTGAAAGAACTGAAATTCGCCAAGTGGGCTCGATAGCTGATTTGATCTGGCAGAGGAAAGAATCAGTGAACTGGAAAACAGTTTAATATCTTTATTGGAAGAGAGATTACCCTGAAGAGAAGAAAATGGAAAGAATAAAGAAAAATAGCAGAATCTAAGAGACTGTGGGATGCAATCAAGAGCACAAACACAAATGAGTCCAGAAAGAAAAGAGAAAGAAAGGAAAAATATTTAAAGAAACGATGGCCAAAAACTTACCAAACTTGATAAAAAGTATTAACTGACACACTTAAGAAAATCAAGAAACTCTAAGTAGAACAACCTCTAAGATATCTACAACTAGACATACCACAGACAAACTTGAAAAGTAAACACAGAATCTTAAAAGCAGCAAGAGAAGTGACTCATCATGTATGATATGTGGGAGGACATATTAAAAGTGATGGGGGAAGAAAGACTGTCGGCCAAGAATTCTATATCCAGCTAAACACTTCTTCAAAAATGCATAATTTAGGGCGCCTGGGTGGCTCAGTGGGTTAAAGCCGCTGCCTTCGGCTCAGGTCATGATCCCAGGGTCCTGGGATCGAGGCCCACATCGGGCTCTCTGCTCAGCAGGGAGCCTGCTTCCTCCTCTCTCCTCTCTCTCTGCCNAGGAGGACATATTAAAAGTGATGGGGGAAGAAAAAGACTGTCGGCCAAGAATTCTATATCCAGCTAAACACTTCTTCAAAAATGCATAATTTAGGCATTTAGATGAACAAAATTTGGATGAAATTTGTCATTAGCAGAGTGCCCCATAAGAAATAGAAAGGAAGTTATTTGAGATGAAATGAAAGGACATTGGAAGGANTTAAAAAAAATGCATAATTTAGGCATTTAGATGAACAAAATTTGGATGAAATTTGTCATTAGCAGAGTGCCCCATAAGAAATAGAAAGGGAGTTATTTGAGATGAAATGAAAGGACATTGGAAGGAATCCTAATTCACACAAAGAAATAAAATAGTACCAGTAAGGTACCTACACAGGTACTATGAAAGATAATATAAATGTATTTTTCTCAGTAACTCTTTTCTTCTGTTATTTGTTTACAAGACTACTGCATAAAACTGTAATTATCAAATTGTGTTGACGGACTTAAAATATATGAAGATATAATTTGCATGGCATTAACAGCTAAGAGAGAAGAAGGAAAAGCAACATATTGGAGGAAAATATTTACTATTAATATTAAGTTAGCATTAATCTGAATTACATTTTTTTAAAGTGATAATAGTAATTTTCACGCTACCACTAAGAAAATTTTTTTAAATTACATATGTGAAGAATAAAATAAAGAAATGTATAAATCACACTAGGAAATATCTATTTAACACAAAAAAAGGCAGGAATCAAGGAACAGAGGTACAAAAAGGAAGTGACATATAGAAAACAAGTAGTGAAATGACAGAAGTAAAACCTATCTTATCACTAATTAAAGGCAAGTGGGTTAAAAGAACAAACCAAAAACAACAGACACTGGCAAAAAGGATTAAAAATTATCCATCTTTATGTTGTCTACAAAAGATACTTTGTATTCAAGAACACAAATAGCTGAAAAGATATATCAAACACACAACAATCATAAGAAAGCTGTAAAGGCTTATATAAGTCTCAAACAAAATAAACTATAAGACATGAATCATTACTAGAAACAAAGGACATTTTATAGTGACAAAGTCAACCCAATCTCTTTTAAACGTATATGCACCTAACAACAAAGCCCCAAAAACACAAAGCAAAAACTTACAGAAATGAAAAAAAAAGGTAGCTAAGTCAACAATAGTAACTAGAGATTTCAATAACCTACTTTCAGTAATGGATATAAGAACTGGGCAGGTCGGCAGAGGAACAGAACACTTAAACAGCACTATAAACCAACCACAGCTAACACATTAGGACATTCCACCCCTACAGCAAGATACACATTCTTCTCAGGCTTACAGAGAATGTATTCCAGGACAGGCCATATTCTAGGTAATAAAATGAGATTTAATAAATTTAAAGGGAATCAGGCCATGCAAACTATGTTCTCTAACAAAAGAATGTAATTAGAAATCAGTAACAGAAGGAAATTTGAGAAATTCACAAACATGCAGAAATTAAACAAAACATTTCTAAATAACCAATGAGTCACAGAAAATATCACAGGGAGATTATAAAATACTTTGAGAGGAATGAAGGGATGCACATTTAACAAAACTTAAGTAGTACAACTAAAGTAGTGCTTAGAGGGAAAGTTATAGTATTGTATTTAAAAAGATCTCGGGTGCCTGGACAGCTCAGTCAGTTAAGTGTCTGCCTTCAGCTCAGGTCATGATCCCCAGGTCCTAGAATCAAACCCCATGTCGGGCTCTCTGTTCAGCAGGAGTCTGCTTCTTCCTCTCCCCCTACCCCTGCTTGTGCTCGCTCTCTCTCAAATGAATAAATAAAATCTTTAAAAAAAAAAAGGGAGAGAGAGAGAGGGATCTCAAATCTATAACCTAACTTTACACCTCAGGGACTTATAAAAAGAAGAGCAACCTTAACCCAAAGCAAGCAGAAGAAAAGAAAGAATAAAGATAGGGCAGAGGAAAATAAAACAGAGAAATGACAGAGAAAATCAAAGATACCAAAAGCTGTTCTTTGAAAAGATCCACCAAATTGAGAAAGCTTTAGCTAGGGTGACCAAGAGAAAAGGAGAGGAGACTCAAATTATTTAAGTCAGAAATGAAAGAGGAGGCATTACTATTGAATTAAAATAAATAAAAGGACTATAATACGATGAATAATCGTGTGCCAACAAGTTAGTAACTTATATGAAATGGACACAGTCCTACAGAAACACAGCTACCGAGACTGACTTCAGAAGAAACGGAAAGTCTGAACAGGGTTACAAGGGAAGACATTGAATTAGCAACCAGAAGACTTCCCAGAAAAAGCCCAGGACCAGATGGCCTCTCTGGTGAATTCTACTAAATGTTTAGACAAGAATTAACACCAATAACTTCACAGACACTTCAAAAAATATATAAATAAAAGGATACTTTCCAACACGTTCTAGGAGGCCAGTATTACCCTGACACCAATACACTTCACGGGGCTTGCGACACGAAGAAAATGTGTACACAAGAGGCAGTAGGGTGCAAAGACAGACCCGAGTGAGCAAAGTGAGGGGACAGCCAGCTGTACCCTGTGTCCTCCCAGGCCGCTCCCGGGCACACAGAGGCGAGGCGACCTAGAGCTGTGGGGGCAGCAAACAGGGTGAGCCATGTCTGAATCGTTTTAGCAAATTCAGACAAGTCCTTTTTAATCAGAAAAACAGAACAACAACAACAGCAACAAAAACACTAAGTTTTTCTACATAGAACCAAATAATTCACCTTGGAAATTTATAATTAATGAGAGTCTCTAGTTTTTTAAGAATGTTAACAGTCCGGGACGCCTGGGTGGCTCAGTCGGTTAAATGTCCGCCTTCGGCTCAGGTCATGATCTCAGGGTCCTGGGATCGAGTCCCATGTCAGGCTTCTTGCTCAACAGGGAGCCTGCTTCTCCCTCTCCTGCTCCCCCTGCTTGTGCGCGCTCTCTCTCTTTCTCTCTCTCTCTCTCTAATAAATAAATTATATATATATAAAAAAAGAATTTAACAATTTGATGAAACTACATAACTTAAAATACCTACTGCACAAAAACAGAAGTAACTGGTTTTAGATTTCCCTGTGTGCTCTGCCTGCCGCATTTTAAACGACCCAAAAATAGTCTTCATAGTCTATCTCCCCGATATCTTTCAGCCGCCGTCTTTACACAGTGAGCGCCACGGGAGAGTATCTGATTCATCCAACATAAAGAACAAGGGTCTGCAACAGCGATGCAAACATTTGCATTTCACAGTCACAACTCCGGACCATGAATGTTGAGCATATTAAAGCAACAGCGATGCAAACATTTGCATTTCACAGTCACAACTCCGGACCATGAATGTTGAGCATATTAAAGCGATATAAACCAGTGGTACTGCTTGTCATAAAAATGCAAGGAATTGCCAATTATCTTTTTTTCTATAAATTAATGTCTTTGTCTTTTCTGCGCTTCTCCTTTTAAATAATTTATTGAAAGAATTAAGTTGGCAATCCTATTTCCAGGCTCTGCCTACTTCCCCACGCTCCAATAAAAAAGGACATTTTTCAGGACATTGTTTTTACCTAAGTGAGACTCGTAAACTCATAAATCACGGTTGTTTCAAGGTTTTCTTTGAGGCTTTTTTTATTTTCACAGCCAGAATCCCTAAACTAATCCATCATGGAGTAATGTCATGGGTGATTACCATGGGGCTGACTTGCCTGTTCTGTCTCTCCAGGCTGCAGGTGTGCTCTCCGACACTTTTGCTTTATTAACCACACAGCACCCAGGAACCTCTCTCTGTCATTACCACATAAACACAGGCGAACGGGGGCGGCTGGGCGGCTCAGTGGGTTAAGCCTCTGCCTTCAGCTCAGGTCATGATCTCGGGGTCCTGGGATCGAGCCCCGCGTCAGGTTCCCTGCTCAGCAGGAAGCCTGCTTCCTCCTCTCTCTCTCTGCCTCCCTCTCTGCCTACTTGTGATCTCTCTCTGTCAAATAAATAAATAAAATCTTTAAAAAACAAAAACAAAAACACGTGAATGTATGATGCGGGACACCCAGGAAATGTGCACATATGTGCACCTGGGACTCAAAGGGTCCCCAAGGCTTTATTCTCAGCACTTGAGGCCTTCAGCAATCATAAGCAGTTAGATTGGAAGAAAATGTAACCAGATGAAAAGAACAAAAGGGTGTCCCTGGACACCTGGGACCCTGTCTGTCTCCTGGCCCAATTCCCCTTCCAGTCTCCCGGGGGTACCCTCCTTTGCCCCACTGTCTCAATGGGCAGGGGGGATTCTGCACCCCACCCCGACATCCAGCAACGCCTGGAGACATCTGTGATAGTCAGACCGGGGTGGAGCACGGTGGCACCTGTCACACACGTTCGACATGTAGGAAAGCCGCCATCATGTGGAGTAACTGGGCCCCAAATGTCAACACCATGAGGTTGAGAAACTCGGCTCCGCTCTAATCTACCCTATATTTTCCTGCGTGGTCTGAGTTCACAGTCGGCAAGCTGGAGAGTTGAATAAAACTTAGATACAAGCTCATCCAGTCATCTGGGCTCCCGCCTCATCCTTCTCCCAGTTTCAGAAGGGCCTTCTCAGCCTCTCGGACTCCCTATAAATGCAAAACGGGAGCGAGGGGACCTTACTCCCAGGGTCTCCGTACAGTCAGTGAGAGTCACACAAAACTTCGCGTGCTTTGTTTCACATTCTTTCCACGGAAGCCAATAAACGCTTCTTCCTTTTCCCCATCTGTCCCCCTTTTTCTACGTGTTCTTCCCCTTCCACCTGCGATGCCAGCCAGGCCATGGGCTGCGGTGACCACCCTCCAGGCGAGGCGTGTGCACGGGACAGTGTCTGCAGCTGCGATGTGTGGGACCAGGGAAGACCTGCGCCGGGGGCCTTGCTCTCTGCCACGGCGACCACGGCCACGTCTGTGTGTTTCTGTGACGCCCCAGCTGCTCCGAGGTGACGTCACTGCAGATGCCCTGGGTGGGTGGCCGGGAGCCCTCGGGCCACCGCCCAGCTGGGCCCACAGAGGAGGTAGGTGGCACCACCGTCGCTGGCCACCGACAGACTCGGGTCGCCCAGAGGGCTTAACCGTTTAAGGAACTCGCACCCTAGACAAGGGCAAGAAGGACCCGTGCTCTCGTCGGCCTGTGGCTTCTCATCAGATAAGAGTGCAAACGGGAAAGGGAAGGAAGGCACCACCACAGGCCGGCTGGAGAACGAGAAAGGGAGAGGGGTCGGGGCTGGGGCTTCCAGCGCCCACACAGCCACGCCGACGCGCACTCCAGACCCGCAGACCCTTTCCCGTGTGCTTCCACTTCCATTACTCTGCCACAGTAAAGTTCACAGCCATGTTTCCAAAGAGACCCATTATTTATGCAAACAAGCCGTGTTCCGTGTGCGCTGGCTTGCAGACGGCAAGGAGCTCACGGTGGGGCCCAGCCCTGCTTAAAATATTTACCAAATCAGATGCCAAGTCTCGCGCCACATAAAAGCAGAGGGGACGGAAGGCCTGGAAAACCTCCGCCCTGGAGGGGAGAGTTTTGCACAAACAGGGATGTCAGACCAAGTCCCTGGAGCAGTGGGGAGCTCCTACGAAGGCAGCGGGGCTGCACCCCACGCCACCTGGCCTTCCTTCCCACGCCCGTCCTTACTGTAAACACCGTACAGCAGGGCCGCGGATGGAGCCGTAACGGTTGGCTGAGCCGTCCTTTGTACACAAGAACTGCCCAACGCAGGAGAGTGGCAGCGCAGGGCCCAGGGCACGGTGATCCCTTCCGGAGCTCCGTTCGGACCTAACCGACCTCCCAGGCCTTGTGCTGAAAAGAGAGAGTAAAGAGGGAAGACCCCGTCAATGTCTGGATGGCAGTTTTCAAGGGGGATTAAACTGCCAAGGCGGAACCCACGGTGCGTAAGTTCTCAGTGGGAACAGAAGCGGGCGTCCTGAGCCCGCCACGCTGCTGCCAGCACGGCGAGGAGGGGCAGCCCCACTCAGGAAAGCCCTCGGGGGGCAAAGAGCCCCCCACCCGTGCAGCCGGTCAGCCGGGAGGGTCCCTGAGGGCCCAAGGCAGCAGCCGCGTGTGGCGAGTGGGCTCTACAGTGAATTAGCACTCGAGGGCTGCTGCGATCTGTCCAGCATCCCCGAGGCCAGCTCACCTGTGGACAGGTAGGCTGTGGCCAGGGCCCAAGGGAGAGGCATCGCGGCTGCTCCGCCGCCACGTCCTGAGTGACAAGCACACCTACAGAACAAAACCACCCCAGGGCCAGGCCGCCAAAAGGAGTTGGCTCCTTCAGTTTAACAGGGGGAAGCAGGTGATGCTCTGCTGTGGTAAACCAGTCCATGCAGGAGGGCCCGGTGACGCGCGCTGGCCTGTGAGTCGCCATGGACCACAGCCCACTTGCCGTTTCAACACAGTGCTGGTTTTCCCCACACCGGCCGGCAAAGACCGCAGGCCAGGCCGAGGGGGGCGCAGACACGACAGTGGGTGTGGAAGTGCGGCTAAATCCACGCGGGACAGCCGCCTGTTTCCACGAGCCCGTGCCCCTCCGCCAGCCGTCCCCCCGCCAGGAAACGTACCCTGCAAAACAAACTCACCCTTGTGTGAACTGATACGGACACGTTTCATCACCGAAGCCCTGTGCTTTCTTTTTGTCTGCATTTTCTCTTTCGGTGCATAGACTTAGGAATTTGAACACAGGAATAAATTCGCGTCCCCACAACCACAGCCAATATCGAGAACAGTCTAATTGCCCAAAAAACTCTCCCCACCCCCCCTTCATACACACACACACCGCACATGCACACGTGCACACACTTTTTCTCCGTCACGATAGTTCTGACTTTTTTGAGAGAAATGGAATCGCACAGGATACCACGGACGGGAACCAGATCAGGCCACACCAAAAGAGCGCTCTTTGGCACGAGAATTATTTTGGGCTGAAGACAACTGAAAAACAGCAGAGACAGGAGTGCTCGGCCCTCCCTGTCTGTCGAAAGCAGGACAGAATTTCCCTTCGGGAAGGTGTCCCCTCGTTTGAATCCCGTGGGACCCTGTCTCCTCTCTGGATGAAAGCATTCTACGTTTTATATTTAAACTACTATGAGCCGATGGAAGCCATCGTCACCAGAAACACACTCATTTCGAACTGACGTCACGAGAGCGCCTCATGGCTCTGTGTCCCCTTCTGCACATGGACACACCAGCAGCGCCCACCCGTGAGAGTTGGCCCACTGCGAGTGCCCCGAACTCGGAGCTCACGCCGGAAGCATTCCGCGCCGTCTCGTCTCTGCTGCTCTCTCCAGCAGCCCGACTTCAACCCCGGAGCCAACGTACACATCACCAGAGCCCGTGACTGTCCCCGCAGCTGCAAAGTCACCTGGCTGCCCCTGGAGGAGCCTCGGCTTGGCAGCCTCTTACCCTGATGCCCTGCCCAGCTGGGGCCCCCAGGGCAGGAGGCTCACTCCCTGCATTCCTGGCCCACAGGCTCCGCGTGGCCAGGAGGTAACAGGCACAGGGGACCAAGGCTCCTCCCAGCCTGGGCGCGAAGGAAAAGGAAAGGCACCCACATCTCAGGGTCAGGATTGGGCAGGTTGGCAAGAGCCTACTTCCCAGCGCACACAATCCCAGCGTGCCTTCTGCACGTGGCTGCTGTGCACCGTGGGCCGGCTCCTGCCCGGTGCTGATTCCTGGCGACGCCGCTGATGTTCCCAGAAATCCACCAGGAGCAAATCGTTAGGGATGAAGCTACAGCAGGGGTCCTGAGCTCTGCGCTAGAAGTATGAATGAAGATCGTTGTGACATTCCTTCCGCACACTTCTGGGTCGTTTTCCTCTTTTTAATTAACTGGGTCATTCGAAAGCTTCGTTTAAAGATTATTTATTTATTTATTTCACAGAGGGAGAGAGATCACAAGGAGGCAGAGAGGCAGGCAGAGAGAGAGGGGGAAGCAGGCTCCCTGCTGAGCAGAGAGCCCGATGCGGGCCTCGATCCCAGGACCCTGAGATCATGACCTGGGCCGAAAGCAGAGGCTTTAACCCACTGAGCCACCCAGGCGCCCCGAAAGCTTCGTTTATATCATCCAGCCGTCTCTATTAGTATTTCCCCCCCAGGAAAATCCCTTTTCCTTTTGTGTGCGTGTGGTTTAAAAGCTTAAAGCAAGATGCTCTGCAGGAATAAGGTATATGCTCTTAATCCCCCTGACTTATCTAAAGCACTTCACATTTTAAGTATTTAATGACTGCAACTGTATTAACAGCTTCTGGCCTTCAAAAGGCACGTGACTGTCCTCAGGTGTCCAATCTCCTGGGTATGCCCCTCTGTGTGCCTCAGTATCCTTTGCGCACACACACAGAGCACAAAGAGCGCCAACACAGGCCCCTGGACGCCCATGCTTGGCCAACAACGGTCATGGGATCCCTTGCTTTTCACCCGGCCACTTCCCAGGCGCTGAATTCAGGGACAGACCTCAAACCTGAGAGCCCCTCCTGGGCATCTGTTACACAGCAAGGATCCAAGGTGGCCCCAGAGCACTCAGTGGCAGAACCAGAGCTGCCCCTCGGTCCTGCCTTCTCCCACCCGCCCCTCCCCTCCCATCAAACACAGCTGCCCCTCTCTCCCTCTGTCCCAAATGACACAGCCTTCCTGCCTCAAGGAAGAACCCAGAGAAGCTGCAGCTCCTGCTTTAATCGTCACACACTCCTTGCCTGAGAACTGAAAAGCCAAAATGCAGACCCTTACAAGCGAAGGGAGCAGCAGAGGAAGAAATGCCAGCATGCTCTGGGTGTGTCTTCTGGGGAAAGCAGCATTCACTGAAGCATGTGTACACCCGTGCACACGCAGATGCCCACAGCCGTGCACACGCAGATGCACGCACCCATCCCTGCAGACACACACGGACAGGTGACCACACCGTGCACACGCAGATGCACGCACCCATCCCTGCTGACACACACGTTCAGGTGACCACACCCGTGCACACGCAGATGCACGCACCCATCCTTGCAGACACACACGTACAGGTGACCACACCGTGCACACGCAGATGCACGCACCCATCCCTGCTGACACACACGTACAAGTGACCACACCCCTGCACACGCAGATGCACACACCCATCCCTGCTGACACACACATTCAGGTGACCACACCCGTGCACACGCAGATGCACGCACCCATCCCTGCTGACACACACGTACAAGTGACCACACCCCTGCACACGCAGATGCACACACCCATCCCTGCTGACACACACATTCAGGTGACCACACCCGTGCACACGCAGATGCACGCACCCATCCTTGCAGACACACACGTACAGGTGACCACACCGTGCACACGCAGATGCCCACAGCCGTGCACACGCAGATGCACGCACCCATACCTGCAGACACACACGTACAGGTGATCACAGCAGTGCACATGCAGATGCACGCACCCATACCTGCAGACACACACATACAGGTGATCACACCCGTGCACGCGCAGATGCCCACAGCCGTGCACACGCAGATGCACGCACCCATACCTGCAGACACACACGTACAGGTGATCACACACCCGTGCACACGCAGATGCACACACCCGTACCTGCAGACACACACGTACAGGTGATCACACCATGCACACATACGTGCACTTGCGTGCACACACACACATGCATACCAGCTGCCAGGCACAGAAGCACACACAACCACACTTTTCACAACACTTCACCAGGAAGCACCCCACGAGACTCCCCGGGGGTGGAATGAAGAAAGACCTGGGATGAGATGGTGGAAGCCCCTTCAAACTTTGAACTGAGTCACATTCCCTCAACAACTTCACTGCTCCCAAAAGGATAAAGGGCCAGATTACCCTCAGCTCACATTCCCTGGGGGAGGCACAGCAGGTGAGCACGAAGGAGGGGCACACATCACCCCAGGACCGTGGACTGAATTCAGGGGGAAATTCAGCTTTAATTGGGTGTGAAAAAGTACCAGGGCCAAGTGCATTTCAGCAGTAAGACCAGCTGCTCTGCGGCTCCTGGGGGGTAAGGCGAGGGAAAGGGCACGGGGCGGATGATTAATAGGAATGGGGGGAACACGTCCATGGTGGTTTGGAGAGGGGAAGAGACATCCCCCATGGGGCGCGTCGGGGGAGGTCGATGAGCTAACTGCAGATTTTACGGCAACATGACAGACCGTGGCCAGACCAGCAGGCTGCTCCCCTCATGCAGACCTTCTGTCCTCCCCTGGCGGGGGTCCAGGTCCCCTCCGCGCCCTGGCTGTGACCTTCGACGGTCAGCCGTCATCCCTAACCTGCCCGCGGCAGCTGTGATGGCACCTGGCTAACGGTCACAAAACCTGCTAGCAGAGGACAGCTCGCGAGGACGTCGCTGCCGGAAACACGAAGCCGTACGCTTCGGGAGGAGCCCAAGCGGGTTGCTTGAAACTTCTGAGATCCGGGAGCGGAGGATGGCGGTCATGTGTGCGGGGACCGGAGGCCTGCATGCTGCATCTGGGGGCGCGCTTTCCATTGTAGCTTTAAAGGTTTTATTTGTTTATTTGAGAGCAGGAGCAGGGTGGAGGGGTGGAGGGCTGAGCAGGGAGCCCGAGGCGGAACTCGATCCCAGGATCCCGGGATCACCACCTGAGCCGAAGGCAGGCGCTTCACCGGCCGCCCCGGCGCCCCTTCCTTTCCATGTTAGACACCTGCAGACGAGCCGTGGGAGCGGCTGGGAGACGACTTAGCAGCAGCCTCCTCGGCTGAAACACCAGCCCCGCTGTGCGCGCTGGGGTCCGAGGAAAACCTGCGAAGCAGTACGTGTGTCCCCGCGCCCCCACTTCAGCAGTCACCCCGCCGGCAGCCGCCCCGCTCCCGTCTGTGCAACTTTACCCCGGGCCGGGGCCAGTGCCGAGAATCCTGCCGTCTTGCCTCCTTTACTCCCTCCTGTGAGCCTGGGAGGTGGTCCCGTCACCCCCATCCCGCGGGGGGTAAACTGAGGGCAGGAGCCGGGAAGCCACCGAAGCCAGGGCACGCAGGGCCGTGCAGGGGTGCGGCCGGCCCTCCCCGCCCCACAGCCCGTGCCAAGCGGACTTCGTCTCACGCGGGGCACGTCTGCAAGTCGCCACAAGATCTTTGGGAACCCCTGCTCGTGAAAACAAAACTGCCCGCGCAGAGACTCACGAAGCCACAGCAACGTGTCCCTGGTCGTTCTCTTTTAAACTCCAGAAGGCGCCCCTGAGGCCGACCCATGAACTTCAGCCACGGGACCCCTCGCTGGTGGGGCACTTCACCCCTGCACCGAGCTCGCAGCCAGGCAGCCCCGACGCACGCACACCTGTGTCCTAAAGGAGGGGGGACACGCGGACGGTGCCGGCCCAGCCCCAGCGCCGGCACTCAGGTCACGGCCGCTGCACCGGGGGTGCGGGGGGGGGGCGCGAGAGGGGGACGATTTCCACGTGGGGGGAAGACACGGTCACCGATGAGATGGCTTTCGTTTTCTGCCCTGCAAAGACATGCCAGGTGGTTGTGAAGAGCTTTTCGGGACATCCACGTGCCTAGCTGGGGGGTCAGGCGTCTGTCTCCCCTTCCCCACGTGCCAGGGAGAAAGCAGAGCTCAGGGAACAGGCTGGCAAGACCACCCCCTGGGGGCAGCTTCACATGTTACCGTAAGCTTCTTCCCCGGAAGTCCTCCGGGAGTTAGGGGGCCCACGTGACCGGGAAGAGCCGGCTCCCAGACCCGGGCAACCAGCAGAACCACGGGATGTTTGTAAACCCCATGCCCGGGCCGCACCCCAACCTGCCAACTCCCCGGATGATGCCTCTGGCAGCCAGGGACCACGCGGTCCGACCCCGCTCGGCCTTGCAGGCTGTCCCCGGACAGGGAGCAACCTTCTCCGCCCAGTGGTGCAATCCCAAGCGGGCCTCAGAAGCCCCTGGGAGCGTGTGGGAAGGGCGCTGGGTTCACCCCACGTGCGCTGCTCAGCAGGTCTGGGGTGCGGCCCGGGATCCTGCGTTTCCAGCAAGGTCCCACGTGGTGCTGATGCTGGTCCCGTTCCGCCCACATCACGTCATTTGAGCCTCTAACAGGATCGGAGACTCTGATGCTCACTGACCCACCAGCAACAACAGGGCGCCAGCCTTCCTGGGCTCCCCAGGATTTCTGCTTGTCTGCAAATGACCACATGCCCTTTCGGTCACTCTTCTGGGTAAGGCATGATTCTGCTGCACAGTTCTCTGTGTCCCTTCGGGTAAACCACCGACTCTCCCCCCCACCCCCACCGGAGAGACAGGGAGAGAAAGAGAAGGAGAGCTGGGGGAGGGAGGCGAGGATGAGGGGCAAGGAGGGAGGGAAGAGGGAGAGGAGGGGGAGGGGAGAAGGCTGGCGAGGAAGAGAGGCAGGAGGCTCGGAGGGGCAGGGGGAGGGGAGGAGGGAGGGGAAACCAGAG
>LNAC01000335.1:1096003-1140829 GCA_002007465.1 Ailurus styani
GGGAGGGGGAGGCGGGGGAGGGGGAAGGGCAATAGAGGGAGGAGGGGAGGAGGGAGTCGGGACGAGGACCGGAAAGCAGGCCTGCACGTAGCTGTCCTGTCCGCAGCTCCCACCGCAGGGAAGGTCTGAGGCCCAAACGGAACTCGCGCAGCTCTCCCAGCATGATGCACGCCCAGCAAGTCCCTGACGTGTGGCGACGCTCCGTGGGTTTCCAGGGACTGGGGGCAGCAAGGGAGGGCGGAGGCAGTGGCGCCCTCCCTCCTGCGTGATCCCAAAAGCGCACGGGGTGCAGGCCAGGCCGCGGAGCTTCCGTGAGCTTCCGTGAGCTTCCGTGAGCGCCCCCGAGGCGGGCGGAAGGGCCGGTCTTGGCCGTGAAGAGACGAGAAGGACCCTCTGGGGACGGCGTGCACCCCCGACCAGGAACAGCACCCGAAGGGCGGTCCGCTGAGACCGAGCGACCCTCTCGGACCCGGTTCGCGGCGAGTCAGCACGAACGCGGGCCACGGTGCTGTCCAGCCCCCGCGACGGCGGCCTCCGCCCTTTGAAAGGACCCCGCGGGCCACGGTGGCACCGGGCGACCTCCCCGCTGCGCTGAGACCCGTCCGGCCGCACCTGCAGCTGCCGCGGCCCTGGGACCTGGGACCACGGGGCACCGTGATCGGCCCGCGTCCGGGGGTGTCCGCGCAGCCGCCCCTGCTCTCTGGGCAGCTTCCCGGCCACCCTGGGGGCGCTGAGCGTCGCGGACCAGGGTGCCCATCACGGCCCGGACAGCGGCCGGCCAGCGCCTTCCCAGAAGCGGGGTCGGGACCCGAAGGCCCGCCCGATTGACGGGGGTGGTTTGGGGTGACGGGTAAGCGGGTGTTTTCACAGGCATGACCTCCCTGGGGTACAGGCTCCTAGGGTTCTGCAGCCACACGGGACCCTCCTCCCCGCCTCGTGCCCGCGGCCGGTCCCGTGCGGTCAGCTGAGCTCGCCTGGGGGGCGCCGTGTGGCCGCACCGGGAGGAGGACACGTGCGCTGTCACCTGCGGCGCCCGGACACCTAACTCCGGGGCCACCGGGACCTCCTCCAGGTACTCGGGGCGGGGGCCCAGGGCTCGGGAAGAGAGGCTGCCTTGTCTCTGCTCACAGCTCTGGCATGGCAGGTGACCCGGGGCATAGCAGGGCGAGGTGTCCCAGAGGCCTGGGAGCCGCCGGCCGGGTACCATTGGCCGTTCGGGTCCCAGACAGAACACGGTCCTGTGAGGACGGGCCCTGGGGTTGACCTCGGGCTCCTCCAAGGACCAGGGGCCCCACTGGGGAAAACGTTGCGTTCAAGCTGCACGGGGACCGGGCCGAGCTACTCCGGCCCCCAGGGCCTGGCCATGTCGCGGGGGGAGGAGGGTGGCCGCCCCCTGCCCGGAGCCCTCCCCAGAGTGCAACAGAAGACAAGCCCGTCCAAGCCCGAAGTGGGTTCACAGTGAGCTTCGCCTGCCCGCTTTCTCAGGCTGGAGACGCGCCCCACAATCCGTGTGTAGGGGTTGTCTCCCCCAGGGCCTCAGCGGGCTCGGGTTTCAGAGGTGAAGCATTTAGGGAGGTGATCAGAGTAATACGAGGTCACCCGGATGGGTCGCAAGCCCAGATGGCTGGTGTCCTTATAAGAGGAGGTCAGGGCACAGACAGGCCCAGGGGATGAGCCCGTGAGGACACGGGCAAGACAGGGTCTGCAAACCCGGGAGAGAAGCCTCGAGAGAAAGCATCCCTGCCCACGGCTGGACCTCGAACATCCGGCCCCCAGGTCCGGGGGGGGATGCATGTGAGCTGTGGAAGCCGCCCGGGCTGCGGCCCGTGCCTGCAGCCCCACAAACGAGCACAGCATCTTTTAAAAGAGCAGCTGGGCTTCTCCTCCCCAGTTGGCGCCTGCAACCACTTGTGATCTGCTTTGGTCATTACTCCAGACGTAGAGGGGGGACTAAAGGAGGAAGATCGCCAATGGGGGCGCCCATCTGCAGCGGCAGGACATTGGAGCTGGACCCCACCCACTGCTGGCGGGGCTACGGCCGCCCGGGCGGATGCAGTGCCTCCCACACTTGGGAGGAACACTCCCGGGAGCCTCCAAGGACAGGCTGCAAGCGTCACCCGACCCCACCTGCCATGATGGAGGGGTTTTCGTCATTCAGCGACTCCCAAGTGCCCACACCACGGGGGTCTCCAGGCACCACGGTGCCCCCACGAGCCCCTGGCCTCTTGCGGCTCACACCTACCACTAAGACGCCACAGTCGTGCCAGCGAAGGTGGCTGGCCTCCTGCAGGGGGCCGGGGGTGAGGTTCGGTGGGGCCCAGAGGACGCCCGCCAGGGCTCCAGGAGCGGCGAGGCGATGGGGGATCCAGGAAGGCGAGGTGGCCGTCTGCAGGTGTGGGTGCGGATGGGCAGGAGGCCAGCACGGAGGCCAGGGGTCGCCCCCCGCACGGACGGGGGAAGACAGAAGGTGGAGTGAGTGGGTGCCGGCTGAACCCGGCCCCCTGCAGCCACTCACACCACCGCTATTTTTATACGGGTCAAGCCCCAACTTTCCAATGCCGCGCCCACCAGCTCCTTCTCCAAGGGACGAGGATGGGAGCCCGTGAGCGACGTGCGGGGCCCGTATTGGGGAATCAGTCTCTGAGGTCATTAGAATCCTTAACCAACCTTGAATGAACAGTTAATAGCGGAAATTAAGGGTCTTTAACAACAGCACCCAGAGTATCTGTGTAGCGGAGCATGAACCACAAAGCGCGTCCCCACGCAGAACCACACGCTCCGTTCCGACGGGCCCGGGAGACGCGGAAGAGTGGGCCCCCCGAAGCCAACGGCAAAGCAGGAACTGGTCCCCCAGGCTGGCGCCGGCTTCCAGTGGGAACGTGAGACCGTCACACTCGAGGTCAAGAAGAGGAAAGAACAAGCGTGCCCAGACGAGTCATTTTTCCAGAACCGCGTGAGTGTCAAAGGCAAGGGCTACAAGCACACGTGGGAAATGAGCAGGAAAGAGCCACTGCGACCCCGTGCGGAGCTGGGACCTCTCTCTGCCTGGTTAGGTCAAGCTAGGCGCACCCTGTTAAAGCGCAACGCCGGCATCTTGTGGCCCGAGACTCTTCTCCCGGCTTTTTCTTATAAAGATTTAGATTGCCTTTTCTTTTTTTTTTTTTTTAAAGATTTAATGTATTTATTTGACAGAGAGAGAGCGAGCACAAGCAGGGGGAGCAGCGGAGGGAGGAGAAGCAGACTCCTTGCTGAGCAGGGAGCCCGATTCGATGCAGGGCTCGATCCCGGGACCCTGGGGTCATGACCTGAGCCGAAGGCAGACGCCCAACCGACTGAGCCACCCCGGTGTCCAGCTTGCTTTTTCTTCATATGAACATCATAAGCTCGTAAAGTAAATGAAAGGATGCCCATAGGATAACACATTCTGTGATCCAATTACACTAAGCTGATAAATTCAATACATAAATACAAAAACACCTGAATAAAATGAATTCCCATAATATATACACACACAATATATCTATTTATATTCTAAGATACAGAAATTCTAAGATAGTCTTAGACGATGTCCTTCTGCACACATCACCTTGCCTGTCCTTGGACCACATTTCCATCCCAAATAACCTGGCGAGCATCCTTCCACACCTTTCCCCAAAAGACCTGTGGATGCTGAGAGGCCTCTGCCCCCAGCCCAGTCTTGAGAGACCCCAGGACAAACACTCGAATGCTAGGGCTGCTGGGTCTCTGCCACCACAAACAAGACCCTCACTGTACAAACGTCCCGATCACTTGGCCGCTTACTACTTAACAGCCTGTAAAGGGAAGGGCTGTCTTATCACCCAGGAGCACCTCTAGAACAAACACACCGCAGGCTCTCCGGGGGCTTCTGAGGAAAGGTAAGCAGTGGACGTGTGGACGCCGGTGCTGCTGTGATTCCGCGTGGCCCTCAGCGAGGACAGGCTGCGCTGGCCCACATGGGTCTCCGCTTCCCGCACGGCCCCCAGGAGGAGCCCACAGAACCCCTGTGTGGCGCCGCAGGGCCTTCCGCTGCCCAACCAGCCCTCCGGCTAGCTGTGGTCCCTGTGCAGCGGTCACCTGCGGCCCCGGGACACCCCTCCAGGGACCCGGGGGCACGTCCTGCTCCCGGGTGCGGCTGGGGCCCAGCTGAGGCCTCCCTGAGGACGGCTTCTCCTTTGCATCTCCTGTGGTTCTGCTGTTTTCACGTGGTGGGGCAGGGGGCTGGCTGACCCCGGAGAGACGGAGCCCAGCCCCAGGGCTAGCCCATGTGCAAACCCACCAGATTCTCAGACCACCATCCCCTCCCTCGTCCCCCCCAGGGCCGGGCGCCACCCGACAGGGGCAGCCCCACACCCCACCCTGCCTGGGCTGCTCAGCCCGCCTCACCGTTCCTTCCGTGGAAACCACCGTCGAGGCTCCCGCCGCGTTCCCTCCCCGTCACCCTCGGGACTGACCCTGACACTGACCCCCGTGGCCCCGCGTGCCGGCCTCCTGCTTCCAGGGATCAGGGAGGATAAGGCTTCTGTCTTCACGACAGTCTGTGCGATTGATCACCACACCCGATTAAAACACATCCCGGGGCGCCTGGGTGGTCCGTGGGTTAAAGCCTCTGCCTTCCGCTCCGGTCATGATCTCGGGGTCCTGGGATCGAGGCCCGCGTCGGGCTCTCTGCTCAGCAGGGATCCTGCTTCCTCCTCTCTCTCTGCCTGCCTCTCTGCCTACCTGTGATCTCTCTCTCCCTGTGTCAAATAAATAAAACCTTTAAAAAAACCCCAAAAACACATCCCAGCCCGTTGGAAAACAGAGGCTTGTTGACACGAGAACCCCCCCGCCATGCTTCACGCACCTGTCTCCCTCTTGCTCGGGGCCCTGATTGTTCCTTTGTGCTAGAATGCACGTAATCCGTTCAGCTCCGTGTGTGTGTGTGTGTGTGTGTGTGTGTGTGTGTGTGTGTGTGACCAGGAGTTTATGGCTTCTGGAAGTGGACACACAGAAGAAAACAAGCAGCTCGTCAAGATGACTGATCCACGCACTTTTCCAAGTAGGTGACTTTAAAGTAAATATGTCCTCGAACCCCTGCACTGGGCTAAGCGTCTGGGGACGAGAGGGCGTCAGGGAAACCTCAGAGGCCGAGCACGAGCTTGCAGTGACTGGGAAAACCGACCCGCACGTTACCTCCACACACAAGGCAGGATCAGCGCCTCGGAGGGTCCCGCGCACCCTCGTGTGTGGCCGCCTGGCGCCGGGGAGCCTCTCAAACAGGCGTTGGACCGGAGCCGGGCACCATGAACCGTGCCGTCGGGGGGCCGGGGGGCCCCAGCCATCCCTCCCTCGCCCCTCCCCTCCACCCCTGGTGACTCTCTGCCTCTCCCGTGTCTCCTTGTAAAGAAAACTACTTAATTTTATAGGACTTCACATAGTTCCCACCGTGGCCAAGAACTAGAAAGCGGGAGCCTTGCCCTCCCCTCTCGCAGAGGGCGGCCGGCCAAGGCTGTGTTGACTTAGGGAGGCCCCCTCCTGCCGCTGGGCCGGCCAGGCCGCGAGGCACGGGGCTCGTACCTGGAAGCCACGCTGCTCTTCCGTGTGCTCAGTGTTCACTTCACCTGAATCGCACGCCTTGTGGTCTGCCTGCCGTCAGTCCCCAGGACCAGGAAAAGAGCAGGTAAGTCACAGCAGTCCCGGCACCGAGTTCACGGTCGTGCCCAAACCAGCCTCGCCAAGGCCCTTGTTAACACCAGCCACCTCGACGGGGTGACTTTTGGCAAAAAAAAAAAATTCTGGCAGGTGCTGCCCCCTCGTGATTCATTCCCCACGAAGAAACCGTAACAACGCTGGCTTGCTGCCACGCCGACAAAACACACGGAGGCCAAAGGTGGGCTTTCTCCAGCTTCCATCACTCATGCCCCTCAGTCCGCACAGCATACAAATTACAGCTGTGGAGGTCTGCACGTCGTCTAAACGTTCACTCTGCAGACCTCTTCCGTGTAGAGATGTATTTATTCTCTCGGTAACGGAGGGGCTCATTATTTACACCGGTTGTTTAAACAGCTAACCAGATCGTCTGGGGCTGACGCGTCTGGGTCCGGCGGCTCTGCCGTCTGTGGACGGCCACTCAGAGCCCGCAGGCCGAAAGCGGCCAAGGAAGCGGGCAGCGGGGAGATGATGACGCGGGCCGCGGCGGGCTGGAGACAGGCACACACTCCCGGGCCTGCTCCCTGGACCCTCGACGAACCACAGAGAGAAGAACACGCCACTGTAGAAACCCGGCTGGTCCCTGTGCCGAAACCCAGCGCAGCCTTCTAGAACATTCCCTCGTGCCCTGTTCTCTTGGCTGCCTTGTGTCACTCGGTGTGAAGTCAGGGCCCACCCGAGAAAGTTCCCTGCATAGGCCTTTCCGACTCTCCCTTCGCAGACGTCCCATCAGAATTACAAAGCTCATGCAAGTCAAGGGAAGGCCCTTGGATGCTGGCAATGAGCCAAATCCACGAGCAAAACGTCAGGATGGAAGAGCAAGAGAGCCGAGGGCCCGCCAGGCGCTCACGAGAATCCTGAATTGTATGGCATTTTCTCTCTCAAAGGAGAAGAAACGGCAAAATAAGGTATTCTTTCAAGAAGGGGGTGAAAATCAAAGTATAAGGAAGCCAGGCACACGTCTACCCTTGGAAGGCACCTTCCGTCTCCCGAGGTTTGTCAGCAACCCCGAGAGCAGCAGGCCACGCCCGACGGGCGCACAGTCTGTGACAATCCTCCGCTTGCCTCGGTCACGGGGGAAAGGAAGGAAACAACCTGTTCCCGCCAAGGGCCGGGTCAAGGGTTTGCCGTCCCGCCAAGTCCGTTCTCAGCACCTGCTCAAAGCCAGGGCGCAGAACACGGTTAACGGTTCGACGCCAGCATCCCCGAATGCAAGCGATTTAATTCTTCTACTGAATTGTGAAGGTATGTAATGGGTTTAAGAAAAAGTTCACGGTTATACAGATTATGTTTCAAGAAGGAAATCCAATAATGTCAAGCCCTTTTCCATAATAAATGATATGCATTACATTGTAAAATGATCTATGGTTTCCAGCACGCCGCTGTACAGATTCATGGCATGTATAAGATGATTTTTCTCTGATGAGCAGTTATTATGGAGCAAAATAGCTCCCTCTCAGGAGCCAAGAAACCACAGGCATTTTCATTCATAATAAAAGTTATCACATGGGTTGAAAAATAAACCTTTAGGCAATTAGAATACACAGGTCAGAAAAGGTGTTTCAAGGAGAACATTAAATATTTGCAGGTAAAAGGACTGACTGCACGTTGCTCAAGACTGCGGCATTCAATCGAGCTCCTCTTGCTTCTTTCTGACAGCCTCCTGGAGAATTACAGGATTTTCACTAATCCTCAAATAAACAGTGTAAATACTGTTCTTAGCTCAGAAACTGCCTGCTGGCTATCGAGGGGGGTTCTTGATGGAAAACGTGACAGCACCGTGACTGTCAGCCTTCGAGAAACGACGGGCTTCCTGTGAAGTCCCCGCACACCAAAACTACGGGATGGGATGCCAAAGAAATCGAAGAGGACCCCTTTGTAATGCCCGGTTGCTCTGCAGGACCTTTTTAACTGATGGGAAGGAATCGGCCAATCCCTAGGCAACACCCAGATGTCTGGAAGGCGGCACCTTCCCACACCCAACGACAGAAACAACGCAAAAGCAACAACCGTCCGGGCAGAGGGGCTGCCCTTGAATCTGCTTTCCATGGCTGTTCTCTAAGGACGCTCATGGTCACGGGCCACCGAGAACAGCCCTGTAGAACTCCCAGAGCCCGTGGCTTCCCCCTCTCAGAAAACTCTTCTCAATAAGGGGTTAACAGCCCCGCCTTTGGTCCAGGTGCTCAAGGCAAAGGCCATGCACCATCATGCTCCGACCTCCCCTAACTCCTGGCAGCTACCCCAGAGCCAGATTCTTCTCCCAGTCTCGCCCTGCCCCCACCCCAACACCAGCCACCACCATCCCGGTTCTGGTCCGCCAACGTGGCCTTCACCCAGGCTCCCTCCTTCCACACTCGAGCGTCATGACCCGGGCGTTTGCATGCAGCCATGGGGGTCCCTTCCAAAGAAAAGCCCCATCGCAAGCCCCCTTCCTTGCTTCCAATCTTCCGAGGAAGAGCCCCCCCCACCTCAACTGAAGCCCCAACTCCTCCCTCTGGCAGGCCCGGGTCCTTCCAGAGCAGCCAGACGGCCTCGTGCTGGTCTTCGTCCACCCCAGCTGTCTCCAGAGGCAAGACCGGAACCTCGCGTTTTGCAGGCCCCGTTGCCATGCAGAGCTCCTTCTCGGACGGGCCTCCCCCACCACCCCCTGGAGGCCACCCCCGCTGCCCACGCGTCCCTTCCTTCCTGTCGCCACTGCTGTTACTCCATCTGCAACCCTGTCGTCGACCTTTTCCTTGCTTACCGTCGCTGCTCCCTCCAGAACTGGTGGGTTCCCTGTATTCCGTGGGAAATGACACGATACCCCAGAGAGGATTTAAACATGAGATAAAGAATCAAGGGCCCATCGGGGAAAAAATTCCTTTACCACTTGTTACTGGTTTTGAGCCCAACTTCAAAAAGAAAGGACACTTACCAATGTGATTGGAGAAAGGCATATAACCGGTCACTAAGAGATTGTACTACTATAAGTTGCCGTTATCTTAACTCTGCTCAAAATGGGACCGAGTGTCCTTGAACTGACCACCCCCGCCACACCTCACCCCTGCTTCAAACACTGTGAGCCGCATGTTCTTGAAGCTCGGTGCTGGGGAGGCCCTTGGTCTCCGTCTTGGCCAACTTCCACATCTGGAGTAGAGCGTGGGGGAGGAAGGTTTGCACCCAGCTGTGGGACAGACCTGGGTGGGCGAGTCCCCCACCTCCCCAAGCTCATTCCACAACAGTGAACTGCCTCCAGCAGGTGGGAGGCCTTCCGAGGTATCCAGAGATCCAAGAGGCCGCCCGCACCCAGAGGGCTGTGGCTGCCTTCAGGGCCAACTGATGGGATCCCACGGTCCCCATAAATGCGCGAGGCCAAGGCAGGAGCAGCGGGGGCCTTGAGCTGTGTTGGATCCGAGGACAGAATGTCTACCCCAAGGAGCCAGGGGAGGGGGTCTGTGTCCTGGAGGCTGTCGCCTCGTCTTCACACCCCCGGCAGGCCCCAGCCTGGCCCCAAGAAGGGGACTCCCTTGGTGTCCACGGGTCGCGGAGCTGATGCCCGGGAACACAGCGCCGGGGGCCCTCGTGACGGGGGCAGGCCCGTGCTCCCATCTCACCAAGCCGAGGCCCCTCTGGTATCCATGGAACAGGGGAAGTCCAGGCCGGGCTCAAGGATCATGATGTGGATCTGCTTAGGGAATGGATGCAGGAAGAAACCACAAGGCCAGCGTGTTGTCAACGGGCGGGGGGCGAGGGCCGGGCCAGGCCTCTCCGTGTCTCCCCGACTGTGGCTCTTCCAGACGATCTGAAAACTATCAGGTCGGGGAGAGCGAGCCTCGGTGAGCGGGGCCGCGGGGCAATTTATGAAGCATTTCCTCTTCTCTGGGGCCAGCGCGGGGATCACGGGAGCCTTTGCTTTTCTAAACTCCGTGTTTGTTTTTGTAGTTTCTGCCAAACTGAATCAATCCAGCTTGTGGCAACCTTGAAAGAGGCACGACTCGCTCGAACGGTCTTCAAGTTTGACTTCCTGCCAGGGACGTCGACCAACGTTTGTAACAGGCTTCACATGCCTGGTGATCAAACCCTCTAATTACTCAAATCTGTGTCACATAACTGTGCATTAGCGACTTCTGAGATGACAGATTTCCACCCTTTGATATGCGCGGCTGAAGGTCTTTCTTTCATTCGAGTCGGGCAGGAACACTCTGCTGTCCTCACAGCACCCGCCTGGCGGGCGCTGCTGTCGCTTGCACTGTCCGTGCCCGGAACAAAAGGCCACACGTCCCCACGCGTCCCCTGCCTCGACCCCGTCACCGCCACTGACCCCCACGACGCCCCGCCGGTCCTCCTGCGGAGCCCCCCCTCGCGGCGTGGACACCGGGGCTCTGGAAGCCTGAATCGTCCCTGGCAGAGCCCTCCGGGGCGAGAGAGGGACAAGCTGTCGCCAAGGGAGCCCTCACGGCTCCTCTGCGGGAGGGACCAGACCGAAATCTCACCCTTGTGATCCAGGAGAAAACAGAAGAACGTGCTGAGCTCAGGGGCCCTCGGCCATCGGAACCCTCAGAATTCACGGGTGGAGATCTGCCCCTGATCCGGTCGGCAGGCGGGGCCCTGGGGGGTGAGCAGGTCGTGGGGATGGGGCCCTCCCGACTGGCGCTGCCACCTGCCTGCCACCACGGAGAGGGCTCGCAGCCGGCGCGCCGGCACCCTGCTCCTGCACCGCCAGCCTCTGGAACTGGGAGCGACCTCGGCTGCTTTCATGAGCTAGCAAGCCTGTGGGGTTCTTGATGGCAGCCCGAATGGACGCAGCCAGCCCAGAAACACAGAACCCAGCCAGCGGGGGGCGGGGCTGCCCAGCCACAGCACCCGCGGTGAGGACAGGGGCAGCCGGCCACACGCCGGTCCACTCCGGGGACCCTGGGGTCTCTCGACGTGTGACCAGCGGAGCATCAGACCTTCCAGAGGCAGGACCGCAGGGACTCAGGCCTGCGGAGCCCCCTCCCCGCCCTTCCCTTCTGCTCCTGTTCCCCGAGTCCACATCCCTCATTCCTGCGCCCCCACTTCTGCTTCAGGAGAACAGACGCCCCATGGCTCCCACTGCTCTGCCCGGGCTGACCCTGAAGAAGGCACCCCTCCTTCTCTCCCCAACCCCATCGAGGAGCCCGGTGGTCCAGTTTCGGTGAAAAGACCACCGCCGGGCAGTCAGCCAGGCCGGGGTGCGCGAATGGGGATGAGCCGGCTCCCGCTGTGGCCCGTGGAGGGTGGGCGAGGGGCCAGGAGCAGAGCGCTGCGTGGGGAGGCTGATTCCTGGACAAAGCACAGTTAATGCTGCTGTTCCTGGGGCAAGAATTTACAAAGCTCGGGAACAAGTGGCCTCCGCCCCTGCCCGTCTGCTTCCATCTCGTCTCTAAGCTTCTGGTTCCTTCAGCCACTGGGCACCTGCAGAATTACCACCATAGAGAGAACACCCTTGCTTCCCGGGGTCCTGTGCACGAGGCCCGGGGGCAGCAGTGCCTACAGCCCCTGTGATATCCTGAAGGCAGTGGGCACAGCTCATCCTGGGGCTACATTACCTGGTGGGGGGTGCGGGGGGTGAGTTCTCGGTGTATCTGACACACTGAGCTCATCAGGAATGACAAAGTAAAACAGAACAAATTCCACCTGTGAACCACTAATGGGGGTGGGAGCTTTCCCTCTCCCCGACACGGACGCTCCTCTGAGCGTCCATGAGTAGAAACTGGTTGGAAAACAGAATGCACACGGTCCTTTGTGGGCCGGACCCAGGATCCTGATCTTTCAAGGCTTTCCATTTCCTGGGCAGGTCCCAAAAAATTGGTACTTAAGGTCCACCTAGTAAAGGGTGAACATGGACAAAGACAAGATGGAAAGAAGACAGCTTTATAAACTCACCGCTGAACAAAAACAAGAAATTCCTTCAAGGAATGGCAAACAAAGAGTTAACCAAAGCTGGGACATAGGAAATTCAAGAAAGTGATAAAAAACCTAGGAGTATATTCTCTTACTTTTTTTTTTGGAGAGAGAGCTCAAGTGCAGGGGGGAGGGGGAGAGGGAGAGAGAATCTTAAGCAGGCTCCAAACTTGGCTCAGAGCCCGACACGGGGCTCAATCTCACGACCCTGAGATCATGACCTGAGCCGAAACCAAGAGTCTGATGCTTAACCGACTGAGCCCCTCAGGTGCCCCTGCAGAGGGGCATGCATTCTAACGCTAATTTGACTTAGAACTGTCTGGACAAAGTCATGGTTTTTAAAAACATACTTTCCTTGGTGCAGGCCACAGAAAGGGTCTGGGAGCAGTGAAGGCCCAGTACCTAGCAGCAAGTCTGCACCCGCGCTCCGGTGTTCCACCCCACAAGTGAGGGCCCCCTGGAAAACGGCCTCTTGCCAGTTTGGGACCAAGGACGCTAAGGGACACCACACAGCGAGAACCAAACACCAAGACGGTCACGTCGGAAGTACACAGGGACCAGCCTCAAGCACGCCAGGGATGAAATGTGATCATTGGGAAGAATAAAAAGGACTTTAACACACTGAGGTTTTTTAAAAAATCCTTGGTCTTCATGACTCCAAAAACTGGGGTGGGGGGTACTTTTCGGTATTAATGATTCCACGAGAAAGACCGTCGTCACTCTGCAGCCCGCCGTGTAGTAAGCGGTTCGGACAAGGCTCAGCACGGAAGCAAAGCACCGCACAGAAGTTTGCTTGGGGAACAGGATCCAGGCAAAGGGTCCACGCGTGCAGCTGCTGAGCAGTAACAGGGTGACGGTGGACCCCGACCAAGGCAAGGAGCACCGTCCCCACCCGTGGTCACACGTAGCGTCCCCGCTGGTGGGACCCTCTGTAGGCGACGCACCAGCAGGTGCACAGCTCACCAGTGTGGGGGCCGCAGACGTTCAAACATCCTCCCGGGAGCACGCGCCGCAGAGGGGGCGCCGCACAGCCGCCACCGGCGGGAGGAAGGAGTCCAGCGACCCGGCACAAGCTCACCAGCCCGCGGCCCCCCTTCACCAACGTCACAGAGATAAGAAAAAGGGGGAGGAGATTTCCTAGACCAAAGAGACCAAACAGTGACGACAACCCAGTCGACGTGGGAACCCTGACTAGATCCTGATTCGGGGAGAAGAAAGGAAAGACACCTGCTCGGAGAGGCTTGGGTAAAAGCGAGTATCCGCGAGAGCCTGGTTAAGTGTCCGACTCGTGATCTCAGGGTCGTAGGATCAAGCCCCGAGTCAGGCTCCGTGCACGGAGGGGAGTCTGCTTGAGATTCCCTCTCTCACTCTCCCTCTGCCCCTCTCCCTGCTCCTGTGCTCGCTCGCTCTCTCCCTAAAATAGAGAGAGAGAGCGTGTCCAGCCAACAACCCCCGATACCCAGCACTGCGGTTCCTTTCCCTCTGCCTAACAACGGCATGGCTACAATGTACTAAAAGCCGTCACTCTTAGGAGACCTCCAGTGCCACCGGGTCAGGGGGGAAATGTCACAATTCAACAGCTTAGTTTCAAACTGCTGAGCGCACAATTTTTATAAAATGTGTGTGCAGGGGCAGCCTAACCCTCGTGGCGGCGGAGCCCGGGCGGACAGCCTACGCTGGACCATCTTCCAGCGCTTTCACCCACAGGAAGAGCTGCATCATGGGGAGATGGGGGAGCACGGAGAGCCGCACTGGCAGGGGAGCAAGGAGTCCACGGGCCGTGTTTAGTTAGGGAGGTGCCCACGAGAGCCCTAGGATGGCACGCCCCGAAGTCCCCAACGCACGCGGCTTCCCATCTCTCAGATGCCTCCAACGTCCACGGTCCTGCTGGACTGGAGCGGCCCCCCCTAAGGTGCTGAGCCGGTAGCCGCCCTTCCCCGCCGCCCTCGGGGACCCCGAGCCGAGAGACACGCACGCAGTCCCGCGGGGAGAAAACAAGAATGAAGTCTACAGGCCGCACATCGGCCGGACCCCCCTTCCCGCGTCCCCAGCGCTCATTACGACCACCCTGTGGGGCAGAGAGGCTGCTGGCCTCCCTCCATCAACAGCGGGCTTCGGGAAGGTCAACAGGTGCTCAGGGCCACGGAGAAGTGGCTGGTGTGCCCCGAGCCCGTGACCCAGGCCCCGGCGGCGCACGCTGGCCCCGCCCACTCGAGGGACGCCCTCTCGGGCAGCATCAGCATCCCAGCCGCGGGACACGGGGCGTCCCACGAGTTTGCTTACAACAGCAAACACACTCGTAGAAAGAGAAAGGAGGGGGAGGAAGACTCCGAATCATTTACCGAAACTGCAGAAAGTGGCCAAAAGGCAACCAGGTCCCCGTGTTCACCAGCCTGCCCCAGAATGTTTCCGCAGGTGCATTTGGGAGGCCAGCTGTCCTCCGTCCCTGGCAAGGGATGGTCCTGTTTCCTTAGGGAGAAACAGGGCACAGGGGTGACACACAGAGCTCTCAGCAGGCACAACGTGCACCGGGTCCCCAAGCTCTGGAACCAGCCCATGTGCTTGCAATCAGGAGCCGGCCTGGCAGGAGGGGGGACCCAGCCAAGGCTTCTCGCCAGCTGCCAAAACAAGGGCCCCTTAATCCAGCCAACAGCACTGCCCAGGTGGCACCCAGTCCTCTGGCCTCCGGGAGATGCAGGGAGGGAGCTCTGAGACTCAGACATGGGCCCAAGTCGGGCGGGCCACATGGCCAAGCCCCATTTCTTTGCAGCCTTCTGGAAGCAGCTACAAATACCATGTGTCTCTCAGACTGAGGGGACAATCAAAACACACACATCTGTTTCCACCACTGGCAATGGGACTGTGATGCACAGAAGCCCCGAAAACAAGGCCCCCTCGCGAACGTGGACGCAAGCCTTCAGTCACCCCAGAGAGTGCTGGCTTGCAGCGAAAGAAGACGTGGGCTGCAGACCCCGGCCCCACACGAGCCAGGACCGGGAGGTGCGAGACGGCCGGCTGGGGAGCGGCCTGGAGCACACGCCCACCCTGGAGACGAGGCGTGGACGGCCGGGCACTCTCCAAACTTGCCGGCGACCCCGTAGGTCCTGCTTAATGTTAAGTGCATCCCTAATCGCGCTGGAGTAAAAACCTGAAACGGAGCAAAGCATCCGAGAACCCGTCCTGGGATCCGGCCTTTGGGGGACCCCAGAGAGCTGCCAGGGTCCCAGTGACTTAGGAAGATTTCTACAAGAAGATCCAGCCTGACCCCCGGGAGGGGAAAGGACAGCTTTGAGGATCTGTCCCGACGGCCACCTTCCAGGATGCCCCACGGGACCAGGGCACCCCCGAGGGACAAGGCGCCAATCACGTATCACATTCTTATAAATCACAGGACTTTTGAATCAGCCCGGAATTGGGCCGTGAAAGGAAAAGCATCAATTTAGCAAAGCCACAGAGAGAATCCTCAGATTTTCTCCACAGCCACAAACTGCTGACTTGGGCAAACACTCTGATTTTCAGCAGCGAGAAGGACAAGTCCTTCCTTCGGCAAAGACACCAGCTAAAGGCACGGGGGCTCATCAAGTCAGCCGTGATCCACAGGCCCGAGGGACACGGCCTCTCGGGTCCACACCCTCTGGCTTCTGTGAAAATCTAATGGGGTGCGAAAACAGGAAGGCACCCATGGGGGCTCTGACCCTCCCGGGGAGCAGCTGCTTTTCCGGGGGGGCTGCTGACAGCGTCGCTAGAGTCGTCCTTATGGTTTGGCTCCCCGGGTTCAAAGCTCAGCTCAGCCGAGTACTAGCCAGGCCAAGGATGCTCCCAAGGAAGGTTCTGTCCCCGCTCACAGGATGCAATGCACGCAAGCGTAGACAGAGCGTGACACCCTGAGGCTGCCACCCGAGCTGGGGTGTGATTTCATTTTTAGACACGTGTGTGTCCTCTCACACAGTCCAGAACCCGCCTGTTTCGCATGGCCCTTTACCCTTGACACACCTACATCTTCCTGTGCGTTACAACCGAAACGTTCCTAAAAACCCCACATGTGTCATGGTTCAATTCCACGATCCTGCAATTGTACAAGGTAACCAGACATCCAGCACTTAACCCCATGGGTGAAGCAAATGATCTTTGGTAAATGGGAATAAACAACCACCGTGTGTATAAATTTCTATGTGTTTAAGTCACTCTGTGTGTAACATTCTGAGAAGCAGATACAGTGAAGGTTTCTGTCTTGACTCTGTTCTGATTACTAAGCTATAAGTCAGATTTTATAGAAAATTCCGAAAGTACTGGAAAGCACAAGGAAAAAACAACAACAAAAAACCTATCCGACTTGGAGCCAAACAAAACCGGTATTAAAAATTTGGTCCATTTCTTTTTGACTCCCCAGACTATATACCCTTACCTGTTGACACAAATACTTTTTGTTACAAGGTTAGAATCATTTCCTAAATTGAGTTTTTCATTATTATATTACCATTGATAATACAATAATAATTCCTCCCTGAGCTATATGCCCTGAAAGGAAGGGAATTCTTCTCTGTAGTTCAAACAGACCCTGGGAGTCTGGTGTATATTAGGCACTAAATATGTCTTAGTTGAACAGATGAATATTACATTGTAACATTTTCCCCAAGTCATTACAGATAACATTATATCATGAAGACTGCTTCAATTATTCTTTTGAAATCAATCAGTCTTTGAAAATGTAATTTTTTAAATGTCTACAAAATACCTGTCTTTGTAGCATATCAAGTTTACGTAATTCTTTTCCTGCGGCTGGACACTCAGGCTCTTTCTACTCGTGAACTGTACCAACTGAAGCTATAATAAACATTCTTGTCTATAAACCTTTATTTATCTTCCCATATTCTCAGATGGAGTCCTAAAAGTGAAAGTAGTGGAGACGAGGACTGATCCTATATTTACACATCTTTTTATATTATATATAAGAATATAATTTTTGAAAATGTCATAATTCAATAGCCAAAAGGTAGCTGTGTGTGATTAATTTTCTCAAAATCATTAAGCTTAATTTCTACTTGTGCACTTCGAAGGATTCTGGGGACCTTTTAAATTTCTGCAATGCTCATCAGTATTTTTCTTCTGCGAAGTCACTTTGCCATTGCCTATTTTCCTATCAGTGATCATAATTTGGGGCAGAATCATACCATATTAGTAACTACATTATTATGATATATTTTAGAACATAGCAATGATCTGCTTTCACCACTTTTCTTTTTTTATATATAAGATTTTATGGCTTTACTTATTTGAGAGAGAGAATGAGTAGGGGGGGAGCGGCGGCAGACAGAGCGAGAAGCAGGCTCCCTACTAAGGAGGGAGCCCGACGTGAGGCTCGATCCCAGGACTCTGAGCTCATGACCTGAGCCGAAGGCAGACACTTAACCGACTGAGCCACCCAAGCGTCCCCTAACCAATTCTTTATTCTTCAAGATGGGCTGTCGGGTCATTTTATCTGGTGTCCCCACAAAGTCCTACTGGGATATGGGTTGACGTTATTTCAAGTCTTCGTTATCCTGAGAGGAAGGGACATCTTTAAAACATTGAGTCTTCCTGGGGTGCCTGGATGGCTCAGTCAGTGGAGCATGCAACTCGTGATCTAATGGTTGTGAGCTAGAGCCCCACGCTGGGTACAGAGATTACTCGAAAATAGAATCCAGACCATGACTGAATTATTGTCCTCTTAAAATTTCTCATTATTCTAACACACTTTCATACTCTTTGGTAAAGGTACATTTAGTTGGTGTTGCTTCGTAGAGTGACACTTTTAGATGTAAGCTTCTGATTATTGGTAATACATAGAAAAGCTTTCCCAATAGATCATTTCCAAATATATTAATGATTTTACTCAAAGTTTTTAGCATGTGTACTTAGGTCTCTGAAGTACACCATGTCTGAAAACAATAACTGTATCTTGTACCATCCATTCAACCTCCCTTACAGAATATCGCCACATAAGGCTTTTTTAATTGGCCTGATATTAACAAGATTATCTAGGTTACACCACTAATGTTTGTGTTTACTTTGGCATAGATAATAATTAACATTATAAGAAGTTATCCTTCTATCTCTAGTTTGCTGTGGTTTTTAAAAATGAGAAATGTGTGATTAATTTTCTCAAAAGCCTTTTGGGCATCTCATCATCTCCCTATTCATAAGGTCTAAACGATTACAGACACCAGAAAAAACACACAAGCTGAGAAAGAGGGAGAATTCCATTTTCGAGTGACCTCCAGGTATAGCTTAACCACACATTAACTGGGGCGCCTGGGTGGCTCAGCGGGTTAAGGGTCTGCCTTCAGCTCAGGTCATGATCCCAGGGTCGTGGGATCGAGCCCCACATCAGCCTCCCTGCTCAGTGGGGAGCCTGCTTCTCCCTGTGACTGCTGCTCCCCCTGTTTGTGCACACTATGTCAAATAAGTAAATAAAAATCTTTTAAAAATAACTACACATGAACTATCACCGCCACACCATTGCACCTGTGAATAAATCCCAGCTCACGTGCAGTCACGTCCCTCGAGTGCATTCAGAGAGAGACAAATGAATTAGCACAGTGCCATTGTCCCCTTAGTGCAGGCCATGTTTTCTTGCACATCTGCCCTTAACCGCAGACAACAGAGAGCAGGCAGCAGGCTCAGATGTGGTTGTATTTCCACACACCTGGAACCGTGAGAGAAAATTTTAAACAATCAGAACAGGGAGTGATAAAAATTAATGCGTGACCACATTCTCGAGTGCAGATCGGCTCACACCTTCCTCCCAGTGTGACCAGGGTAGGCAGGCAGTGCATTAATGGAAGACAATCGCAGAGTGGGGAAGTCGTGAAAAGTGATGTACGCCTATGATAAATATTTTATTTTAACCTAAAACACATAAGTGAACCATCATTAATCAATCTACTGCTGTAGAGCCCAGGGCCTCTCTTTGAGTAAAAATCTACTGATTTGTTTACACTGATTTCTTCACAAATCACAGAGTCAGCTGATCCTTGAACAACACAGGCTTGACCTGCTCGAGTCCCCTGCATGTGGATATATTTTTCGATACAGGACTGCAAATGTATTTTCTCTTCCTTACAATCTTTTTAAAAATATCTATTTATTTGAGAAAGAGAGAGAGGGAGCAGGTGCGAGCAGGGGGAGGGGTGGAGGGAGAGGGAGAAGCAGACTCTCCGCTGACCGCAGGGCTAGGGCAGGGATGCGAATGAGGGGCCCGTAACCTGAGCCAAAATCAAGAGTCTGCTGCTCAACCGACGGAGCCACCCAGGCACCCCATCCTTACGACCCTTTGAATAACATCTTCCCTCTAGCCTACTTTATTGTAAGAATACAGTGCATCACACATATACAAAATACGTGTTAATCCACGGTTTTTGGTATCGGTAAAGCTTCAGGTCAACAGTAGGCTCTTAGTAGATAGGTTTGGGGGGGTTTAAAAGTTATACGTGGATTTTTGACTTGGACGAGTGTCGACGCCCCAAGTCCTATATCGGTCAAGGGCCAACTGTATAATATATCATCAGTTTCCTGGTTTGTATTTCTTAGAGTGATGGGCTTCCATACACCCATAAATTTGAATACAAACCCCTGATTGATTTTCATTATGACATATCTAAATCAACAGCTACTGTTTTTTAAAAGATTTTATTTATTTTAGGAAGAGAGAGCTCCAGTGAGCAAGCAGGGGGAGAGGCAGAGGGAGAGAGAGAATCTCAAGCCGACTCTGCACTGAGCACAGAGCCCGACATGGGGCTTGATCTCACCACCCTGAGATCAGGACCTGAACTGAAATCAAGAGTCAGACATTCAACCGACGGAGTCACCCAGACGCCCCATCCACAGCCCCTGTTTTAACAAGTTTTCCTCGTTCTGTGTTTTCAAGGTATTGGAGGGAAACTTGCAGTTTCCTTCCCTTTCACACTGGGTCCCACCCGACTCCGGGCTCCAGGAGCAGGTCAGGCACGTGCGGTGCCCAGGACAGCTGCCATAAGCAGGTCTGGGCAGACACAGGCTAAAGCCACACGCCCCAGGAGAGGGGAGCCAGCGGCCCCCTCGCGGCTTTGCACAGACGGGCAGCAGCACAGAGTGCAGATTCTAGCTCATTCTGCGGCCAGGAGAAAGAGCAAGACAGAATTCTGCGACCAATCCTTGAAGTAAACAATGTTTATGGTACAATGTTGAGAGAAAAAAGTTAACTTCAGTAATTTTTACCAAAAAAAAAAATTGTTTTTGTTTTTATTTCTGTACAGATAGAGAAAAAGGTTGGAAAGACGGACACATGAGACTATTACCAGGATTACACCTGGCCTTTGAGACACGGTATCATAGGAACGGACACTACACAGTTTATGATTGGAGGTATTTATGAAATGCACCTTATTACTTTTGTAACGTAAGTTTGTGGCGTTCAAGAAAAAGGATGCATGTTGGAAGTCACATTTTGGGTACAGATGAAGCAGGGGACTGTGTGGAAGGGACCAGTGGAGCTTGGATTTCCCTGCTGCTTCTTAGAGGCAGCTGTGTGCAGCACCGCATTCCCTTTAAGAAAAGCGAAGTGCAAGAGGCTGCCCGTCTCCCAGCCCTGTAAGAGGAAGCTCTTGAGGCCAAGGCTAAGGGCGAATGTCCCAGAGTCAAGAGAGGCAATCCCAACCCGGACTCCTCCCCCAAAGAGGCCGCACGCTGGGCTGGGCCCAGGTCTCCTCCTGCCCTGTTGGGCCTGGCGGGCAGACCACGTGGCGATCCTGCCGGGTGACCGCAGACCTTGCAGAAGTGGTTGGAGGAACGGAGACCGCCCACGGAGCACTCACTGCCTGCGTCATTCCAGGGCAGGGGGCGTTTTTCTACTTTATAATTTGAACGTGGAATTGGTTACAGAGGAAGCACTGACTCTATTTTTTAATCACCAATGAGATGTTAAATGAAGCATGAATTCAGGTATAAATCACATGCTTCAGGTATGATGGCCGGGTCCCCGTGACCAGCCTCAGTCCGGCCGTTCAGTCCAAGACAAAGGTGTGTGTTGCGTGGGGCTAGCGTCCTTCACCAGCTGCCTTTCTGAAGGGCCCTCCTGAAGACCAGCCTCCGAGCAAGGCAGAGTCTTCTCCGAGGAAGGAGCCCTTCCACTCGCCAGCGGCCCACAAGCCAGTAAAATCCTCCAGACAGATGTCTTCAGACACATCTCTTGTTTTTGTTGAACCCTGACTGATCTACCCCCCAAATCACCCCAAAACAGCAGAGAAACAGAAATGCAATCTCTACCTTGGAGGAACCCACGAGCAGACTCCTGCGGACCCAAAGCTCAGTGGAGAACAGGCTCCGGAGGCAGGTGAGGAGAAGGCCCCGGGGGAGGCCGTAGGACCAGCACCTCTGGACTCGCCTAGCGCAAGCAGGTGCACGGGCTCAGGTGGACCCCCCCACCCACCCAGACACCAACACAGCCCAAAAGAGCAGCAGGGGGTGGACCAGTGCACCAAAGCTCCCCAGCCCTGCCCCAGCCCACCGCTCCTCCATCCACAGGACATGGCAGCCACGTCCTCCAGGCACCCGGCCTTCCCCACGGCCCTTACAGACCCCAGCTCTGTGCACCTTCTCCCAGTGCCTTCTCCCTGTGACAGCCCACCTGCCACCCCAGTCTGTGAACTCCATGTGACTCGACCACGACCCGAATATGCTCAGCGACTCAGGTCCTGCCAGCTTTCTCCTGGTCCACGGGCTGGACCCCAGGTTCCCTTCCCCCCACCGAGGAGAGATGGATCATCGAGCCCCTTGACCCTGAAGCAAGCATCAACTTGAATGCACTGATCAGAGCCACTTTATCCCAGCCCAGCTTTTTGGGAAAATCCAAAGCATTTGTGAGCAACATGATCTCTTCCCAAGGTCTTGTCCCCAGCCTCCCGCATTGCTGGCTAGGGTCAGGGATGGTGCCAGAGGGCACAAGGAGAGGGGCTGGCCCTTCCTCCGGAGCTGCTGGGCTGCAAAGCCTATCCAAGCTCCCCTCCAGCTGGAGACTGTGAAGTAAAAATGTGGCTCAGGTTACAAATTGATTTCCATGACAAAGAGCAGTAAATCTTGTTACCCAGACAGAAGCGCACTCCTGACTCAGGGGACTGGACAGGGAGCTGGGGGAGAGGGGACCTGCCGGGGCGTGCCTCCCCAGCATCCCCCTGATGTCCCTGGGGGTGGCCTCTGGCCTCGCCACTGGACCAGCTCCTCAGAAGCCACCAGGACCAGCTTCCTCCTTCCAAACGTGCGGCCTCCCACGACTGCTAGCTCTTTGAGCCAGCCCCGTTTGAAGGGCACTGTGTTTGGGGGTTCAATTTTCAATCCAGCCACCGAGCAAACATGAATTCTGGACTTGGCCTGGGGTGTGCTATCTAAATTTTCATTACTTCTAATTCCAACGGAGGCGGGGGACTGGCCGCCAAGCCTCCTGTCGGGGAGCAGGGAGAGACGGCCTGCCCCAGCACCGTCAGCCCAGGGGCCCTTTTTGAGCCTCGCAAAGCAAACGTCGGCAGGATTTATGATGTTCCAGCCCAAAAAGAACCTGCATCAGCAGGTAATGGACCCATCTCCCCAAACACTTAAAATTCCAAAATGAAAAAAACTGAAGTGGAATCGAATTTTTAAAGCCTTCTCCAGAGGTTTGGGTCCCAAGTGGAAGCTCTTGTGATTTTAAAGCTGAGAAAAACTTTTGTGCAATCCTGAACCTAAGGAAGGTGTGGTTCACAAATGCAGCCTGGAGGTTTACCTAAAAGCTCCCTGTGAGCAACAGCGCCGACGCCCGAGGGGCTCAAGACAAACACAACCCTAATAAAACCCGATAGCATGGGCTCTGCTCAAGGGAGGCCACTTTATAACCTGGCCAAGCCCTCTGCCAGGGAATGATTGCTTTTCCAACCCAGCACAAGAATGCGCTCTGCCTTATGTCTCAGAGCACAGACGTCATGCGAACGGGTGGGTCAGGGCAGAGGGCCAGAGGCCGCACGGGTCTGAGAACAGCTATGCAAGCCTGCACGCCCGACAAGGACCCTCTGGGAACACAGCCCCTTGGGTCTGGGGTCTGGAAGCAGCAGCAGCAATGGAAGGGGGCCCACGAACCACCTCCCTCTTCAGCAATCCAGCCGCTGGCTAATGAAAGCAAAGATGTGCTTCATTTACCAACCACACACGAAAAACAGCCTCGTCTCGTCTTCAGAAAGCATTCCAATCCCATGTGTCTTCTGCGAGTCACGGGGATTGCGGCGTTGGTTTAAGGGCTCCTTCGCTCTCTCCCCACACCGGCCGGCCGCCCTGCCCCCATTCATTCCCCATTCCAAAAAAGCAGCAGCAGCAAAATGGGCAGACTTTCGGCTCAACGCACATGGGGAAGGGTCTCTCCAGGGCCCGGCTGCCTCACTCCTGGCCCCCCATCACCGACCAGGGAAGATGCAACATTCCCACCCCATGAGCATGGGCCCAGGCGCCTGTCACAGAGGCGCTGGGCATTCTTTCCAGAAGACTCCTGAAGTAACGGTGCCCAAGTCCCTGAGGGAAGGCCAGGAAGGGCAGGCAGACAGGGGTAGCTCTGCCCACAGGCCAGGAGGGGGACAGGGCTCAGCTGCAGAGACTAGGGGCTGACCATGGACGCAAAGCCACCCCCCGGGCCGTGAAGGCCACCTTGTGGGATCTTTATCGAGAAGACTCTAAAAAATACTCTCCAGCGACGTCTCTGCGCATCCTTCCCACTCGTGCTCCTGTTCCCCTCCAAAGATGACCACTGCCCAAACTCTCGCACCGCAACGGTCCGAGGTCACCACCGCCCTGCTTCTCTCTACGCCCGAACTGCCTGCAGCGTGTGCCTGTTGAAAAGCAGGACCCCATGTGGGAAGGTCACACCCGGGCCGGCCGGTGGCCTCCTCCGATTGGACACCCCGCTGGTGGGATTCACCGACAATGCCACTGACCTCACGGCGAGTGCTGGAACTTCTCGGGGCTGTGGCTTACACGACTCAGTCACAGCCAAGGCTAAGCCACGTGTGTGTGCATCTCTGCTGCGCTCGGTCCGTGTGTGTGCAGCCCCGTAGGGTTCCTGTGGAAGCCAGGCGGCAACGGTCCCTGGACCAATGTCCCTCGGCAGCCCTGCTGCACACGGACCTCCTGGGTCTGAAGATCATCTCCCCAGCAATTCATCCCCCGCGCAGGCAGCTAGCCGCCCCAGGTCATGCACCCACTAAGGATTTACCAAGGCCCTACTATGTGCATCAGCTCACACACCAAACACCCACTTCTATTCGATCGTAACAGCGGTTCCTAAGCTTGGCCGTACTTCAGGACAACTTGAGGACACTTCGTACATATTCCCAGGCCACAGGCTGGACCCGTGGAGTCAGGATCTCTGGGCATGCAGGCCTGGGCATCAGCATCTCCTGGGACACTGGGAAGAAAGAACACCAGGCACCCCACGGCGGGCTGGAGACAGTGCAGAAGCCTTGGTCTTCTCCCGCCTCCCTCTGAATCTGAGAGGGCTCGGAGGCGGCCCTGACCCCAAGAACAAGGCAGAAGTGATGCCACGCCATTCCTGGACCCAAGGGCTCAGGAGCCGGACAGTCAGCACTTCGGGTCCCCCAGAAAACTCACCTGGGAGCCCGAACCGCCAGGCGTGAGGCCACCTGCCCATCTTCCCATGTACCTGGAGGGAGAAGAGTGACCTCTCCCAGCCCGGGGTCCCAGCCTCCCAGCCCAGATGCCAGGTAAGGACGTCTCGGGCCACTTCAGCCCTGTCCCCTTCAACCTGTCTGCTTGAATGCACCGAGCCAGCCACAATATTTAAAGCTGAGGCGATCTCTGTTTGCAGCTGTGGGCAATGGTACACAGTTACCAGCTCCCAGAGAAAAGTTCCAATGATTTCACATTACTGGATTTCAGAACCACGGGAGAAAATTCATGAAAACATACTTTTCTCTAAGGAATGTGCAGCCAAAGAAACTATCTTAAAAGTTCATTTCAGACTTTTAAATAATTATATATATATATATGCACATTATTAAATCTTCCCTTAAGAATTTCTGTTCCGGGGCGCCTGGGTGGCTCAGTGGGTTAAAGCCTCTGCCTTCGGCTCAGGTCATGATCTCAGGGTCCTGGGATTGAGGCCCGCATCGGGCTCCCTGCTGGACAAGGAGCCTGCTTCCCCCTTTCCCTCTGCCTGCCTCTCAGCCTACTTGTGATCTCTGTCTCTGTCAAATAAATAAATAAAATATTTAAAAAAAAAAAGAATTTCTGTTCTGGGGTGTTTCCTGGGTTTAAAGCAAGAAAAGCAAGAGATGAGGTCCCATCTAGTGTGGCAAAACCCAAAACTGTAACAATAAAAAAAAAGGTCACCAAAGAGGACACGCTGTTGGAGAGGGAGGGGTACCCTGGGTCCCGGGGACCCCCACCCCACACGTTTATGAACACCGCCCGCGGCTGGGAGACCCGCAGGGGCTTGGGGAGGGGGCAGATCCGTGAAGGGGGGGGATGGGGGGCGGCAGTTCCTCTCAAAAGCTTCTCATAAATTTTCCATTTCCAGACCATCTCGTTTGCAGGATGCTTAATGTGTTTCCAAAAGAGAGAAGAAGAAAAAATCCAGTTGTGCACCAGAAAACCTCCTAAGGTCCAGGGTTCTTGGCTCATCTGTGCACATTTGGCAAGTCGAAACGAAACATGTCTAAGTGCTGTTCTGTGCTCAGATTAGGTTCCTGCACCTTGATGTTAAACGACAAAGTAGGGCGCCTGGGTGGCTCAGTGGGTTAAGGCCGCTGCCTTCGGCTCAGGTCATGATCCCAGGGTCCTGGGATCGAGGCCCACGTCGGGCTCTCTGCTCAGCAGGGAGCCTGCTTCCTCCTCTCTCCTCTCTGCCTGCCTCTCTGCCTACTTGTAATCTCTCTCTCTCTGTGTCAAATGAATAAATTAAAAAAAAAAAAATCTTTAAAAAAAAAAAAACGACAAAGTAAAAGTAAAAAGATAAGAGGCGGGATGACAGCGCCACTTGCTCACACAGTCTAACCGAACACGTAGGAGAAAGAAACATCTCCATGGCCGGTTCTCGCCGTCAAACGGCTGCGTTAAGTACCGATTTCAGGGAAACAGAAATCACCCACACTCCCGCTGCCCTCATAGGAACAGGCTGTTGACTCGGACCTTTTTCCTGCCTCGTCCAGAGTTTTATTTTGGGATTTATAGTTTATTAGGCAGTTAACATCTTTACCGTATTCCTTAGACTGGGCACACCTGAGACCCAGAATGTTCCCTTTGGATCCTGAAAGATGCCACTCAGACCAGGAACACAGTGTCCCTTTGAAAAGGTCAGCTTCTCCGGTCGGCTTGGAAAGGCCCGGGAAACCGGGCGGCGCGAGTCATCTGGGGACGGCGCCCGCCCGCAAGACCGCAGGGCCGAGACCGCGTTCACCCTAAGGCCCGGAGGGAAGGCATCGGGGCCCGGCCTGCCCGGAGCGCTGTGCTGCCCGCTCCGCAGGCCAGGCCTGCTCCCACCGNCGCTGTGCTGCCCGCTCCGCAGGCCAGGCCTGCTCCCACCGGCCCGGGGGCCCAGACCCGAGCTGCGAGGCCCCCCCTGCCGGCTCTCCTCGGAAGGCACCTCTGTCCCCAAGCCCGCCTCCTGGTCCCCCTTCATCATGAATCACCTTTTTATAAACAAGACACAGAAATACTCAGACATCAAAACCCAAGGGCTCCCCCCCGCCCCCGATTAAGGACCTCGCATTCAAAATGCCCCATTTCTGGGCCAGGCCCCATTCCCCGCACCGGGCGGGCAGGGGGAGGCCCGGCTCCGTCCTCTCCGGGGGGGAGGGGGCTGGGCTCCCGGGGACACAAAGCCCGAGCAGTCCGAAAATGCGATCTACCGGACCGGGCCCTTTTAAAACAGCAAAGCCGGCATTGTGTGTTTACACACTTCACCATCACAGATGTTATGAATCTTCGTGAAACCCAGCATTCATAAAAGCACACGCTCCGCTCTGGGGTTTTAAATAAAAGGGCACAAAGAACAAGAAAATCGTTTTTCGGCATACAGTGGAAGTCTACTTGGGCAGAAACTGGAGAGAAGGTTTCTTTGTGAACTAGGAGGGAAAAGTGGATAAATTTCCCTTTGGTGGAGGAAACCCTAATAACCGATCCCGGGCAAAGCGTCAAAAGGACATTGAAACACAGATACTTAGAGCTCACTCCCCACGAGGCACGGGCCCCTGAGCTGTCTGTGCAGACTCGGCTGCCAGCACAGGCCTGCGGGGTGGGCCGGAAAGACCCCGAGACACGACCCGATGAGGGGGTTCGTGGGGCGCGCGAAGCAGGGGCTTCCTTTGTCTTTAGCAAAACACCTCGTCCAGTAGCCCAGGCTGACTCCTGGTGTGGCCAGCCCAGAGTGTACCTGTGTGTGTGTGTGTCTGTGTGTGTCTCTGAGTGTGTGTGTGTGTGTGTCTATGTCTGTCTCTGGGTGTANGTCTATGTCTGTCTTTGGGTGTATCTAAGTGTCTGTGTCTTTGTATCTGCATGGTATTGTGCTAGGTGTCTGTGTGTCTGTGTCTCTGTGAGTGTGTGGGTGTGTCTGCATGTGTCGCTGGGTGTCTGTGTGTGTGTCTCTGTGAGTCTGTGTGTGTCTGCGTGTCACTGGGTGTGTGGGTGTGTCTGTGTCTCTGTGAGTGTGTGGGTGTGTCTGTGTGTGTCGCTGGGTGTCTGTGTGTGTCTGTGTCTCTGTGAGTGTGTGGGTGTCTGCGTGTCACTGGGTGTCTGGGTGTGTCTGCGTGTCACTGGGTGTCTGGGTGTGTCTGTGTGTCTGTGAGTGTGTGGGTGTGTCTGCATGTGTCGCTGGGTGTCTGTGTGTGTGTCTCTGTGAGTCTGTGTGTGTCTGCGTGTCACTGGGTGTGTGGGTGTGTCTGTGTCTCTGTGAGTGTGTGGGTGTGTCTGTGTGTGTCGCTGGGTGTCTGTGTGTGTCTGTGTCTCTGTGAGTGTGTGGGTGTCTGCGTGTCACTGGGTGTCTGGGTGTGTCTGCGTGTCACTGGGTGTCTGGGTGTGTCTGTGAGTGTGTGGGTGTGTCTGCGTGTGTCGCTGGGTGTCTGTGTGTGTGTCTGTGTCTCTGTGAGTGTGTGGGTGTGTCTGCGTGTGTCGCTGGGTGTCTGNTGTCTGTGAGTGTGTGGGTGTGTCTGCATGTGTCGCTGGGTGTCTGTGTCTCTGTGAGTGTGTGGGTGTGTCTGCGTGTGTCGCTGGGTGTCTGTGTGTGTCTGTGTCTCTGTGAGTGTGTGGGTGTGTCTGCGTGTGTCGCTGGGTGTCTGTGTGTGTCCGTCGCTCTGTGCGTGGGGGTCTGGGGCGGGGAGTCAGCAGGGGCAGCATCAGGACCCTGCCGCCCCTCATCCCAGCCGTGTCACCACACTACCCGGAGGCCAAGACGCTGGCAGCAAGACCCCCGTTCCCCTCAGCCTGCTACACGTCAGCCCGCGACCCTGAACCTCGCCCTCGTTTCCACCCGGGTGCTTGCTTCAGCTGCTCCTCTGCACGGGCCGGGCTCTCCTCTCCTGGAGGACCAGCACCCCCACCTGTGCCACCCTGGAACGTTCCAGAACCCCATCAGGACGCGGGCACACGCCACGGGCAGCCCGGTGCAGGTGCAGATGGCCGGCGGGGGCGGGGGGCAGGCCCGGGGACGGCGATCGGAGTGACACAGAGGTACCTGCCCAACAGCTGCTGGAAGCCAGACGGGGCGGACCGATCGGAGCAGAAACCGCCAGCCGCGCAGTTGCCCCACAGGTGACATCAGTGCATCGTCCCTGCTTTGTCCAGCCCCCGCCCCCTGACGAGCCGGGCCGCAGTGAGGCTCTCGAAGGGCAGACCCGTGCCCGGACACTTGCAGCGGCGTGTTCTGCACCGGCCCACCCAGCACACCGCCTCTCGGGGGCCCCCATCCCCGGAAGAAAGTCGTCACCTCGGAAGGAGAGCACAAATGTAAACTCTTCTTTCCGGCGATGACCCCAGCCGCCCCCCCCTTTGGGCCCGCGCCGGACCACACCGCAGCCCGCATCCTGCTCGGTGCACGTGCCGGGGGAGGAAGGACAGGACAGACCCACGGCCGACAGCCAGGCCGGTGCAGGATGCAAGGGACCGGAACGCGCAGCCTCTCCCACGAGGCCGCGCCAGCCCGGGGAGACTGCAGGAGCATCGGCCCAACGGAGGACCTGCGGGACGATCCCGATTAGAAGAGATGTAGCCAGCTCCCGTCGGAGGGGCCTCCCCGTGCCCCCAGGACGGGCACAGGAACATAAGCCCACCCGGCCCCATCAAGACCACCATTTACCCCGACCTTCTGGATTCCTCCAGAAACGTTTTTCATGCCCCGCATGATACATCCCGACAGCCCGCAGGCCCCTGCAGGAAGCACTGATCCAGCCTGGGGTGGCAGGGGTTCCCAACTCAAGAGCTTCCTGCCACATAACGACCAGCTGTCCACAGACCCCATGTGGCTGTGTGTCCTTCCACGTATCCATCCACGTCTATACAAACCCAGCCCGCAGACCAGAGGCTGGAGCACCTGCCCCATCCTCCTTCTCAGCCCCTGCTCCACCTCCTGGAAACTCCAGCCTCCGCCAACACTGCGCAGAGGTCGCTTGTCCTGGGAGGTCGCCCCGGCCACCGACCGAGCCGTCTGAGGAAAGGGCCAGCCCCGCTCCCCCGGCCGAGCACCCGCTCCCCGATGGAGAGCTGGGGAGGCGGTGGCCGGACAGAGCCAAAGCTGGCAGGCGGCTGGATTTCCCAGGAAATGAAGGGAAAGACGGCACACGTGCAGGGAAGAGCATGTGCCAAGGCACGGGGGCCCAAAACCAAAGGCTGACAGACCAGACCCCGCCGGAGGGGAGGAGGGCAGAACGCCCTCCACGGGGCCAAGGATGATGCAGGAGGCCAGGCAGGCTGCGGGGCCCCACGCCTTGCCCACCCGCCACCACCAGGCAATCGGCGCAGGGCCTCCAGTCCACACCTGCCTGACGCTGGAAGTTCAGACGGCCCGGTTACCTGTGGACAGGAGCCGCGTGATCCCGACACAAGAGTTCCGCCCTCACCGGGACGGCCTCCCGGCTGCTGCCCCCGCTGCCCTTTGTGTAAGGGGAGCCCCCAGCCTCGAAGGCCAGGCTCTGGGTGAGAGGGGGTGAGGGGGGCCGAGCACCGTGTCCTGAAAATCTCAGCCCAGCACAAAAGGGCTTGGCTCTGCTTCCCGGCCAGCAGGCCAACTCCCTGCAGACCCCCTTCCTTTCAGCAGCCACTCTCTGCACCAAAGGCCCCGGAGCTCCCCTTCTGAAGTGTTTTTTCATCCCTGGAGTGGGGGCGGCCGAGGGGAGGGGTTGTCATAACTCAGGGCCCCAGCGAGCTGCCCGAGCCAAGGGCATAAATCAGAAGACGTCTTTAGCATTTCGGGGCAGAGGAAATGGCTCTCCAGCTAAGCTCCCTACTGTTTCTTAAAGTGATTATTTTGATTTAAACCACTGCCTGGTGACTAGACTCGCGGCTACCAGCTTCGGGCCGTTAGTCCCGGAGCCGCGTGCACAAAGGCACACTGTTGGCGGGGTCTGGGGCCTCCTCCAGGAAGGTGCGGCGGCACGGGGCTCGCTCCCTCCACAGACGGGCGCTTGTTCCAGCCCGAGGCCGCGGCCGCCGCCGGCCCCTCTGCCCGCCGCCGCCCCGCGCACGCTCCAGAACGTTCGGCCGTGCGCCACGGGGCAGCTCCGCTCGGGTCTGCACCAGAACCCACGCGGCGGGGAGGGCCGACGGGAGAACCAGACCCGTGTGGGCCCACTAGGGCAACAGGAAAAAACAGGCTGCATTTCGTGATTCTGGTCCATAACCTCAGCCGTGGCCCGAGGGTCAGGGCCGGGCAGAAATGCGGGGAAGGAGCCCTGCATGCCCCACACGTGCGCCCTGATTCAAAGCAACCATTTCACGGTTTGCAAACCTCTCCCAGGCAAAGCAAAATGCATTCGTGGCACGGTTCAGAATTACGGATCCGATCAAAAATGCAGGGGGGCGTGGGGAGGGGGAGGCTAGAGCGTGCTGTGGGGGATGCTCCCTCGCTCGCCATCCTCTCCGCCCCCAGGGTGTTCAAGGCAGGACCCAGCGGGGTCCCCCCAGCCTCCCTAACCCTGCTGTCTAGCCTGGGCAGCCCGGAGTGAGGCTCATCCCAGAGGAGCCCGTGCCCGACTCACTCGGGAACCTTCTGCGGAACGGGAAGGGGCCAGGGAGGACCCCGGAGGAGGAGGTCTCACCAGATCACCCCCCTGCTGGTGCCCTGACGCTGGGCTCGGGCGTCGGGAGCTGAGGGGTGTCTGCGGTGTAAGCGGCCCGGCCCGTGGTGTTCCGTCACGGCGGCCTGTGCCAGGACAGCATGCGCCCTCCAGTCTCCGGGGCACCCCACTCTGCTCCCCCCAGTCAGGGTGCAAGGGGCTCGAGGTTTCCAGTCCTGCTGTCTCCTCGGGGGCCGAGCCTCCCCTGAATCCAGGGCTCGGGAGACCCCTCCCGCCCCACCTGGGAAGGCTGTCGGGCTGGAAACGTCTTCCTGTTTATTGCTCCGTGCCTTCTACGGAAGACGAGACGCATTTCCCCAGAAAACCCCAAACGGCGGCGACTGTGGGGACAGAACTGCGCCTGCAGAAGCCACGTGTCCCAATGCAGGAAGGCATGCTCAAGAAAAAGTGCCCAGCAGATGCGGCGGGGCCAAGCCGAGCACACGGTGCGGACGGTGTGGACGGAGAAGGCAGGGCAGGGGCCGGGCACCGGCTGTCCCAGGAAGTGAAGAGGAAGACCGCGCACACTGAGGGACATGCCGAGGCTCCGGGACACAAAGCAGCCCGGGGCGAGGCGGGGCGAGGAGACAGTGGGGGTGGGTCCAGGGAGAGAGGCGGCCTTCTCGCCGCACTCACGCCGCGGGGCCAGGGTGGTGGGGCCGCTTCCTCTTCTCAGCAGGGCACGATCCTACCACGGAGCCCCCCCACACGGTGTCCTCCAGCCTAATCTCCCCCAAAGGCCCAACACCAAATACCACCCACACAGATGTGGGGGGAACAGAGGCCGCAGCACCCCCGCCACGCACGCACGCACGCGCGCACACGGGCAGGCTCCGCGGGCGCCGGAGCGGACAAGGCGAGAGGCGGCCCTGAAAAAGAAGCCTGACCCGACATCACCCTGCCATCCACGATCCCGCTGCCCTCGATTCCCTGCCGAGGGTGCCGGCCAGGGGGCGGGGGATGGGGGGGCATTAGTGAGACCGGCTGGCCCCCGGCCCACGGTGGACCCTGCTCCTTCCCCCGTGCCACCGAGCAGGAAGGCATCCTTCACGTCTTGGCTGCCATCACCACTCCACTCCCCGGAGCCCCAGTTCCGCTCCGCGGGACGCGCGTCTGTCTTTGATCCGAGGCCGCGCGGCTCACTCTCCAGGGCGGGACGCCCGCAGGCACCAGATTCAGAACTCCCAGCCCAGCATCCCCGCCACGCGGGGTCCGCACGGCCTCGAAATGGAAAACAGATGAGCCTCGGAAAGGAAAACGTTATTTAGATTGTGGAACCCTCTGGAGCGAGCAGAAACTTGAAGAGCTTTATCACCTGGGGCACAAAACGAATGATACTCGAGTCTTCCTGCACTGAAGGGACGGATGTGTTTTAGGGAAACATAAGACAAGGAAACGTGTGGATTGGATTCCATTTCTTGATTTCTCTTTCCAGGAACAGAGGCACGCTGCTCTCATCAATCACGGAAAAATGTCATTCAGGGACAAATGTCTCTTTCCTGAGAATCCCCCTGAAGGTCGGGAGGAAGAGGGAGGTTTTAGGGTAATTAGACCAGGGGAGAGAGGCTGTCTCTCACCTCCGCTGGCTTCTCAAGAAGTGGGGACAGCTGGGTGTCCAGCCATTCAGGCAGGAGGAGACGTGCGGTTGGAGGCAGGGGGCCCCTCCCTGCTCGGGGTCACCCACTTTCCTCCCCCGCCTGCTGAAACTCTGTTATTTCTACAACAGCTGGACGTGAGGCTTTAGTCCAGAATATCACGCCAGCCTCACACTGGCCTACAGTTGGGGCCACTCTTATAATAATCCCCAGATCCTACTTAGACGATACTTCCGTGTTCGAAGACTTTTAAAGCAATTACAACCCGAGGAAACTCAGGATTCTTAACGCCGGATCCCAGCGAACTGAGAGGTCAAATCTATGACCACTACTGTCCACTAGATCATCAATGCGCCCACTTCTACACTGGGTCGTTCTGGAGGCATCCACAGGCTGCGCACTGTGCAAGATCACCTGGCCGACATTACTGCGGGACCAAACCCTTCTTGTGCCGTTGCATTTTCAAGGAGACTTACAGGCAACGTGTCCAAACTCGGCTTACATCCCAACCACAGTCGCACGGGACTCTTGGGCTTCTCTTGATTTCAACACAGCATCGCAGGAGGAAAAAGAGAAAAAGACCAGAGGAAGGGACCCAGGAGGTGGCCACAGAGTGCAACGTAAGAAGGATCTCGGTGGATGAGCAGATGGTCTTGGAGGTGAGAAAACGCAGTCCATGAGCTTCCAGAAGGCTCTTCAGCAATTCGGGTGGGACTAACCCGTGCAAGGAAGCCCACAACAAACCACGCTCCGGCCTGGCTGTCAGAGCTCAGCTGCATGGCTGAGCTCACGCAGAACCCAGAGTCGAAGAACCAAGTCCACTCCCCAAGAGCCCACGCTCCTGGGGGGCTCACCACTGAGTATGTGACTTCTCTTCCAAGTTAGCGGATCCTGCTCTTCAGACTCACACTCTGCAAGCAGTATGTGAATACGCTGCCCTGAGTCATGCCCGTAGATGAAAGGGAAGTTCGCTCGGGTTCACCTCAATCTCCCCACCCATTACCAGTTCATCCTTTGTCGCTGACGCTTCCAAAAACAGGTTGTTCTGAGTGTATTATCTCCCCCTGAAGAGCATCACTGCGCATGGACTAATTTACAAATGGCTTTTAAATAGTTGATTTTTTTTAAAGATCCAAATTTATTTATTTTTAGAGGGGAGGGGAGCAGAAGGAGGGGAGAATCCTCAAGCAGACTCCCCACCGAGCTCGGAGCCTGACGCGGGGTTCAATGCAGGACCCCGAGACCATGACCCGAGCCAAAATCAAGAGGCGGACACCCAACCGACTGAGCCACCCAGGCGCCCCAATTCTACAAATGACTTTTGCTCACTGAGCCATGACCTCTGAGGACAGAACCACCTCCTTTTCTCCATGGCCGTATCCTGTTCCACGGTATGAATACGTCCCATTTGTGAGTGTGCTTTTGTACTGCTTCCAAAACAAGAAACAGTTAATGTTTCTTCTTCTCACTCACAGACATCACTACCCTGCACCCCAAGCTCAGTGAGTGTGCAATGCCAGGCCAAGACGATCCCCGCGTCCACGGGAGTACGAGGCGTGGATTTATTTAGGAGAGGTGGCTAACTGACCTCAGGACAGATGACCAGTCTATCCCCCATGGTTCTGATAATGCCCATTTCCCCACACCCTCACCTGAGCACACTCCTCAGACGTTGCCAAAATGATGGTGGGAAATCAGAACTCATTTTAGGTTTCTTAATACTCGTGTGGTAGGCAGAATCATGGTCCACCAAAGATGTCCACGTCCCAATCCCCAGAATTTAGGACTATGGTGCCTTAGGCCACAGAAGGCACTTTGGATTAAGAATCTTGAGATGACGATCCTGGATGATCAGGCTGGGTGGGCCCAGTGTCATCCCAAGGCCCTTGTGAAGACAGAGGCAGGGGGGTGAGAAGGGGCCACGCGATGAGGGAGAGGAGGAGACGGGAGGACGCTCGGTGGAGGGGTCCCGAGTCAAGGAGCACGTGCACCTCCGGGAGCCAGAGGACGCATGGAAACGGATTCTCTCCCGGAGCCTCTGGAAGAAATCCAGCCCCACCGACCCATCTTAGATTTCTGACCTCCAGGACTGTAAGAGAATAAATCTGTGTTGCTTCAAGCAACCCAGCTCTGCTATTTGTTACAGCAGCAGCAAGAAACTAAACTACTAAGGATGAGTAGTTTTTCTCATTTTAGTGGCTATTTGTGTATTCCTTGCTGCAAATTCCTGCTTTAAGATCCTTTGCCCATCACAGCTTGAATTAAGATTCATCAACTGTTCCTTTCATAAGCCAGTTCTCAGATCTACTTTTGGTTTTGGTGACTGGTATAAAGCCAGAGTCTAACATGATGCTCTCCCCAAAGCACACTCAGTGACTACAATATTATTTATTAAAAACTTCGGGGGTGGGGGGCACCTGGGTGGCTCAGTGGGCTAAGCCTCTGCCTTCGGCTCAGGTCATGATCTCAGGGTCCTGGGATCGAGCCCCGCATCGGGCTCTCTGCTCAGCAGGGAGCCTGCTTCCCCCTCTCTCTCTGCCTGCCATTCTGCCTACTTGTGATCTCTTTCTCTCTGTCAAATAAACAAATAAAGTCTTAAAAAAAACCCAAAACCCTTCTAGCGTCGAATCTGGTCAGAAGTGAGGTCTGAATTGTGGAGAATCACTGAGGCAGACTTCAGCTTAAATAAGCCCACAGGGAACTTAGCCAAGGCTTTCTTTTAAAAACTGTGATTAGTAGAGATGCTTCAATCATGCTACAAGAGGCAAATGAAAACAGCTATCACGGGGTTAAAGTCATAAGTGATACTTTTTTTTTTTTAGTTTATTTATTTTTTAGTAATCTCTGCACCCAACGTGGGGCTCAAACTCACAACCCCGAGATCAAGAGGTGTAGGCTCCTCCAACTGAGCCGGCCAGGCGCTACCCCCACGGATAGTTCTAGAACGCTTAAAACAGTGTTTTCAAGAGAATGGAATTAGCCTCACATCAAGTTACTATTCCACGCGTGAGAACATAAAATCTAGCTCAATGCCTCTCAGAAGTACCCTGGCCTTAAGCTCAATTCTCAGCCACACCCCCATCCCCAGAAGGACGCTGGCCCTTCCCACAGGGAGGCTGCAGCGGGTCCTCTGTTCTCACAGTCCCGGCGGGCCTTCTGTGGGTTCAGGAAGCGCCTACCAGATCATCGAAAATCTACCTTCAAGTCAACCCTGCTCTCAGATGAGGCAACAGAGCAGCGTGTTCTCAGAAGGCTCAGTAAAAATTTCCGGGCCTCTTTGCCACTGACAGTGTGCCTGGGTGGGACACGGCGAGGCTGCACAGGACTGGGCCCGGACAGGCCCTCCGCCCCAGGGCACGGCACGCGTCCCAGCGCACGTCTCCACCTGGCCCAGGCCGCAGCGTGCAGCCCTGAGGCCCAGGCTTCTGGGCTGGGGTGGGGAGAAGCTTCCACACCCACGGTGCTGGCTCGGGCACGTGGCCACAGCAGCGATGACTGCACCCCCATGAGCCGCCTGCCCACAGTGGGCAGATGAGGTCTAAGAGGCAGTATTCAGGCCCCAGGACAAACCCCAAAACCACGAACTGTGTCTGGGTGGAGGTGCCCCGTGTGGGTGCACGCGGGGCTCAGTGATCGCCAGCTGAGCAGGTGACAAACCCGGCATCCTGCCTGACCCCCTGCTGCAGTCTGAAACAGACAAACCCTGACGACGGCGGTCATTCCAATGTCTGACGGATGCCCGTGGCCCTCAGCGCGGTGAGTGCATGATCGCATCCCATCGGGGCAAAAAAGCCACAGGGCAGAGCCAGGCCGCAGGGCACAGGGTCCCATCACCCTGGGGCAGCGCCGGCAGGCACGTGCTCCCCACCACCCGTGGCCCCTCGGGCTCCCCGGAGACCAGGAGCTCCGGGCGCCGGGTGTGACGGGGAGTCCTTGCTTCCCCGCGGGTTCAGCAATCTGGTTTCCATTGAGTGAAGTTTAGAGCGCTCTCCCACCACATTTTTCTTTAATTATGATAAAAGACAGTAACTTAATCAAGCATACATCCTGCTGAAATGAACATGAGAAAATAAAGGGGTGAACGTGGAGAAGGGGGTGGAAACTATACCCCGGGGTCCTCTGGATTTAGGAGGAGGCCCGCGTGCGGCCACCAAGCCCAGTAAATAAAAACGCTGCCTCATCCCCCCTCGGAATTGGGCCCCAGGCCTGCTGCGGAAAGAGGGAACAAAGGCTGCCTGGCCCTGTGCGACTTCAGCACGGGGGACAGTGTCCACCCAGGCTGTCCCCAAGGGGCGAACCTCTGTCTGATAGACCAGAGCCTTGGCAATGGGAAAATGCACGCGCGTGTGCACACACACACACACACACACATGTGCACAAACTCACATGCTAATTCACACATGCACACACACTCAATGGCATACACAGACATGCAGACACATATGCACGTGCATGCAAGCATGTGTTTGGGTACACGTGTGTGTGCGCTCACATGAAAATACACATGTGCACTCACAGGCACACAGATGTGCACTCACATGCAAACACATACATGTGTGTGCACAGGTGCACACCCATGCAGATGCACATATGCGTGTACATAAAACACGCAGGTACACATACGCCCCACATGACAGTGGTCCCCAAAATGTCTAGTGACCCCCGGCAGCCCAGGAAGTCCTCAGAAATGCAGAATCCCAGCTCCACCACAGAGCTACATGATCCAGTACTCGGGGGCTGGGCCACACAGTGCATGCCCAGCAGCGCTCCAGGCTAAAGGTGGGGAACCACAGACACCCTGAACGGGTCTTACTCATACAGAGGCAAAGTGTCGGTTCATAAAACAAGACAGCAACGCAGACAAGGGAATATTACGCAGCGCTAAAAAGAAACGAGCCATAGAGCCATGGAAAGACACGCAGGAAGCTTCAAAGCATGTCCGTAAGTGAAAGAAGCCACAGGGATGAGGTGACATGCTATGATCCCAGCTCTAGGACACTCTGGAAATGCAGAGCTGGGGAGACAGGAAAGGGATCAGAGACTCGCGGGGAAGGCTGAGCAGGCTGAGCCCCGCAGCGGTGGGTTTGTGGCATTCCACACGTGTCCAGACCCACAGAATCACACCCCCAGGGTAAACCCTGGGCTCCGGGTGATTACGACGAGTCGACGCAGGTTCACGGACTGTGACCAACCCAGCAGGTGGTGGGGATGTTGACGGTGGGGAGGCTCTTGTGGGGTCAAGAAGCACATGGGAAATCCATGCCTTCCACCCAATTATCTGTAACCTACAACTGCTCTAAAAATAAGGTCTATTAAAAAAAAAAAACTAAGAGAAGGATTTTATGACTTCACTTAACACTTTTTGTGCTCACAGGCGGTCATCACGAGAGCCCGGAGCATTGCTCAGGGCCTCCATGTGCCCCACACCAACTCACGGACCTCAGAGCGACCCCTGAGCCACACACCAACTCACGGACCTCAGAGCGACCCCTGAGCCCCACACCAACTCACGGACCTCAGAGAGACCCTGAGCCCCACACCACTCACGGACCTCAGAGCGACGCCTGAGCCCCACACCAACTCACGGACCTCAGAGCGACCCCTGGGCCCCACACCAACTCACGGACCTCAGAGCGACCCCTGAGCCCCACACCAACTCACGGACCTCAGAGCGACCCCTGGGCCCCACACCAACTCACGGACCTCAGAGCGACCCCTGAGCCCCACACCAACTCACGGACCTCAGAGCGACCCCTGAGCCCCACACCAACTCACGGACCTCAGAGCGACCCCTGAGCCCCACACCAACTCACGGACCTCAGAGCGACCCCTGAGCCCCACACCAACTCACGGACCTCAGAGCGACCCCTGAGCCCCACACCAACTCACGGACCTCAGAGCGACCCCTGAGCCCCACACCAACTCACGGACCTCAGAGCGACCCCTGAGCCCCACACCAACTCACGGACCTCAGAGCGACCCCTGAGCCCCACACCAACTCACGGACCTCAGAGCGACCCCTGAGCCCCACACCAACTCACGGACCTCAGAGCGACCCCTGAGCCCCACACCAACTCACGGACCTCAGAGCGACCCCTGAGCCACACACCAACTCTCGGACCTCAGAGCGACCCCTGAGACTCGTGCTGCCACCTCCGCCTTACGGCCGAGGAGCGGGAGCACAGAAAAGTTGAGTAACGTGCCCAAGATCACACAGTGCGTGAGGCGTCGGGTCCCGGTGTCCCTGCCCTAGACACACGGCTGTGTGGGCTTCACACGCGGCACCATCCTGCCTTCCACAGCTCCTGAGGAGAGATGAAGGGCAGGGACCTCTGGAGCCTGCAGGTGTGAGTCCAGCCACACGCGAGGCCCGGCTGCGGCAGGTGGGTCAGCGAAAACTCTGGGGACCCGTTAGGAGACAGCAAGCCTGGCCTGGTCCCAGGTGAAGGCCCTCACCACACAGAGCATTTGACAGTCTTGCTCCTGCGCACCCAAGAAAGTCTCTGTTGAAGGCAAGGGTCCTCGCCAGAACATTCTAGAACGACGTGTGTGGGCAGCTGCCGGTGGGAACTCCATGAAGGACAGCACCCCAAGAAGACCCCGCCCCCCAGCCCCAGCCCCTCGGGGAGACGTGGGGGAGCGTGGTCGCGCCGGCCCGGGATGTTACGCTGAGCTGCAGGGGCGAGGCAAGTGCAGATTCCAGCAGGGGCGGTTTGAGGAGGTGCGGGGGGAACTAGGGAAGGGCTAGGGTACAGGCCCCACCTATCTGGGACTTCTGGAAAACTGAACGCCTGACCAACGTTTGGAGGCTTTCAACCTCGGAGAGGAAGGCTGAAGAGTCAAACCCACTCTCTGGGCGAGGGAGGCGGTGGGGTTCCCGCAGAGGCTGGACACTTCCGGGGACTCCTTGTCTCCTCGTGACTCCTCGATTGTGAAAACAAGTAAAACCCGCCCAGGGTTGTCCCCTGCTCTCTGGACAAATGAAGGGACATCATCAGGAACAGAGGAGTCAGAAGAAGAGGGAGAGGGGGTCCTCAATCCACCCGTGAGCAAGCTGGACATCGATACACAAAACAATCACCAAAAGCAAACTGGGTTTCTCTGCATTGGCAATAAACGATCTGAAAATGAAGGAAAAAATTCCATTTATAAGAGTCTCAAAGACAACGGACTGCTTAGGAATGAATACGAGTCATCCCCCAAGAGTGTAAAACTTCAAGTCTGAAAACTACAAAACATGGCTGGGAGAACTTAAGAAGATCTCACTAAACCAAAAACACCCCATGCTCAGGCAGACTGGAGGACTCGGGATAGTTAAGGTGGGGACGCTCCCCAAGTTCTTCTTGAACACAATCCCTACAGACACCCCAACTCATTTTTCTGCAGAAATTGACTACCTTTCCTTAAAACTGATATGGAAATGCGAGCGACCCAGAAGAGCCAGAACAATCCTGAAACACAACAGTAACGCCGGAGGCCTCACACTTCCCAGTAACTGGATGATGCAGTTATGGCCCAGGATGGACATGCAGATCAGTGGAGTAGAACCCCCAGTCCAGAAATGAGCCATCACATTTACGGGCAGCTGATTTTTGCCAAGACAACCCAGCTGGTGTTGGGACAACTGGACGTTCACAGGCAAAAGGATGACGCTGAACCCCTTCTTCACAAAGTACGGGAAAAATGAACTCAAAATCAACCCCACACCTAAAAGCAAGGACTAAAATTTTAAGACACTTAGAAGAAAACACAGGTGTAAATCTTCATGACCTTCAGTTAGACAATGGTCTCTAAGATATGACAGCAAAAGAAAAAGCAACAAAAAATACATGAGTGGAGTTTCATCAATATTAAAAACGTTTGTGCTTCAATGGACATCATCAAGAAAGTGAAAAGACACCCACAAAATGGGAAAAAAAAATTCGCAAGTGACATATTTGATGATGGACTTGTTTCTAGAATGTATAAAGAACACTGTTATGGACTAAATGATTACTTCCCCCAAAATTCACACTTTGAAGCCCTCATGTATGGGTATTTACAGATGGGTCTTTTGGGAGGTAAAGAGGTCTTGAAGGGGGGCCTGTGATGGGATAGTGTCCTTATCAGAAGAAGAACACATCAGAGCTCACAGTGTCTGTGTCCCGTGCAAGGACATAGCGAGATGGCAGCCAGGATGCCAGCCCTCACCAGGAACCGACCATGCTAGCACCTTAATCTGGGACTTCCCAGCCTTCAGAACGAGAGAAATAAGTTTCTGCTGTGCAAGCCACCCAGCCTATGGTATGTCATTATGGCAGCCCAAGGGGACTAATACAAACACAACGGAATAATCCAGACTAATATGGTGAAAATATGATCAAAAGATGTCAAGATTCTCAATAGTCACTCCTCCAGCAATGCTACACAAATGACAAAGAAGCACAAACAAAGAGGTTCAATGTCACGAGCCATCTGGGAAATGCAATCCAAATCCCAGCAAGATCCTACCTCACCCCTACTGGGCAAGTCAAGAAGACACATCGGAACAAGTTTTGGCAAGGAGACAGAGAAACAGAAACCCTCACACATGCTGGCGGGAACCTAACGTGGCGCCATTGCTATGGGAAATGGCTGGCAGTCCCTCAAAATACTAAACCCAGAGTGATCACGTGATCCAGCAATTCCACTCCAAGGTTAGGTCCCTAAGAGAAATTGGAACACGTCCACAGAAATACCTGCACGGGAATGTTTGCAACAGCATTACGCGTAACAGGCAAAAAGCAAAAACCACCTAAGTGTCCATGTGCTGATAAGTGAATAAATAAAAAGGAAGCGACTTCCGGTGCGTGCCACAACACGGACAAACGGTGAAACAGGACGCTAAGGGAAAAGACACCCAGTCGCAAAGACCACATATGCCATGACTCCATATATGTGAAATGTCCCAAACAGACAAGTCCCTGGAGACAAAAGTGCATTAGTGGACCATGGGGCCAGGGCTGGGGGCTACAGGGGAGGCAGAGTGATGGCTGAAGGGAATCAGTTCCTTTCTGGGGTGATGGAAACATCTTAAAATTGATTATGGAGATGGCTGCACAACTCCGTGATTACTCTAAAAGTCACTGGATTTTATACCTTATATGGTGAGCTGTGTTTGTCTGGGAATTATATCTCCATAAAAGTGTATCCCTAAGAAAGACTAGTTTGGAGTTGCTGGAAAGAGGACATGGGACAAGTTTAGGTGATATAAAATCTAGAACAAAAGCAAGGAAAACAGAAACAAAGCAGACGATAAGGTGGTTTCAGGAAAAGGCGGCAGTGGGCTCCATTTGGGCTCAGTTCCACCTGCAAGGTTCCCACCTTTCTGCTCGTGTGCAGGCTAATTCCCTGTGCCACGACATAGCTCTGTGAGCCCCAGAAGTTAAGCTCAACCCGCAAAGCCCCAGGACACGCGTGAGACTACCAAACACTTCCTGGAAAGCGGTCGTCCTGCTTCTGACACACATCAGCATCTTGTCCTTGGGCCAGGACAAGACCGGGTTCTTGCAACAGAGAAAAGCCTACATTTTACTCTGAGTCACCAAATCCACCCTGGATTCCTGTCCACCCTGGGAGCTGAGAACACAGGCCACGGACGTCGGGAGGCCAAGGGGAAACGGAGTAAGGAAGCTGCCATACAATCTTAATTACAATGTAGAGATGCTATGATTCTGGTGCCAAAGTCTGCAGAACAAAGCACGTGGAGGCGCCCAGCCTGGACTGCAAAAGTCAAGAGGGCCCCTTTGCAGAGCGGTCACTCGCACAGCGTCTCCTTCCAAGCAGAAGTCAAGAATCTACGGTATCGGGCATTCATGGGGACACACCAAAGGAGCCGAGGAGGCTGGGGTACTTTTCAGAACGTGCTCACTTTAGGCCACTTGTTTAAAAGGCAGATCATCTTCACCGTAACGGAGCACAGAAAAAGCAACAGGTTAATCAGAACTCGGTACATTCAAACATGCCATGTGTTTTCTCTCCGCTGATGCCGCAAACCCGCTGCACCCTCCTCCAGTCTGCTGCTCCGAAGGGGAGGGCAGTGGTTCATTAAAAATTTCTTCTGCATCCTGGTAGCCACCAGACAGCCTTCCTCAAAAGGGAAATTCAAATGACCACATGATTTCTTTCCCTTAGCCAGGAATTTTTTGTGCTTTGCAAAATACCCCCCCACCCCACCCCACCAGCGAAGTCTTCGACTCCGTTGTCTGTGATCTACACATCCCCAGAGTACAAGCTGAGGCTAAAAGGTATTTTTTTTCAGTATAGTTTTCAAATACAGTAATTCTATATGGCAATAAAAAGCTTAAAAGGTCTCCACCAGCCCTTTCAAGGGACAGCAAAGGGGAAAAGCGCATGAAGGGACACGCGGCCCTAAAGCCCATCACTCCGAGTAGATAAGCAGTTTGCACACTTCCAACCAGCAGCTTCTTCCTTCGGTATCCAGTGTGACTTCTCTGGGTAAGCGACACCTCGGCTTAGGAAAACAGTCACCACACGTCAGACCCACCGAATCAAATGACTCAATTGTGAGACCAAGTTTTTTTGTTTTTTGGTTTTTGTTTTTAGCTTAACTGAAAAGAATGTGACTTCAACCACATTATCGTTACTCCGCTTTACAAACAAGGGTATCAGCAGGCTGGCTTTGCAGGGAAGGTAGAAGAGGCATGTCATTTCTGAAAGCACACAAAGGAACCAGAAGCGATTAGGTGACTATCTTGTTCGAGGCAAGAAAGAAACGTCCATTTGCGGGGGTGTCCTTCATCATTCCTCTAAAAATCAGACAAGGGCATGATAACATTGATTTTCCCAAATACGGGCCAAAGACCTGAGTCGGATTCAAATGCACAATTATGAGCCCATGGACTAAGTTCCACTTTAGTTTGTAGTTCAACACATAGGGGGTGGCGCACGGTGAAAAATCACTGGCTTCCTTGGGGGTTGGGTCAACCTGCCCGGGTGATTTCAAAAAGAAGGGGGATGGCTTCCTCGGCGTTGTGCTGCCGGGGATGCTCAACAGCCAGCCGGCCCCCCTCCGAATGAAATATGGAAGATGTTTTCTTCAAGCTTTTCCAGAGCCGATGCCTCTTAACGTGGGCCACTCTCCAAACTTAGCAACACATGTTGAAAAAACAGCCACTTCCTGGATTACCTAAATCAAAACACGCCAGCTAGGTGTTGTGTTACCACCGTGGCATCCGTCTCAGGCACAGAGAAAATGCTTTCATGTGAACTGGCAAAGGAAGAAATAGAGACGTTCTCTTCCTTGACCCAAATCCAAGCTTGCCATCTGCACGTCTCTGAGCGGCACGGCACGGCAGGGGCGCCCCAGACAGATGGGGCTGCTGACATTTCAATCAATTCAAGTGAAGGAGGATTTAAAATTCACTTACGTGGTCCCACTAGCCACATTTCCAGCGCTGAGTAGCCACGTGAGGCTAATGGCTACCATACGCCAATGTGGAATGTCTCCACCATCCCCTGAACTCCTATGGGTCAGAAGGGATGAAGCAATGTTTTTCTTTTTCTTTTTCTTTTTTTTTAAGATTTTATTTATTTATTTATTTGACACACAGAGAGAGATTACAAGTAGGCAGAGAGGCAGGCAGAGAGAGAGGAGAGAGGAGGAAGCAGGCTCCCTGCTGAGCAGAGAGCCCGATGTGGGCCTCGATCCCAGGACCCTGAGATCATGACCTGAGCCGAAAGCAGAGGCTTTAACCCACTGAGCCACCCAGGCGCCCATGTTTTTCTTTTTTAAACAGGCTCCACGTGGGCTCAACATGGGGCTCGAACTCACAACCTTGAGATCAAGACCTGAGCTGAGACCAAGAGTTGGACACTTAACAGACTGAGCCACCCAGGCACCCTGTGAGGAAGGAACCCAGGAAACCACTGCATGTAGACATTTTTGCTTAGGGGGAAAATGGATAGGCTCTAGATATAACCTAACATCCACACATCCTTCTCAAGTGGGGTTGGTGCTGTTGTGTTTTAAGGCAAAATAGAAAATGAGATTTGCAAATTATCTAAAACGACCAAAACACCTTGAGGGCAGTGGTTCTGGACAAGACGGGGTTAAAAGAACATTCTACCTGAGTCTCCCAGTGAATGAATCCAGATGCCCAGACCTCGACTGAACACAGCCCGACACACACGTGTGCACCAACACAGGAGAGTAAGCGCCATGAAAAACTCCTTCCAGCTCTGCATGAGGAGAGCAGGGACAGATAGGTACAGAAGGGTATAGGGAGCACTCTTCCAGCTCTGCATGAGGAGAGCGGGGACAGGTA
>LNAC01000335.1:1142007-1199810 GCA_002007465.1 Ailurus styani
GGTACAGAAGGGTATAGGGAGCACTCTTCCAGCTCTGCATGAGGAGAGCGGGGACAGGTACGGAAGGGTGTAGGGAGCACTCTCACTTATTTTTCATTTTCTTCCTTTTCTTCATTCGCTTGCACACCAGCTNAGGGACAGGTAGGTAGGGAGCACTCTTCCAGCTCTGCATGAGGAGAGTGGGGACAGGTACGGAAGGGTATAGGGAGCACTCTCACTTATTTTTCATTTTCTTCCTTTTCTTCATTCGCTTGCACACCAGCTCCATGAGATGCTGTAGAGGTGGTGCTGGAGACGGCAACAGGTGACTGCAAGAACTTGAACTTCTGAGGAGAACCTGCCTCTGTGATCAGAGGGGCTGACTCCCAGGAGGTCAAACCTGTTGTCTTTGTCTCTTTCTGTCCTCCAACTGCTTGGCCCTAGACACCGGCACAGTCCAGGCAAGCAAGTAATAGAAAGAGAGCTAAAGCCCAAGGTTTTGTACTAGGGGACTGGAAATGGGACCCTTGGGAACTAGAAAGGATAGAGGAGTTTAATCATGGGGAGGAGGAAATTCAGAAAAGTGATCTTCAAGTTGTTTATAAACTCCCAAGGTCGCCCCTGAGCTGAGTGTGTGGCTCCAACCCCAAAGAGACACAGAGAATAACTGAAAACCAGAATACCACCCAGGTCCCAGACTGGCCGTGAGGAGGAGCATGTGTGTTGGGGACAGACCAGAAGAGCACTACAAAGGCTCTGGGAGCCGAACTGCCATGGGAGCCACAAAGACAGGAAGCTGTTGGGAACCTGCAGCTGAACCCAAATGGACCAACTATGCTCCAACCACACCAACATCCCCCACACAGAGTCTCACAGCCAAACATAAGCTCTCATGTGTCCATGATACAATCCAAACAGACGCAACATACAGAGAACCAGGAAAATCTCAAACCATCAACAGACATTAAGAACAAGAGGATGTAGGTGTTGGAATTATCTGACAAATACTTTAATATAACAAATACAAAACACTCCAACAAGTACAGATAAGCACTTTGGAAAACACTAGAAACATGAAATATCTCAGCAAAGAAAATGAAGACATAAAAAGGAAAAAATGGAAATTTTAGAATGAAAACACAATAAATGGAAGAAAAACCTCATTGCATGGGATTGAAACTAGTACGGAGATGACAGGTGTCAATAAAAATTACAGAATCTTGGGTGCCTGGGTGGCTCATTTGGTTAAGCAACTGCCTTCAGCTCAGGTCACGATCCCAGAGTCCTGGGATCAAGTCCCGCATCAGGGTCCCTGCTGAGTGGGGAGTCTGCTTCTCCCTCTCCCTCTGCCCCTGCATGTGTGTTCTCTCTTTCTAGCTCACGCTCTCTCAAATAAATAAAATCTTAAAAAAAAAAATTACAGAATCTCAACAAAAAGACAGGAAAAAGAAATGAAGACAGCCTCACAGACTTGTGGGATGAAATTAAATGATCTGACGTTCGTATCATCAGAGTCCCAGAAGGAGAGGGAGAAAAGGTAAAGAAATAACATCCAAGGGGCACCTGGCTGGTTCATGAGTTCACAGAGTTTACAAAAAAGGAAGAAAAAGGAAAGAAGGGAGGGAGGGAGGGAAGGAGGGAGAGATAAAGAAAGAGAAAAAGAAAAAAAAAGGAGGTAACAGCTAAGACCTTCCTAAATGAGGCAAAAAATATAAAACCACAAAATAAAGACTCAATGAATCCCAAAGAGATAAAGTCAAAGGAATCTATACCCAAACATATACTAATCAAACTGCTGAAAAAACTAAAGACAAGGACAAAGTGAAAAGATCTTTAAATCAATCACGCAAAAATTATTTAGGGAGGGAAAACTACTTTTATGGCTGCAGATTAAAAATAACAGAGGTCAGAAGGGTGAAAAACAAAATATTTAGTTCTCAAAGAAACAAAGTATCCAGCCAGAATTCTATACCCAGCCAGCCAAAGCATCCCTATCAGACGAAAAATTTCCATTTTCTTTTCTTTTTTTTTAAGATTTTATTTATTTGAGATAGACAGCAAGAAAGCAAGAGAGAGTATGAGTGGGAGCGGGGGGCACAAAGGGAGAAGCAGACTCCCCGCTGAGCAGGGAGCCTGACGTGGGACTCGATCCCAGGACACTGGGATCATGACCTGAACGGAAGGCAGACACTTAACCGACTGAGCCACCCAGGTGCCCCAGGATTTTCATTTTCAAATGAAAGAAAACTAATAGAACTCACTGTCAGCAGACTTGCTCTGCTAAAGGAAGCACTTTATACAGAAAGAAATTAGTGTCTGAGAACTTGGATGATCAGGCATGAAGGAAAAGGAACAAAAATAGAATGAAACTATTGATAGGTGGAACCACATGGGTAAATCACAAAGGTTTGTGCTGACTCAGAAGTTTAAACCCTTCATGACTCCCTCACATGACATTCTTGAAAAGCCAAAATACAGGACAAAGAACAGACCAGTGGTTGCCAAGACTTATGGGTGATGAGAAATGCATCTATAAATGGGTACCACAAAGAAGTTTTGGGGGCTGCTGAGACTGTCCTGAATCCTGATTTTGGTCATGGTTACACAAACCAATCTATACTTGTGATGTTGAAAGCAACTCAAGATCAAAAGTGATTTTTTTAATGGTGAATAAAATACTGAATGCTCACAGTGCAGATGTCAAAAGGAAAAAAAAAGCCCTCATATTTCAACAAATCTGGACTGCATTATTTTATGCAGCCTGCAAATGGCCCTAAGCCACAGATTTGGAACTGATTTTAGGAGAGTCTGAGCAAGTGTGTATAATATTTTTATATACCTGGGAAAATATTGATTCTAAGGACACTCGCAGAGCAAGGAAACTCTAGGCGTGAGCACCCTTCAGTTTCCAGAATGCCGGTAGCAGAGTCCATATTAAGTAAAAACACAATTACAAAGAATTCTCAATGCCAACATTAAAAATAGTATTGTTTTACAGCTTAATCCAATTACTCTTTAAAGCTGCACCTTCCAGAAAGAGGCCAATCTAGGATTAGGGACTCTGCTGACGACAGAAACCCCCGGTTGTTCTAGCGCAGCCCACGGGCTGAGAGGACACCATTTTCTCCAAATAGAAGGTACAGCCAGAGTCCTGTCCTCATCAGCTCCCACACGCCATCTCCCCTCTGTCCATGAGTCTCCCTTTCTCTGCTTACACACCGAGCACCCCCCACCCTGTGTAGAGAAGCTGTCCAGTACACATACCACTGCATGTCTGTCTCTAGCTAAAACATTGTCTGTGTCTTTTACTCTATCATTCTTCCATCTTGCCATTTATTGGCCATGATACATCCAAGAGCACCCACTAGATAAATGTGTGTTGAATGAATAAATGAACCAACCTGCAGATTGAAAGGACATGTTCATGGGCTGTAATATACCATTGTGTGCATGACTATTTTATTTTTTTATTTTTTTAAGATTTTATTTATTTACTTGACAGAGAGAGAGATCACAAGGAGGCAGAGAGAGAAGAGGAAGCAGGCTCCCCACTGAGCAGGGAGCCCGACGCGGGGCTCGACCCCAGGACCCTGAGATCATGACCTGAGCCGAAGGCAGAGGCTTTAACCCACTGAGCCACCCAGGTGCCCCTGTGCATGCCTATGTTAAAGGGACTTTATATCCCACTTAGATTTTAAAATCTTCAACAGGTTACAGTTTCCTTCTATTTTAGATGTTCTTCTGCAAGGTGACCTTGACACTCCCCACCAAGAGCTAGGGTCTATTTTCCCACCCTCCAGAATCAGGGTGGGCCCTGGGATGACTTTGACCCACAGAATGTACAGGCAGTGACCCTGTGCTAGTTCTGAACGAAGCCCTTACCTGGCCAGACTCCACTTCCTGCCCTTAGGACACTTACTCTCTAGAGAGTCCTTCTGGAACCCAGCTGCCACGCGAGAAGGTCGAGCCACCCAGAAAGGCCACACAATAGTTCTCAGTCAAGAAACCCGAGTTCCAAGCCAGCAGTCAGCACCGGCCACCCACTGTGCCAGTGCACCTTCTCGGACGAACAGCCCTGATGAGCCGTCAGATGAGAATGCGGCCCTAGCTGGCATCTTAGGACGGCCTCCCAAGAGACCCCAAGAAGGACCCTTGCCGACGCAGAGAAGGTTGGTATCAATGGTAACAGATGATCGCTCCAGCCTCTAAATGGTGGAGTGCTTTATTGCACAGCAATAGAGAAGCAAAACAGATCTGAAGAAGAATCTCCTTCTCTCCATAAATTCTAAATATAGAAGCTTACATGACGTATTCAACCTCATTGTTCTTTCTTTCTTTTTTTCTTTCTGGGAAAGAGCCAACATAAAAGAGACGCTCCCATCCCCCATATTTGGTGGGCGAAGCTGAGTCTGTGGCGCATGGAACATTTTCTGACCCAGGTCCCTCATTATAAATGCATTTGCAGTGATGGGCTCAAGGGGGCGGTTTACCCCTTGATCCATCTTGTCCTTTTAATTAGGAATAACTACATCGGCCAAGGGGAGCTGCTGTTCTTCCTCCACGGGGGTCAGCAATCCCCAAGACTTCCCACACGTGTTACGACTCTTCCAGACTCTTCCACAAGCCCACACTCGGCCTGGAGGAGGGAGAGGCAGGCAGCCCTCACACGTGGCCGGAATCAACTATTTTTGTCTGCACAGATTTTGGTAAGGTTACAGCTCCTTCCACCTCAGTATTCCCCTAATCCTACTTTTGGCTGCCGTGCTTGGTGGGCAGCGTATTCAGTGTGGCCCTCACGCGGCTCACCACTCAAGAGGCAGCACCATCTGCTGCCAAAACCCAGGGCGCACATTCTACCATGTGACCCAGGAGGCTGGACTGGAAATGTAAAAATGTGCAGAATAAGAACTCCTTCAGCAGCTCGGTATAAATTAGGAAGGCATGGCTCACAGCCAAAGTAAGAACACATGCTGGGGACAGAGAGGGACCTACACACTGTGGTCCTGTTCACACTGACAAAAACAAAAGGCACCTTGGTGTGCTTTGCATAACCCTAAAGAACCAGATCCACATGAGCCACAGGCTGAGCGTCCCCTCGATGTGGCGTGGCTCAAGGTCACGACTCTGTAGGAGAACCTCAAGGATTCTTCAAGTTCAGGGAGACTCAACGCTTTCATATTACTGTCATCGGCATGCTTTCCTCGGATTCTGACAGCGAGGAGCTAAGGCTTGTCCCTTGAGCGGAAGACTTTCTGGACTCGGGTGTTGGGTTCCTTCCTCTGGATGAAAACAGCACGGCAAAAAAGTTGGGTGTTGGGCTTCATCATCTTCCACCTGTGAGACCTGCACATGGACTCACTCCCTACTGCTTGCATGTTTCTCGTCCCTGCGTCCCTTGTCCACCATCCTGCCCTCTGGCAAGAGCGCTAAGATGCCACCAGTGGGAACGCAGGGTGCAACGGGGCCTCTCTGTTGCACTGCCACAGACGTCTGAGTGCACCTGAACCAGGGCGGACGCAGGAACCCCCTCCAAAGTAATACAGTGTGCCCAACCCGGGAATAAATACGGCTGCTTTGACAGAACTGTAATTTATCCAGCGCCAAGCAGCTGAATCCCAGAATCTCCTTCTACACCCAGATTTTTCCACAAAGACATGCCTTCAGGGAACCTTTACCTCCCCTGAAAATTCAGACTGTAAATTACCTCTGACAAATTAACCTTCACTTCTCAGAGATAAATTTGAAAAGGAGAGCATCTGAGAGTCCATTAAAGGCTTTTCACATCTGGTGGTCTGCCGAATTGGCTAGGGGACTTGGACTTCTGCTTTGACAAAGACCTAGACCAGTAACTCAGTGTCTGTCTGCAGAAAATCAAATCAGGAAGTGGGGAAATGATGACAGCCACCTGGAAGGGGGCTGACAAAGCCGGGCTCCCAGAAAGGGGCCTCCAGGAGCCATCAAATCTGGGCTCACACTGGGGGAGACAGAGAACATCCCTCATTTCCATTCCAGTGATGGGAAACTGCATCTGCTGAGAGCAGGATTGTTCCAGCAAAAGTCTCTCAACCGACTTCTACTCAAGCAAGTATTCTGGTTACGGGGGGGGGGGGGGCGTCCGTGGCCCTTGAAAAATGCACTGAGCAATCACAGTGAGACCACACACTCCCCACTTCTGCTCCACAAAGTGACCCACACACTCATCAGGACTCAACGACATCAGCTCCCAATCCCGTTCACACCAATTAAACCTATAAGACTATTAAATTGCATAATTAAATGCTCTCTAAGTCTGTAACCGTTCTGCAGAAACAAGAGGGCAAAAAGAATTCTTTCCAGGAGGACTAAGTCGCCTTTGAAAAACATGGCAGTGAAACACGGTGTGGGAGATAAAGGTGTCAAGGATTCAGGAGACCTTACGCCCTTCGGACCTCGGTCTGCGCCACAAGTTCCTTTTGGTTTTCATTCCGTTTCTAAACAAACCCAACTGAAAACTCTGGATGTAGTTTAGGCAAAAAAGACATGTGGGGATTCCTATCAGGTGACCCTCACTGGAAGACCCGGGCCAACATCCAGAGATCAGCGGGTGCATGGTCATTCACGTGATTTAAGCCGAATGCAACATTTAATACATGGATGTGTGGTTTTACTATCTTTTGCTAACTTTAAACGACATTTTTCGGTTAGCCCACCTGATCACAGACCCCCGTGGCAAAGCGTAAGCAGACTTCTCCAACTTCAGATGCAAGGCTGCCCGTGGAATGCCTAAAGACGGGCTCCAAGTGCTTTCACGCTTTTGTTGACGGCCATTTTTTAAAATGGACAAGCAGCCAATTCTATCAGAAGTAAGAGACCTCTGGCAATGAGAACCCTATGCAGAAATACAAGCAGGGCTCTTAATCCACTCAACAAAGGTGTAGAAATCTCAATGCTTTCAAAAGAATTTCCACCTGCCTTTAAGAAAGGAACGGGTTAATTTTCTTATTTTAACAGCCAGTATAAAATAAGGCCTGTTGTGGTGCTTCTCACATGACTCTATGCAGCAGGGGGGAAAAAACGCTGGATTGACCACATGGCTTTCTGTTCTCCTTTCTAAAAGCCTCACAAAATAATGGGAATGAAATAAAATAAGGTATGAACCCATAATCATGGAGAGAACAAGACAACGGGGAAAGGAGAGGAGAAAGCGCACGAATTTATAGAAGCAAGCAAGCCACCAGGTGTGTGGCAGAACAAGCAGAACCCACAGCCTTGGGGATCTACGGAGGATGCCCAGAAAGACAGACAGCCGAAAGAGTCCAAATGGCCAGCACAGGTGAAGAACGACCCAGGATTCAGAGATAGCAGGTTCATCAGACAGCTGGTGGAGGTGAAAAACGGTGGTACCGCAAATACGTGGAAGGACCAGTAGAAATCCAAACCACCAACTCCCATCCCAACCAGACTACACCCTCTCCCACCTGAGCTCGGAGCAGGACTGGCACTCAGGCCTCCACCTCTTACCCTCCTAACCATTGCAAGGGACATGAAAAGAGGGTGCCTATTCATCAAAAGTGAAATGAAATGGACCAACTCCAGAAACAGACTGGTAGACCTTGCAAAGTGCCCAGCCCCAACATTGAACCTAGAGTGAGCCCACTTGGGCCTCGCTGGTTATATGCTATCATTTCTACTATGAATCAACCAAGGACCACCAGACATTGAAGGAAACCCCCACTCTCAAGCCAAAAGATGCAAGCACTCAGAGTAAAAAAAGCAAACCAGCACTCAGAAGAATGAACCAGAAGACATATACCTCTCATCCAGCATCATGAAATTTCAGAACATCAAGGAGAAGGAAGAGATCCTCAAATCTCTCAAAGCAAAAACAAGTCACCAGAAAAAAAAGGAGGCTCCAAAGGTAGCTGACCTCTAAGAACACAGCACAGGGAGCTAGGTGGCTGGGGCGTGACGATCCAGGGAACTGGACATTCAGCTGAGAATGTTACCCAGCTAAACTATCAGCGTGTGTATGGAGAACCTGCAAGGCCTCAAACTTCCCAGGAATGAAGCATTTCTTATAAAGTTCCTGTCTCTGCTTCCCGTGACCCCCTCCACTCTCCTTCTGACCTCACTCACCACCACACACTCGAGGTTTGACCCACACTTCCCAAGAGAAGGAGATCAGAAAGTCCCAGGGCATGTGCCTGCCCCTAAGGCCTGTGCCCAGCCCTGAGATGGGAGGCAGAAAGACCCAGAATGAGCTCCCAGCAGACTGAGCAGTTCTAAGACCAGAAAAGGATCAAAGACTATGGCATTCAGGGAAAGGAGAGGGATACCTACAAAGGGAATATTATCATTTAGATGTATCCAAATAACTGGATTTCTCAGAAACGTACTAAGTGCTGCCAGATGCCATTATTACATTCCCTCCCGAGAGTCAGTTGTCCAGTCCTGAATAACTCGGAAGAACCATCGCAAATGATGTGGTCGAATCACTTTACAGCTGGAGCCTGCTCTATGCCACTTATTCCTGTTTTGTCGATGGACAGACTAAATTAAACTCAAGCAAGTCGCTTCATCTCCCAGATTTAGATTTTATGCTCAAACACTAGGGGAAGGGGCCAAAGAGGTAATAATGCTGGACTCCCACCTCGGTGGGAGGTTGTAAGCCTTACAATGAGATTGCATTTGCACCCGGTGCCAGAGCTCCCCAGGAAGGAGGGCTATAAATAACTCAAGGTATTATTATCCCCAAAGATAATCAATTATTTTCTCATCAAAAGCAGGCTGAAAAAGAAAGACTTTAAGGAGGAGGACCCTTTAATTTGGTTAAGCCGCCAGGATTAACAAGACTTTCAGGGTGTTTAGAACTTCACAAGGCCCCAGCTCCAAGCACGGCTTCCTCCAACAAACGGAATATTTACAATACCTGAGAAATCCCTTTACTGCTAGAAAAATACAAGAGGAGCACTTTAGGCCTGTTCATTAAATTCGCTTATTCTACAGACTAGTGGAGGCCAGGAGAGGTGGGGGCATCACGGAGGAGTGACTCTCGCCTCAGCAGACCACCACAGCCCAAGTCCAAGGTCCCTCCCCTTTCCTACCTGGTGAACACGCAAAACCCGGTCAGCCCAAACTGTGGGACTTTCTACAGAAGTGGGCTGTTTCCTTCACAAGTGTCAAGGTTGCCAAGGTCAAGCAAGACCAGGCTAAGGAGTGCTCCAGACTGAAGGAAACCGAAGAGGCCTGGGGCCACAGCCAGCACGTGGCCCTGGACTGGACCCTAGCGCACAGATGGACGTCCCTGGGACCACCCGTGACACGGCCGTGGGTGGGGTCGGACGGCAGTCACCTGTCAATGCTTGCGTCCTGACTTTGGTGGGGGGGGCATATTGGGATCACATCCGACAATTTCCTTGCTTGCAGAAAACACACGCGACAGCCTTTGGGGATGGCGAGGTACTCTGTCAACAACTTACTTTAACATGGGTCAGAGGAAAAAAGTTCTGTGTACTGTATTTGTAACTTTCCACGAAGTTCCGGACTTTATGAAGAGAATGTGGAAGAAGTGGAAAATGCTGCCTGTGTCAAAGCAGTGGGGTGTTTGATCCACGGTGGGTTACCAGCCTGGGCTGGATCACAGGCGCCCGTGAAAAGCGGCGGTCCTACAAAGACGAAGGCGGCAAGAACGAACGCTGACCTAAGAAAAGTCTGTTAGGTGTGATCACAAAGGTGTGAGCGCGAAGCAAATAGGAGTTATCGGCAGTAACAAGTTACAAGGAATTTTTTCTCTTCTTAATACGGTTTTTCTCCCAAATACTGATATACATGATCCAATTTCATAAATAGATGAAAAAGCTTAGGGAGGTGGGGGGAGCTTCTCTGAGCTGTTCAGCGTCTCCAGGCAAGTCCAGGAGCGAAGAGCAGCAGGAGGACCACGCGGACATGCTCGAAGAGAGAGGGCTCAGCTCAGCAGGAAGGGAAGACGGGAGGGGAAGCGCCGGGGGCCGTGTTCACAGACCAGAGCTCTGACGCGGAGGCCGGGAAGAGCCGTCCGTCCGGGGGCCCGAGGCCCCTCGCACGCCGGCGTCCACGCGGGTCCACATCCAGTTGGGCAGAAGGAGCGCGGGAGCTGGCGGAGGCCCGTCGCCCCGTCGGGTCCAGGGCAGAAGGCTCCCGAGCCTACAGCAAGTGAGGTCTGATTCCAGCCCTTGCAATCCTGAAGGACCCGACCCCTCAGCCGAGCGACGGTCCCCGAGGGCCGGCGAAGGGCCGGCGGGAGAGGCACAGAAGGGCCTGGAGGGGACACGAAGCGCCGCGCCGTGGGGGCCGGTCCCGGCGCTCGCCCGCGGACACCCTCGCCCGCAGTAGCTCAGAAAATAACCGCCTTTGGAGACAGGGTCTTCCAAGGAACAGTCAGGCTTAAGTGAGGTCACTGGGGTGCGCCCTCATCCCACGCGACGGGTGTCACTTGAGAAAGGACACGGACAGGCGCAGAGGGGTGACGACGTGAGGACACAGGGAGAAGGCGGGGGCGACACGCCGGGGGCAGACCTCGGAGGGACAGGGTGCGCTGACACCTGCAGTCCGGCTTCCAGCCTGCGGACTGGGAGGAACGGCCCTCGCCCTGCTCCAGCCGTCCGCGCCCAGTGCTTCGGGACAGCAGCCCCAGCGCGGGGACGCGGGGACGCGGGGACACAGGGACCCGGGCGCGCGAGCGGGGGCGAGCCTACAGGGGTGAGCGGGAGGGTGACCGACACGGGACAGGGCCACTCGCCGGCGGAAGGCGAGAGGACCCAGAGCGCTTGCTGGGAGGGGCGAGAGGGGCGAGGGGGGCCCGCGGCCGCCCACTTCCTCCCCCTTCACGCTGCACGCGGCACACTCGTCCCCGCGGACCATGCACTACGCTGGGCGGGGAGGGGAGCCGCCTCTCCAGACGGCGCCGTGGGACGCGGCGGCCCGAGCTGCAGGGGCTCGGCTAGTCGAAATCCCTTACAACCAAGTCACAGCACCAGAAATTCAGTCCCTCGCTCTCACCAGTCCCAGTTCACACACTCGACAGCCCCGCGGGGCTGGTGGCTGCTGATCTCGACCCCCCAGCCGGAGGACGTTTCCATCCCAGCGGAAGACCCCACTGGGTGCTGCCGCTCCCCGGGATGTCCGGAAGGAGGCCCCGGACGGCACCCAAGGCCTAGAGCCCTCTCTGCAAATGGGAAGCGTCCGCCTCCGTTCCGAGCTCTGGCAGCCACAGCCGCCCGCCCACAGTGGCCGGGCCACTGGACACGCTGGACGCTGGACGCGGGGGCCCCTTCCCAGTGGGCTCCTCACAGCAGCTGAGAGCCCCTCCAAGGGGTCCGTCCCAGCAGCAGTACCAGCGCGGAGCAAGCTCTCGGGGGGGTCGCGCCCGCCGGGTCTTGCCACGGCACACGCGTGTCTTGCGAAGCACATGTTGTGGTCACTGCCAAAGCCACGAAGGGAAAGCCAGAGAGAAAACACGCTCACCGCCCTGCCGGTTGGCGAGAATCACTGAGCCACCCAGGGGATCTCCGGGGGGGAAGCCCAGGCCCTTTGACCGCTCCCCCTTCCTTCTCCTTCCCCTCAACCTCTCTGTGCATCTGTCAGCCCGTCAGCCCGGCTCCATCGTCCTGCATTCAACACCGCCCAATGCCAGCTTCCGCAGAAACAAAGCCAGACTCACAGACAGCGACACACACACTGGCGCGGGCGCGTGGCGCTAGCCTTGTGGGTTCGAGCAGCGCTGTAGACGAGAGCCCCCGGGATGCGGTCACCCAATCCCATAATCGTGGCTCAGCAGCCAGGCGACACCGACCTAACTGACCTACGGAGAGCATTCCTTAGTCCCTGCTCACCCTTGATTATGTTTTTCTCTTTTAAAGGCAGGCCTTCGGGGCGCCTGGGGGGCTCAGTGGGTTAAGTACCTGCCTTCAGCTCAGGTCGTGATCTCAGGGTCCTGGGATCGAGGCCCGTATCGGGCTCTCTGCTCAGTGGGGAGCCTGCTTCTCCCTCTCCCCCTGCTTGTGTTCCCTCTCTCTGTGTGTGTCTCTCTGTCAAATAAATAAGTAAAATCTTCTTTAAAATTTTTAAAAAAATAAAGGCAGGCTTTCTACGGAAGAGACTATAGTCTGCACCCAGTTTTCCTAGGGTCCGGACGCCAGTGCTGAAGGGCTGTGCCGGGGCGATCCCACATACCCGACACCCCCGTTCCGCTCCCGGCTTGTGGCTCGAACGGGAGCGGAGCAACGTTCCCGCCGCCAAGCGCGTCCCACGCTGCTCCCCCCACGGAACACGCTCCCATGTCCAGTTCGACAAGACTACTGAGTCCTCTTTTTCCCCCTTAATGAAGGTCAGGATGTAATCTGCAGGGGCCTAAACATGCCCGGAATTAAGTCCAAACAGCCTCTGGACCAACTTTTTTAAACCATATTTTCTAAATTAAATCATCGGCTTCCTGCGCTGAGAAGGTGATTAATCGGTGGGGGAGCCTGGGTAGGAAACGTTTTATTGCCCTAACTCAGCGTTTTCTGTTCCCAGGCAAAGCTCACCAAGGCTTCTACTTACAAAGCTAAGGCACCACCGAGCTCAGGGGCCCCGGACCGGGCAGCCCCCGGAACCCGAGGTAAGAAAACCAGCCCCTCTCCCCCATCTTCCACCTTCCCCCAAAATGTGCATGGAAAATCGGGAGGCTCTGTACCCGTCTCTGTCCCACCAGCGAACCAGCCCCACGGGGACAGCGCCTAGTCTCCAAATGGCACAGGGCGCACGGCTGGCCCGGAAACAAAGGCAGGGGGAAGACGGGCAAAGGGCTGCAGAAAAGTTTAAACAAAACAAAAACGGCTTTGCTGATGGAGGTGAAGGAGGTGAAGGGGCTGGGGTGCCTTAGGGAGGCCCCGTTCCTAGACCCCTTCAGCAGGAACAAACCAGCCTCCAAGGAGGGTGCTCTTCATGAAGCCAGACCCCTCCCAACGCGTGAGGACAGCTGCCCGTCCCCCTGGCTTGGGGAGGGGCTGCAGGGGGAGGGGCAGCAGGGGCCAGAACAGAGGGGGTGGCACAAGGGTGAATATGCACAGGACATCATCAAAGGACCAAATGCCTGGGACCCGGAAGGATCTGGAACTCACAGCCTGGATTCCAGCGGGAGACCTACCCGAGCCCCTCCCCCAGGGTGCGATTTTCTTCAGGGCTGAGATGTATGTTAATTGAACGTGTCTTAAGTCAATCAGCCAGCCACGATGTCTACGCCTTCTGTCAATCCTGGTTGCACAATTAAAATAAAAGCCGTGAAATAAACAGTAAAATGTGGACACTGAGTATTTTACATTATGAAAGTATTGTTCGCTGTTTGAAGTGTTATTAGGGCAGCGTGGTTCCTTTGTAAAGGAGCCCTTATCTTTTCGAGACACATAATCTTGTGTCCACGATGCAGTGATGAATCCGGGGGCTGGGATGGAGGGGGGAGGCGGCAATTTCCGTCGGAGCCAGCGTGCGGCCCACGGGGTTTGGAGGAGTCTCAAGTTTCCCCTAGGAAAGCCTCCTATCCATTCCTGTCCTTCCCCATTCCGAGGCCGCACAACCCGGGCTGGCCTGGGCTGGCCGAGGACTCCGTGGACACTGCAGACTGTCTACACCGCGTCCGGGCTGGGGCGGGAGCGGCTGCTTCCCGCTCTGAGACACAGGCTCTCCTCCTCCTCCTCCAGGACAGATCCCGCTCCCGGGCAGCCCTGGAAGGGGAGGTGGTGATCCCTGACCACCCCGCACTTCTCTGGAAACACAGACCGAATTCCGTTGCCCGGATGAGGTTTCTCTGCTTTTCCCCTTAAGAAAATCAGGTTTTCCAGCTTGGGGTGGGGGCGGTGGCCAAGGCTATAATTGTAGGGTTCTGGCAACAGGCAGACGCGGGCTCCGGGGTGTTTGGCCGGCAGCAGGGAGATTAGCAGATGAAAGGAAAAGATAATATTAGCTCCAGGGGTTATCTTTCTTCTCCCCAAGGGTCATGAACCCATTACTTACCATTTAAAAGCCCGGCGGGAGAGGATCCCGGGAATGTACAAATACAGACCCAGAAGGGGCTCCCTTGATGGATGGGGGGGATGGCCTGCCTCTCTTTGTCCAGGACCGCGGGAAATTCAACCTCTTCAAGCAAGGATCCGGAGCCGGACACCTTCTAGCTCTCTGGCTCCCAGAGCAGACCCACCGAGGCCAGGCCGGGCAGGACCCGCGGGTGGGGTTTGGCTCCGGGCAACCGACTCCCACCCTGAGCCCGGGGCAAATTAGGGCAAAGAAGAAAATCTTCTAGGTCCATGTCTAACATCCAATTATTGGAAGGTTTCGGGGTCCATCAGCTTTTCAGGTTTGGAGCTCATTTAGAATGACATATTTCAGATGCACCCCGCCCCAAAAAAGTGACTAATACAAGAGCCAGGTGAAAGCCCTGTTTTTCCTTTCCCGGTCCCCCCTCCAAAGGTCCCCCTCTACTCTGAGCGTATGTTAATTTAAGGTGCCCATACACAGCTTCACCTTTACACGTACGCCTCCATCCAAAGCAACCCGCAGACGATGGCTCGGCAGGGGTGGAACCTTCCCATAAACAGTACCGGGCCATTTGGAGGTTCCCTCCCCAGCCGAGCGGTGGGGTGGCCGCTAGGTCCTGGAGTAGAGGAGAGGCACACCAGCTGTCCTCCAGACGGGGCCCAGCGGCCCCGGAACTGCCTGTCTCACTCGGCTCCGATAGCGAGTTTGTGTGCACACTTCCAACTGTCAGGCTTCCGAACCGCTCTGAGCCTGGTGGTGGGGCCAAGCTGGGCCTCCCGGGATGGGAATTTGCAGGTCCTGTTCAGGAACCTTCTTCCCAGGTGAGCTTCCTGTTGCCCTTTTGAGTTCCACTGATCTAGATGGAGGGGAATGTGGATGATCGCACAGGTTTAAGAGCACAAACAATGGACCACAAAGCGCGCAGACCTATGGGAGCAACGGGGCCCCATGAGGGGCCCCCGCAGGCAGGAAAACCCCCGGGCAGTAACCGGAGCCTCCTCCCCACGCTGACACCCTCCCATGCCGATCAACTTGTTCACACTCGTTCTCCAGCGAATGGTGGCCACGCTAGGGGCCCCTCTTGGCTCACCCACTCCGTCTACACATTCACCAGTGTGGCAGGCTTGGGTGGAGTAAAACCAAGGAGAACGCCTCTGTCCTCCGTGCCCAGGCGTCCCCAACCACTCCGCGCTCAGACCACGGCCGAAGCCACCGCTCAGAAAGGACAGAATGAAACGTGTGTCCAGGCTTGTAATTGGAGACACGGATATCAGACTCCATTAATACAGAGAAACCAGTGGCCACTGGGAGAGGAGCAGACTCCATCCAGCGGCTGCACCCGGGCACGTGGAGGGATGGGGGTGGGGGGGTGTCAGCCGCCGAGCCTCCTCTGCTCCCCGGAGCTGGAGGACAGCTGGCACTCACCCACAGGCTGCGCCCCAAGGGGCCTCATGAGCTTCTCTTCCCACTTTTTAATGTTTACAACTGCCCATTTTTCTTTGCTTTCTAACTGGGTCTGAACAAGCCCTCATTAAAGCAAATGATCACAGAACAAGCCTGTTTGGGAGAGAAGCCATGTAATAAACAAGGGATTGGACGCTTGGCTCCCCGAGCCCCAGCCGATACAGTCCTGAACCCTGACTTCTCTCCAGCGGCACACTGCCCGTGACAGCAGGGGGGTCCCCGGATTTCAGGGGTTCCCAAAGCCCCGCACCCCATCCTGTCTGCGCTGGGGTCGCTCCAGTTCCCTCTGCCCCCCAGCCTCCTTCCTGCAGTACAAGAAAGCCCTGAGTCGGGTATCAGAGTGGAAGATTTCTCAAGAGAATGAGAAGAAAGGCTCCCTTCCAGACGGCATCCCTGTGCAACAAGAATGCTTCACATCAACAACGCAAGCATCTTCACCCACGAAGCTAGTTCTGCATTCACGAAGAAATCTTCCCAGACTGCGATTCACCCACGAAGCTAGTTCTGCATTCACGAAGAAATCTTCCCAGACTGCGATTCACCCACGAAGCTAGTTCTGCACTCACGAAGAAATCTTCCCAGACTGCGATTCACCCACGAAGCTAGTTCTGCACTCACGAAGAAATCTTCCCAGACTGCGATTCACCCACGAAGCTAGTTCTGCACTCACGAAGAAATCTTCCCAGACTGCGATTCACCCACGAAGCTAGTTCTGCACTCACGAAGAAATCTTCCCAGACTGCGATTCACCCACGAAGCTAGTTCTGCACTCACGAAGAAATCTTCCCAGACTGCGATTCACCCACGAAGCTAGTTCTGCACTCACGAAGAAATCTTCCCAGACTGCGATTCACCCACGAAGCTAGTTCTGCACTCACGAAGAAATCTTCCCAGACTGCGATTCACCCACGAAGCTAGTTTTGCACTCACGAAGAAATCTTCCCAGACTGCGATTCACCCACGAAGCTAGTTTTGCACTCACAAAGAAATCTTCCCAGACTGCGATTCACCCACGAAGCTAGTTTTGCACTCACGAAGAAATCTTCCCAGACTGCGATTAGAAACTTGATCTCTTACACGCACTTCTTTAAGCTTTAGCTCAAGGGGCACCTGGGTGGCTCCGTCAGTTAAGTGTCTCACTCTTGCTTCCGGCTCAGGTCATGATCTCAGGGTCGTGGGATCAAGCCCCACACTGGGCTCCGTGCTCAGCCGGGGGTCTGCTTGGGATTCTCTCTCTCTCTACCCCTGCTTGTGCTTGCTCTCCCTCTAAGTAAACAAATAAATGTTGTTTTTAAAAAATGAACTTTAGCTCAAAATTCCATCTGGAATTTCATTTGTAAATGGTGAAGGGAGAGCCATTTTTCTCCCAATCGAAAACCCGACAGCCCCAGCAGCGTGGTCATATGAAGGGTTCACACAGGCGTGGCTCCATGTTTAGAGCCTCCTGGTTTCCTACTCGATCAGTGCTATTTGTTTTCTGGGGCTCCCACAGTGAAGCACACGGCCTGCGCAGCTGTGGGCAGGAATTGTCTTTCCTCTGGGTCCTGGAGGCCGGTCGTCCACGACCAAGGTGTGGGCAGGGCTGCGCGCTCCTGAGCGTGCACACAGCTGGCTGTCCCCTCGCCGTGCCCTCACCTGGGCATCCCTATGTGTGTGTGTGTGTGTGTGTGTGTGTCCTGATCCCCAGCCACCTCCCGATCACAGCCACCCCAGCCTCACTGGATGGGGACCTACCCTAATAACCTCGTGTTGACTTCCTGCTTGGAATCCCCCGGCTCCATGGGCAGTCCCATTCGAAGGTAGTGAGTCTGGGTGACAACTGTCTGTTCCCACGGCAACAGGGCACCATTTCAACCAACAGAGCCTCAGGCTACACTGCACTCTCTAGGAAGACCACCTGCCCACTTTGTTTGTTCATCTTCAAAATGACCTAGGTTGCCCTGCGGTTGTGCACTCCCATGTGAATTTTAAAATCACTCGCTGAGTTTGGTGAAGGAGCCTTTTGGGATTTTGATGAGCGATACACTGACTGTATACACTAGCTGTCAGGCGCTTACAGACACTGGTTTTGTTCCAATAGGGTCACTCCCAGTGCAGCCGGAAACAGGTGGGCTTTCTGTGCTAACTCACATCCGGTCGCCTTGCTAAAACCCTCTCCCTAATTTCAATACTTGTCAGTTGATTGTCTTGAATTTCCCAGATCAACATTTCTATAGCCCACAAATAAAGACAGATTTCTCTCACCGTTTCTTACTGTCATGTGGGCTGGGACTTCCAGAATGGCACCGGACAGCAATGGGGATCCACGTTAGACCTATCTGGTCACTGCCTTCCATGTGTTTTACCTGAAATGTAATGTTCCCTGCAGGTTTCCAGATGATTCTTTTTATTGACTTGGCCAAGCCTATTTTGCTAAATTTTTCCCCAGCCAAGAATTCTGAAATTTAGCACAAACACCACAGCATCCACTGAGAATTTTCCCACCAACCTGTTCATGTGGACGTTTTCAGGCCGAATCACACTAGAATTTCCAGGGTAAACCTTCTTCTTATTCCTTTACTGTGTCGCCCGGTGTCATTGACTAAATTCTATATAGGAATAGCGCGACTGTGTTTTCAAGTGTTTGGTCTACTTCTGCTGCCGCATGACAAGCCCTGCAAATTCAGAGGCTCCGAACAACACTTGCTGATGGGCTTACAGTCCTGCAGATGCAAAGTCCAGGCGCAGCAGGGCCGGTTCTCAGCTCGGCCCCTCCAGGCCCAAACCAAGCTGTCAGCAAGGCTGGGTTCCTCGCCAGTGGCTCTGGGCTCCCTTGGGCTGCCGTCTGACGTCCGTTCCTTGTATGTGCAGAACTAAAGCCCCTAGTCCCTCCTGGCTGTTCTTGGGAATGGCCACTCTCAGCTTCTAGAAGGGATCAGAATGTCCTCCAGGGGGTGAATGGGTAAATAAACTGTGGCACAACCAGACAATGGAATATTTCTCAGTGCTAAAAAGAAATGAGCTATGAGACCATGAAAAGACATGGAAGAAATTTAAATGCACATTACTAAGTTTAAAAAAAAAAAAGCCACGCTGAAAAGGCTCATTCTGTAGGATTCCAACTCTATGACACTTGGGAAAAGGCAAAACTGTGGTCACAGTAAAGAGATCTGTGGTTGGCAGGGGCTTGGGGCAGGGATAAACAGGCAGAGAAAGGGGATTTTGGGCACCGAAACTACTCTGATACTCTAAGGGTGGACACGTATCACTGTACATTTGTCCAAAACTACAGAATATATAACACCGAGAGTCAACCGTAACATAAAATATAGACTTTGGATGATTACGATGTGTCAGTGTGGATTCGTGATCGTAACTCTAGTGGGGGATGTGATAGTGGGGGAGGCTGTGCGTATGTGGGGACAGGAGGTATATGGGAATTCTCTGTACCTTCTGCTCAGTCTCACTGTGAACTTAAAAGTACTCTAAAAACATAAAGTCTATTAAAAAAACAAAAACCTCTTCCTTCATTTGATGACTCAAGCATTTGGTGATGCAGAGAAGCCAGGGGCACCCGTGGAAACTCAACTGCTAGAACACTGGTAAAGCATTAACCTATGTCAAATCATCTAAGAGTATTCGACATTTTTACAGATGTTGGAAGTTTCTTGTCATAAGCAATAACAACATCCGTAGAGTCCAAGAGAAATCAAGACCCGTGATTGGAAAATTTTCCCCAAACCTGTCTGTCTACCTCCTTCCAAAAGGGAAATTCAAGAGTCTGCACCCTGTGGTCTGCACCCAGCAGCTACCCCATCAGGTCCTGCCAGTGCTGCTCCACTGGGCATATTCGTAGCCACAGACTTTGTCTCCGACCGAATCTTCTAGGGTCACCTTAGACCCTCCGCTTCCTCACAATTCTGTCGCTGTTAAGATTACCTTTAGAAACACTACAGACACACCTCAGAGATGTCACAGGTTTGGACTCCTGCAATACAGCAAGCAATACCTCACTAAAGCAAGTCAGATGAATTTTTCAGTTTCCCAGTGCACAGAGAAAGCATGGATCACACAGGTCGCCATAACAAATGTAATAATGGTGAAAAAGTTTGCAATGCTGCAAGAATTACAAAACTGTGACATGGAGACGCAAGGCGAGCAAACGCTACTGGAAAAATAGCGAGGAAAGACTTGCTCAATGCAAGGTTTCCGCAAACCTTGAAATGGTAAAGAATGCTGTATCCACAGAGCGTAATAAAGCAGAGAGTGGTAAGAGGAGTGACGCTTTAAAACCAACAGAATTCATTCTCCTTCAGGTCCTCATTCTTCCTTACAAGGAGATTGAGCTCCAGGCTTCTCTCCTGGGCTTCTGGAAAGATCTGGCCCCATCCGGATCTTGTGCAGCCCACAGATCCGTGAGTCACCAGGTGACATTTCCTGATCACACGTCTGTCCCTCACTCACCTCTGCCTCTGGCCTCATTACAGAAACGGCCTCGTCCGAGTGAGCAGTGCGACCAGAACCAACAACAGAGACCTGACCGGCCCCTTCCCCTGAAAGCTTAAACCCGTAAAGTAGAAGGAAAAATGTTCACGTGTATGTCGTAATCCCTTTTAAAATGACTTCTAAGGGTCCTTTTTTTTTCCTTTTGGACTTAGAACTGATTAAACAAAACAATGTTCTGTCCAAACCTGCGTTTTTCTTATTACTTCCTAATCATTTTACCACCAACATAAAGCCCTGTTCTTTTCCAACACTGGGCTCTTTAATCATTGCTGACAGGCCTGCTTTCCGCTTGGCCAGGCCCCAGCAAACACCGCTGGGCTGCACCGCCCTCCACGGCTCTCCTCAGACCCTCTCCTGGGGGTAAGGGCTCACGTGGACAGAGTGGGGAGGCAGGCAGGGAGAGGGGGCCGCTTCTGCCCCAGAAAGGTCCTCTTCCTTGTCTGTTAAATTCAGCCCCAGGAGCTGGGGACACGCGAACACCCTGGGGAGGGGCTGGAGGAACCCCCCCACCCAGCCCAGAGAGGGGCTGTGATCAGAATCAACGCCCCCAAATTAAGTGGGAGGCTGGGAGTCTGCAAGTTCCATTAAACTTGAGAGTCAAGCTAATTATTAACATTAGCAATTAAAACGATACTACTTAATTTTCAAAGTGCATCCAAATCCGGTCTCCCATTTGAGGTCGAAATAATTGCATAAATTCACAGCAGGCGTTCCCACCCCATCTGCACCAGCGTCTCTAAGTGCAGCAAGAATGGCCGCCCTTCTCCTTTAAGGGGCTGCCAGATGTCAGGGGCTAATAAATGGTATAAATAATCCCGTGGCAGGGACCCCTAAGAAGTAGCACAGATTTGCATCACCTCGGGAACTTTTCATCAGATAAAAGCAAGCACACATGCCGAGCGATGCTCGGACCAATGAGCAGGATTTCAAAGGCAGAACAAGGAGGGCATTCTAGTGGGAGGGAGTGCCTGGCCAAAGGTGTGGGGGCTAGGATGTGGGGTGAGGCCGAGGAGCCCACAGTGTAGACAACAGGCTTCCGGAGGTGGGCATATGGCCCAGTAGTCGTTGGGGTCCCCAAGGAGGGGTTTAGGGCCCGGGGGGGAGCTCACACTGAACCTCAAGGCTTCTTCTAAATGGAGCCCTTGAGACCCTGGGCCATCCGCTCCAAAGCTCCAGGAAGGAGGCCAGGCTGGTGTCCCGGCGGTGGACCCAGGCCGGGACACCCAGGGTCCCTCCCCGAGGCTGGGTGCTCCCCAGAGTGGCCTGAGCTCCACCATCAAGCGCACACTCGCACCCGTGGTCACACAGGGAGCATCCCTCAGGCCTGGGAGCCACCAGGGGCCACAGTGGAGGGGCCCGAGGACAGAGGGAGTGAGAAAGACGGGCGGCGTGGACGCTCCGCAGGTTTGGACCAGACCTCACCGCAGCTGGACCCCCAGCCCCCCAGGGCCTCTCCGTGATGGTCACCCCTGCAGAAAGGGAGTCCCGGAAGGCTACACACAGTAAGTGAGGCCTCCTGTGTCCAGCCGTATCTCTGCAAACGGGCCACCGGAACGTCCCTCAGAGGAAAAGTGACCTGTGGCCTACATGAAGACCCAGGGCGAGTGGCGAGCTGCTGGTGCCCGGAGAGGACGGGTTCCCTTTTGCAGACCCATGATGTTCAGCGACTTGCCCAAAAACAGGGGGGAAGAGCCAGGATGCGAACTCCAAGATCACACTTGGGTTCACCCAGCGGTACTGAGGTCATTTCCATAGGACAACCTGTGCCCGCTGTCAGGGTGTGACAAACACACTCGCCCAAGCAGCCGGCACAACACAAGGCCCCCTCTGCCATGGGGTCTGCGCCAGGGCCCGACGCACACGGGGGACCACACCCCAGGTGCCCTTCACTCATGGATTCCTGCAGCGATGCCCAAGATCTGTCCTGTTTACAAGCGGAGTCTGTCCCCGTCTCAGGGTGCGGCCTCTGCCCCACACCCCGCTCACGCAGAGCCCCGGCACAGACCTGGTGCAGAGGACAGAGATGCCCCAGCCCGTGAGGACCCCCGCCCACCTCCCCGCACTCTCCAGCCCGAGGCCCCGAGGAGGCTGCAGGGGGGCTCGGACCCCGCAGGCCAAGTGCCCCGAGGCACCTCCCTCTGGCCTTGGCCCGGATCACCCCGTTCTGCTCCAGAAACAACGGCAGGGGCAGCTCTCCCGACCCGGGGCGCGGCTGAGAACGACGGCCGGTCAGCTCTCCGTGCCTCCAGGGCGCACGCCTCCGGGCGCCGCGTCCTAGCCCACCCACTCCGCCCGCTGGTGGAGTCAGAGCACCCAGGTGGCAAATGCCCCCCGAAGGCTCGGCGGAGCGGGCGATGGGGGGGGGCGGCCGTCTTGGAAACTGCGTGGGGGTTAATGCGGCAGAGAAGTGGCCACCTGTGCTGACAGCGTCCACGAGGGCACTGCAGGCGGGGACAACAGGGACGTGGCACTGGGGGACCGGGGGGCCGGGCAGGCTGGAGCAGAAGAGCAGGGCCCTGGGACGAGGCGGGGTCTGGCGCTCACTGCAAGGGCGACCCCAGGCGGAGCCTCCCGCGCCCTCTACGTGCCAGGGAGCGAACGCGCCCTCCCGGCCCCACGGTCACGTGCAGGTGAGTCCAGGGGTCAGTTACACCTGGACGGCAGGTGTGCTCAGGGCAGGGAAGCCAGGAGGGCCAGGACGGGCACCCACCTGAGCACAGGCCCCCACAGGGTCCCCCGAACCCCACCTGTACCCCCGACACCTCAACCCCAACACACTGACACGCCATGAAATACGCACAAAACACGCCACGAGCACATACACAGGCGACGCACACGTGCCACACACACAGACACACCAGGAACCTACACACACAGCCACACAAACACACGGGGAAAATAACAGGAAACCACACACACCACACCGAAACACACGTGTGTACACACACACGCATTACACCCATGCAGTGCACACTCACATGCATGCACCAGGAAACCGGAGAGAAGGACATTAAGCCTATAAAAGGATAACATCTACGTGGCCTGTGCCTGCAGCCTTGCCCGTTTAGCCAAACGTTCCTCTGCCAGTGCCTGGCGACCCACGGCATCCCAGCCTCAAACCCAGACCTGGGGTCCTCGCAGAGATCGGTGTCGTCTGTAACGTGTGGCTGCTGGACACGGACACTTGGAGAGGGGTGCATGGGCCTGGGCCCCGGCACGGAGGACCCCCAGAGCTTGGGGCGGCTGGATATGGCATGGGGTCCCGCCCTGCACGGTGCACATCGGGACCCAGCGCCTGGAGCCCTGGTATTCCCCGGGCGTGAAGAAGACACAAAACCGAGTGGGCTTGGGCAGCAGCAAACGGGGTCCCTGGGACAACGGCATCCCCTAAAAGATGGTAAGCTCGAGGGGCTGGCCGCAGAGCCCGCAGGCTTCCAGCAGTGCAGCTGGAAGAGCACACTCTGCGCCCCACTTCACCGGGGGTCTCCCCACTCAGTGCAGGTGGGGGCAGCCCCTGGCAGGGAAGGCTCTGCAGGCCCCGAAGTCTGCAATCGGGAGCCCATCTAGCCCTCAGGGTGAGGCGGGGGGGCAGGGGGTTACACGCTCCATGCTCACCCAAGATCTCCCCGATCCTTCTCTGTCATTCACGTACCCTTTCGAGTGCAAACTGCACTAAGAATAGGGATCGCGTGGAGCCCTCAGTACATAAAGTAGCCAATCTTCACAGAATGAATTACACTGTATCCAGCTCCCCAACCAATGCAAACCCGCTAACAGTTTCAGATACCTGCGGGAAGTCCTTAAACTTGCTACAACCAGGAGACAGAAAGTTCACAAGTTGCCTCCAAGGTAACCAAGTCAACAATGTTGTCAGCGGTTTATCTACCCCCTCCCAATATAAAAATAAGCTCTAGGTTCCCCCACAGGAGAGAAAGCTCTGGGTAATTTCCAACGCAGGCTTAGTACCTCACTCCTTCGGCAGAGAGTGAGAAAGAAAAGCACTCGGATGTCTCTCAACCTGAGACACAGGAGGACCTTCGTTTCTTCGTCCACAGCTGCTGTGCAAACGAGGCCATCGGGACCTGAGCCAGGTGCTGGCCAGTGTTTGGGACTAGAGCACCAGGCCAAGAGTGCCAAGGGATCCTGAAGGAGGTCCTCCAAGAGGCTTCTCCGCCAAATGACCCAACAAGGCTTTCATCCACACAATGGGGTTGTCACGCCCATTTTGCAGATGGAGAAATGGAGGCGCAGGGAGACGAAGTGGCTCATAAGGGCCCCAGCCCGGCTCAAGGTCCCAGCTCCGGGACGTGCTAGAGCTTTCTCCCCTGCAACAAACCCATGGCCTGAACAGGCTGAGATCTCTCCTCCAGAAACGTGAGCCAGCCTCCCAGGCCTCCCGGGCCACATCTCAGAGTGGCTGACTGGCGTTCCACGAGCTCTGCAAAGAACCAAGAGGTTGGGGCTCCCACAAAAACGGAGAGGAAGGGGCGAGAAGCAGTCCTTTTCAAAGTTTCCTAGTGTTTTCTTTATCTGATTCTTTACTCCAGGAGAAAATCTCTCCTTTCTAAGCCAAAGCAGAAGGCTCAATCTTCTATCCTTACTTTTCAGAAAATGGAGCAAACCTCCCCTCCCTCGCAGGCCCTTCCCTCTGGTCCCCAGCATCAGCTGTCCGGCCCACTTCCTGGCCACCTTCCCGGCCTCAGCCCCGAGGGCCTGCGGCTGCCCCTACTACAACCAGATCCTTGCACAAGCAAGTCCCTGATGGGGAGCAGGGGCCAACGTTCATGCACCGGGGCCTCCAAACTGCCGGGTGTCCAGACCACGCCCCCTTCCCAGCTCCAGACCCGCCAGCCCACAGGTCACAAGAACACCGTTGAACTCATGTTCATATGAACCGGGTTCATCCGCCTGGAGTCAGCTTAGGAACACCTCACCCGCACCGACTAAACCAATGACCGTGCAAAAACCACATAATCGAGCAAGAAATCTTGTCACGTGGTACAGCATGGAGGAACCCTGAAGACGCGACACCAAGTGAAATAGGCCAACCACAAAAAGACAGAGTGCGACATTCCACTTACAGGAGGAACCCAGAGTCACCAAAGCCACAGAGACGGAAAGCTGGGTGCAGTAGCCTGGGGCCGGGGTGAGGGAAGGGGTTCCCCTTTGACGGGGACAGGGTTTCCCTTCCGCAAGAGGAAAGAACTCTGGAGGAGGGGAAGGTACTTAGTGCCACCAAACCATACACTGAAAAAGGGTTAAAATGGTCCGTTTATGGTATATCTATTTTACCACAATAAAAAAATAATAAAAAAAAACCCACCCATTTAAAAATAACAAAATACAAAAAATAAAAATTCTCCCCTCGAGTGTGAATTCAAGGAAAGGGAAAGCGGCCGGCCACCTGCAGACGGGGATGGGGATTTTCTGGGCCCCTTCTGGAAGGGCAGCGGGCAGGCCTGGCCCCAGTCCCCTGGGAAGAGGCTGGTGGGCGAGAGGGGAGGTCAAGGGCGCTCGCCGACACACTTGCTCTTGCTGTGGAAGCCCAGGGAAGCCCGGAGCTGGGCTCCCTCCCCAGGAATGGGTTCCCCCCACCTTCTCCGTGTTCCAGAAGGCAACGCCCCCTTCAGGCCACCCGGTCACCCCGGGCACAGCGAGAGTGCCGGCGGTTCTGCAGACAAAGGGGGCTCACAGCAAATCCCGTTGGTTTCGAGAGCAGGCTCACTAGACACTCATAAAAATCCCCAGGTCTTAGGTCTGCTAAAAAGTATACGGCAATAAAATGCGCATGCTTGTTGTATGTATACAAACGCACACTGCGATGGTCTCAAAACAAAATCCATTTGATTTCCAAAAACACAATCTGTTGAGGGCTGAAATGCTCGCGCAGGAGAGCAACTTTACATACTCGGAGGAGCACCTCAAGGGGAAGCATCGTGTGGCCGGGCATCGCTGCCCCACGGGGTCGGAGTGGCAAGCCCAGGTCCGAGGAGCCCCAGGCCACCCGCAGCATATCCGAACCTCAGAACCTCTCCCGGCTTTGTGCCGTTGGCCCAGATCTGCCCAGGGGTCGCTGGGGTCCAGGAACGCTCCTTCGGATGGGCTTGGCCAGCGGCGAGGGGAGGGCACTGTCCTCTTCCAGGCAGCCCTCCAGGAGTGGGCGGCGGGCCCTGGGCCGAAGCCAGACATGCCCTCACCCCGGAGAAAAAGTCTCGGCGTTTCCGCTTCCCAGGGGCAGGACTGGGGCAGGGGCCCGGCGGGAGTCCAGGCCCGGTGCCAGCCGCCAGGGGCTGCCCCTGAAGACAGCGGTGGGGGCCTCCTCCCTGTGCTCCTAGGGGGCCACCAGCCCTCCCAAAAGGCACGGGGGCGGACGACAACCAGACCCCCTTTGTGTCCCTCCAGGCCGACACTCTCCAGGCTCCAAAATCAGACTCGGGCGCATCGCCACCCCCACGGGTCCTGGACATCTGCTCACTTCCAAAGCCACCGATGGCCTTGGGGTCCCGTGGTTCTTCCAGAAGGAAAAGTCAAACTGCTCGTTACTCACACCGCTGCCTGGGACTGCACTCAGCCCCTGGCCGCAGAGTGCGCGCACGTGTGTATGAGCGCACACGTAGGCGTGCACGCGTGCACACCAAACGACAAAGGAGCCCACCAGCATGCTGGTTTGGGTTTTTTTCTTCCTTTTTTTTTTTTTTTCTGAGCTAAGAGTGGAGGCTTTCCTGGAAAATTCTAGATCCCAGCGCCAGATTGTATATTGAAAGAAATGCAGAAAATTATAGACTACATTTATATGCAACTCCCAATTGCTGGTTTTCAAAGAAACAATTATTAATGAAAAGGGGAAAACGCCGCTCATTTGAAGAGAATGCTTAAAAAAAAAAAAAAAAAACAGGAATAACTGCTGAGCCGGCATAATAAAGTAAAACTCAGGAGGAGGCTTTTGAAGCCACACCAACCCCGGAGGCGTGGCGTTGGTCACCGTCCCAGCGGTGACCTCAGCTCTGGCTGCAGGAGGCGGTGGCAGACAGGAGACCAGCGTGCCCGGAGGCAGCCTCCCCCAGGGAGCCCTCCAGTGTGGCCTGTGGGGCTAGGGTGAGCGGGGCGTGTGTGCCCCAGGCTGTAGGCGGAGCTCCCCAGCGAGGGCAGACTGACTGTTCAGAAGCTTATCCCGGTGCCAACCTGGGATGTGGACACCGACAAGCTTCCAGGTTAGAAGGAAAATGCTCCCCTGACCCCCAGAACCAGACCTGCGCCCAGCACTCTTCGAGGATCCGCCCGTCTGGGGGAGAAGAAGCCGCGGAAGGTGGCTCCGCAGTCTGCACGGCTCCCAAACCCTGACGGGCCACGTGGCACGGGGCCACGGAAATCACCCGGACTGGATCCCTCCAGGGCAGGCCCCCGACCGCGGCTGGGGGTGCCCTCCCACCCTCCACAACATGAAAATCCCTTCGGCTTTGTTTATTTTATTGGGTTCTAGCTTTAAATCCTGGTCACGTGGTCTCTGCATTATTAAATGGATTTTATCCAATTGTTTCCGTTTTACTGAAGTATCGTTGAGGTGCCCACTGTATTAGTTTCAGGCTCACACACATTATGAAACGCTCACCGCCGGCTGGGGGTCCCCGCCACCCATCACCCTACGAAGTTATTACCGTATTATTGACCGTATTCCTCATGCTGTGCGAGCCATACTTTTCATCCCTGTGACTTATTTATTTTATAACTGTAAGCCTGTACTTCTCGATCGCCTGCATTTCTCTTCCCCAGCCCCCTACGCTTCCCTCTGGAGACCACCGGTTGGCTCTCTGTATTTATGAGTCTGTGTCTGTTTTGTTTGTTCGCCTGCTTTGTTTTTCAGATTCCACGAATAAGTGAAAGCATATGCTGTTTGTCTTTCTCTGCTTATTTCACTTGGCATCACTCCCTCCAGGGCTCCGCATGTCGTCATGAAAGGCGAGATCTCAGCCTTTGTTTTTGGTGGAGTGGTACTCCTTGCAAGTACACCAGGTCTCTCTCTCTGTTCATCTATCGATGCCTTTCACTGTGATTTCGAGAGGTCCTGGTGTGCAAGGAGTCGGGGGAACGTGCCTCGTTCTTTCCCTGACAGTCTGGGAAGCACAGAGTACTGCTGACAAAACGGCCAGGCTCCAGGGACGCCTGGGGGGCTCAGTGGGTTAAGCATCTGCCTTCGGCTCAGGTCGTGACCCCAGAGGCCTGGGATCGAGCCCCACGTCATGTCCCACTGTCACATCAGGCTCCCTGCTCAGCGGGGAGTCTGCTTCTCCCTCTGCCCGCTTCCCCTGCTTGTGCTCTCTCACAAATAAGTAAATAAAATCTTAAAAAAAAAAAAAAGAAAGAAAGAAAAAAGAAAAAAAAAAAACAACAGAGAAAACATCCAGGCTCCAGAATTGCTAAGTCTCCACCCAGCCCCATGCCTTCAGTTCTTCGGGCTTTTTATTTATTTATTTATTTATTTATTTATTTATTTATTTATTTATTTATTTATTTATNTGGGCTTTTTTTTTTTTAATATTTTATTTATTTATTTGACAGAGATCACAAGTAGGCAGAGAGGCAGGCAGAGGGAGAGGAGGAAGCAGGCTCCCTGCCAAGCAGAGAGCCCAATGCGGGGATCGATCCCAGGACCCTGAGATCATGACCTGAGCGGAAGGCAGAGGCTTTAACCCACTGAGCCACCCAGGCACCCTTGACTGNCGGGCTTTTTTAACCGTGGTGAACACATCTGGCAAAATGAGCCACCCTCCCCCTCCCAGGGCACCATCCGGTGGGACGAGGTCCATTCCCACCGCTGCGCAGCCAGCCCCACATCGCCCCACACAGCCCTTCCCATGGTGCGAAACTGACACCGTGCAACTCATCACCTTCCAAGTCAGGGCAGCTGACCGGCAGGGGCTGGATCACACAGCAGCAAATGGAATCCCCGCCGGTGAGGAGCCTGCTTCATTATCTGCAGACCCTACCCAGGAAGCTGCGAGGGACAAGTGCCCCACACCCGCGGGGGCCCTTCCTCCCAGCGGGGTGGGAGCAAGGGGGGATGGGGCAGAATGCAAACCCAAAAAGTGAAGGGCTGGGAATGGCCTTGTGAACACAAAGGGACCAAAAATGAACAAATCAAGCCATCCTTCCGAGAAAAGCACCCAAGACCTGCTGGGGCAGCAACCCCACGCACTTGCACCCACTTTGGTGTCTGACGGGGGCCAGCCTTCTCCCCAGTTTGATCCAAGTACCCTCTCAGGACCCGTCAGGGGAGCTTTTCTCTTCGACACACACCCAAGAATGGAGTGGGATGAAAGCTGGGCCTTCCAGGACACCGAGCTGTGGCCCGGGGCCGGCGCACTGCCCCATCCCCACGCGCGGGACGCTCGGGGACACGGGACCCCCACCCAGAGCAGGGGGTCTGGCCCTCCGGGAAACAGGTGGCAGTGCGCGATCGAGCTAACCGTACAGAAAGGTACCCTTCTTGGAGAATGCAGACACCACCACGCAAAGACTCCGCAAGGACACGTTACAAACAGGAAGACCCTACGATGAAGATATTCCGCTTGGGGACCCTGAAAAGGATCGAACGCTGGATCTCAAGGATAGATGTGCCCGCCCACGTGTGCGGCAGTGTGATCCCCACGAATCAGAAGGTGGGGGCGACCTAGTGTCCGTGACAGAGGAAGGGACAGACAAGATGTGGAACACACACGCGGCGGACCGTCAGTCTCAAAAAGGAAGGAAATCCCAGCACTCGCTCCCACGCGAGTAAACTCTGGGGACGTTTTACTAAGTGCAATAAACACGGCCCAGGAGGACAGACCCTGGATGATTCCATTCCCACTAACAGGCAAATTCACAGACACAAATTGTCATGGTGGCTGCCAAGGACCGGGGACAGGGCTGGAAGTCGGCGCTTCATGGGCTCCCCGGGAAGACGGAAAACTTCTGGGGATGGACGGCACAGCCACACGGATGGATCAATACCACTCAACCATTTAACTGAACTGTTCAACGGCGTGAAGCAAATGGCTTAAAGGATGGATTTTATGTTGGGCATCATTTGCCACAATTAAAAAAATTTTAAGTTTGTTTTGTTTTGTTTTGTTTTGAAACCAGGACAGGTTACAAAGGGTCTTCTGCATGCCTGGACATTTGGGATACAACGGGGAACTGAGGACAAGGTTCTGGAAACAGGGAGCTCCCACCCCCTTCCAGGTTCATGGACCAGGGAGTAAGCAGGTTCATGACCAGAGACGTGCGCCGAGTGATGGACCTAAGACCACAGATTTGGTAGAGATGCTTCTAGATGACACCAGTCGTAAGCCTTGTTTTTTCGCCAGAACTTGGCCTCTTGTGATGAAGGACAATCCCAGGACCTCCGTCAACATACGAACACGGGGGACGAAGTGAGGGATGAGGGGGAGGGGTCCCCAGGCTGCAGAGAGCAGAAGCGAGCTCAGGCTGATGTCCATCCCGAACCGAAGCCAGCCACCCTCCTACGAGCTCCTGTGCGCTGTGCTTAGTTCGGGGTGTCCCGGGGTGGGGGGCGACGAGGCCCGCTCCCGGGAGCACCGCCTGGGAAGGAAGGCGCTGGCCAAAGAGGCGGGCCCCTCTCAGGCCCTGAGGATGCTTCTAGAAGCCACTTCTGAACTCCTGTAGCAGCCTGGGTGCCTCTTCCAGGCCCCTGTGAAAGGCACCCCCAAAGTGCCAGTGTAGGAGCGGCCTCTGCCCACATGGGCCCGGCTGGCTGGGGCAGGGGACAGGATCGGGAAGAGGGACAAGATAGAGGAGAGTCTAAAATTAGAATTAGCCCGGGGCTGAAACAGACATTGCTGTGTTATCACTTGAGGGGGGTGAGGGGGGTGAGGAGGGTGAGGAGTCCCGAGCAGGCCCTGGCTTTTGTCCTGGTCACCAGAGGAGCGCAGGGGACACTTGCCGTGCCCTGAAGGACAGGCTGGAAGACCCCAAAAAGCTGGAGACAAGCCTGCTCTTAGAGACGCAGCCCCTGAGGCACGAGGTCTGAAACAGAACGTGCTCTCTGGGAAACATCTACCAAAACAGCTGCCGCCCACGGGAGCACAGGGCGTTTTATAAATAGAATATTTCGCTTGGGAAAATTTAAGTTTTTAATGCCTTTTTCACAAGGAGCACCAACAGGTTTTATAGAAGTTATCTCAGCAAACACCAATCCAGCCGTTTCTGCAAGCCAAGTGCACACCTAAAGGCCTTATAACTAAACTCATTTAGCCCCCAAGGCGAGCACGCCGTGCGGTCTGCAGGTCCCGGTACTTCCCCTGCGGGAAGGCTGTTTACCGAGGAACCCGGAGCACACGGCTGCCGTGCGGGAGTCAGCCACCCCGGCCCCGAAGCAAGATGTTTCAGAGAAGCGCGACATCCTTCCTCCGCTCCTTCAGAATGGAAGACTAATTGATACGCGTAACAAACAAAACGAATCTCAGATTTAAAACATTATCCAAAATGAGCTCCCCTGAGATTTTTAAAACACTCCATAGAGCCAAAAGAAACAGCACTGCGATTTCAAGTGGAGGGTGCCAATTAAGAAAGTGACTCAAATCCCTAGAAATGCAAACCCTTATAATTTCATTATGAGACCCTATAAAGCTGACACCTTGGACAGTTGGACTCTGCTCCCAGGGAGGGAAAGTTTCCCTTCCGCTCGCCCAAAGTAGCAAATCACGGCGGCCCAGGCTGCTGCGGGCCTCCAGCCAATGCGAGGAATTTAAGAAGAAACCACAATGCTCCCCAAACCTCTTTAATTTACAGAGCACCGGGGTCCACGGGGCCCCAATGCAACATGCCGCTCTGCCAAAAACAACCTATAGAATTTCTTTCGGATGAGAAAACGAAAATGCTTTGCTAATTGCTTTTCCTCTCCGGGCGACCTGTCTTGGAATCGGGGGCCCCGGTGCACTTTTCCATCGCAGTGTGAGGAGTCCAAGCGGCACTTCCCTGACCCGTTTTGTTGGTTTTTTTTTGTTTGTTTGTTTATTGTTTTTTTTGTTTTAAGCTTTATGATTCTCGGTATTTTTGACCCATCGATTGAGCAGAAAAGGAAATCAAGGCGGAGATGCCTGGTGCTAGCAGGTGACGTGCGGAAGCCGCGGACGGCAGGGCAACGGACCGCTCTGTCAGCCAGTCACAACACCCCCACGTGCGTTACTATCACTGCTATTAGCTGCACCCCGAGAACGCGCTGAGGACCTCCTGCCTTCCCCATTGGGAATCTAAGAAATAGCTTCATACGGGGTGATGAGCCCTGGGTGTTATACGCCACCAATGAATTGTTGAACATGACATGAAAAACTAATGATGTACACTATGTTGGCTGATTGAACATAAATTAAAAAAATAAAACAAAAACATTAGAAAAAAAGAAATAGCTTCAAATACAGAGAGACAGTCTTATCCACACAAATCTGGCTTTAGGGGCACCTGGGTGACTCAGTCGTTAAGCATCTGCCTTCGGCTCAGGTCATGAAACCAGGGTCCTGGGATCAAGCCCTCATGGGGCTCCCTCTCCCTCTGCCTGCTGCTGCCACTGCTTGTGTGCTCTCTCTCTCTCTCTCTGTCAAATAAATAAATAAATAAAATCTTAAAAGAAAAAGAAATCTGGCTTTATATTTAACGCCTAAAATATGTAACATTATTATTCCGTTACGGAGTAATGGAAGCAACTTAAAATAGAACTAAAGAAAAATGTTTAAAAACACTGTTATGGGGGCGCCTGGGTGGCTCAGTCAGTTGAGCACCTGACTCTTGATTTCGGCTCAGGTCGTGACCGCAGGGTCTTGAGACTGAGCCCCGCATCAGGCTCCACGCTCAGCAGGGAGTCTGCTTGAGATTCTTTCCCTCCTCCCTTCCCCACGCACTCTTTCCCTGCTCACGCTCTTTCTCTCTCTCAAACAAAGAAACACATAAAACCTTTAAAAAGCACCATTCTGTATTCCCTATAAATGATATTTCTGGACAAATAGCTGGGACTGAGCAAAGGCTCCCACCACCGCAGGCCCCCCATCGACACTGTCGCCTGCTCCTTTTAAAAAGAGACAGAACAGGCGCTCTAGTCACAGGCTGTCTTTGAATGCAGACATTCCAGTTGTTGAAGGTAGAAGGGAAATAGAAAGGAAATAGAAAGCCAATGCGATCAAAACCCCCAGTAATTATTACAGTCATTAAAATTCAATGAACAAAAAAAGCCTGAAGAGACACAGGATATTTACTTTCGCTCAAAGTATCTCCCCGAAAGATCTAAACTCATCGAGAAATAGCAGAAAGCGTACAGCAGAGAAAGCTAGCAGACACCACCATCACCAAGGGACCGGGCTAACGCCCGCAGCGGAGGGACACGTGGACATCACCCGGATATAAGGCAGCGTAGCTCCCACCAGCCTCCGGCCCTAAGTGAGTCGTGTGACTCTGAATCCACATGTAAGAAAACAGACAAGCCCGAATCAAGGAACATTCCACACCATGGCCAGAGCTCTTCACAAGTGTTGAGGTCAAGAAAAACAAGGCAATCCTGAAGAACGGTCGCCGCTGAGAAAAGGAGGAGGAAACGTGTGAATTCGGTGAAATGTGGGGATCCTGGATCGGATCCCAGACTGACAACAGACATTAGTGCGAAAACTGGCAAGTTTCAAATACGGTCTGAAATTCAGTGAACAGGATCACGCCAATGTCAATTTCCTAGTTCAGATAAATGTGTGGTTTTGATGGATGATGTTAACACTGGAGAAAGCCGGGTGAAGGGTTTAGGGAATTGGACTGTTTCTGCAACTTTCTATCCATCTAAAAGCATTTCCAAGTAGAAAAAGGGTGTGAGTATGTGTACATGTCTGTGTGTATTCTCCTGATGAGACGCAACTCTTCTAAGTCAAAGCAAACGGTTTTGTATATGAAAAGATGCAAAGGATAAATATTTCAGGAAAAAAGATTAAATCCATCAAACTTGCAGTAGGTGGAAATTTAGGACCTTCTTCATTTATCAGTTACAGCTGTATTCTTTAAGAAATTTATAAATGTCATATTTCTTTTTTTTTAAAGATTTTATATACTTATTTGACAGAGAGAGAGATTACAAGTAGGCAGAGAGGCAGGCAGAGAGAGAGGAGGAAACAGGCTCCCCGCTGAGCAGAGAGCCCGATGCGGAGCTCGATCCCAGGACCCTAAGATCATGACCTGAGCCGAAGGCAGAGGCTCAACCCACTGAGCCACCCAGGTGCCCCTAAATGTCATATGTCTTTAATATTCTATTTCACACATTGTATTAGAGTTAATGGAGTCATTAGACCTTTAGTGAACAGTATCTTGAGATCAGAAAGAAACAGACATACTTATCACCCAATAGGCCAACAAAGAGTATAACGTGGTGAAGCCTTTAAAAGAAAAAATTGACAATATTTAATAAAATGTAAAATGAAGACAAAAATCTATCATATAGGAATTTCTGATCTAAAACCCTCCAAGGCACTGGTAACAAGGACCACACTTGATACAGGCTGAGCAGACTTTTATTCCTTGGAACGAATCGCACTGCAAAGATGACGTCTCTTTCTCTCTACACAAAGTGTCCCGGCTCTGGCGGTCAAGGAAAACAGCCTGGAACTGGAAGTGCTCCAGCTGCGAACATTCAGAGCATCTCAGCTACCTTCCAAGACTCAACGGACAAAACCGACCACGGAGAAGACAGAATTACCAACAGCGGCCCCAGGATCCACCACTAAGTAAAAATAAGACGTCAATCTACGCAGCTAGCTGAAGCTCGCTGGCAATGGGAAGGGGGAAATGAACATCCACCCAGGGAAGTTTCCGAGTCAGAGAGAGAGGCAGGGGATTCCACGCAGAAGGACTATCTCAGGCAAACGCGGGTCTCCCTTTCCTTGCTCCATGGAAAATTCCCCCCAAGGGCACAAGCTCGGCTTCTCATGATCCACTTAAAACCCCAGATAGATTTCTTTTCCAGGCTATCCCCCCAGATCCCCTCGGCTCCAGGCAGTCAAGGCTCTCACCGGTCATGAAGTGGAAGAGGTTGGATGTCTGTACATCTTCCACACGTGAGATACCAAGTGTCACAGAGACAGAAAGTGGACTAGTGAGAGCCAGGGGCCGGGGAGGGGAGTGGGGAGGTCGTGTTTAATGCAGACAGAATTTCACATTGGCGAGATGCAAAGAGTTCCAGAGGAGGAGGATGGTGAAGGCGCCCAACAGCGTCGATATACTTAAAAACCACTGAACAGTACACTTAAAAATGGCTAAAATCAGGGCGCCTGGCGGGCTCCGTTGGTAGAGTGTGTGACTTGGTCTCGGAGTCTTGAGTTCAAGCCCTATGCTGGGCATGGAGCCTACTTAGAAAAAATGGTTAAAATGGTGAATTAGTATATATGTAGCCACAAATTTTTTTTAATGCTTTAAAAAAAAAGCTTTCACAGAACAGCCTGCAGCTCGATACATTCTATTTTTCCCCCTAATGTCTTCACAGAGAGTTCAAGGCTGCAATAAAGTTTTCAGTGTTGCTCAATTCTATCTGCATGCAGGAGATAGGATGTTTGGGGTCCTACGGACGACAGAAAAATCCTAACTGTGATGGGGTCTTTACCTATGAAGGGGTCTGTAGGGAGGAGTCCAGGGATGTCCTGGAAGCCCGAAGTTCCACCTGTCCATCCCATCATGCTTAGCGTGACCTTTCACCCTCCTGTTGGTCATCTCATGGTCTCAGATTAAGCTGCAGGGATCACATCACAAGCCAGCAGGAAAGGAGGGCAGTAGCCAAAGGCTTCCTCCAACTGTCCTTCCTTCACATCTCTTGGTCAGAACCAGGATATGGAACGGCCCCCAGCCAATCACAGGCCAAGGAGAATGTGGCTGCCATACAGGTCTGAGCCAATCACGACTCGTGCTCAGGGGCCTGGCTGAGCTCAGAGCCTCACCTGCTCCCAGACACTACACACTGGCCCCCAGAGCAGGTGGACAGGGCAGGCCGCCGGGAAGGTGGGCAGAGCGCACTCGGGGCCGAATCCTTGTTTCTTCGATAACCAAGGTGGGTCCATCCCCCGTGGCAGAACACCTCCATCCCCCCAGTGCAGCTCCGGACAGCAGGCCTGCCTCTGGGCTCAGCCGCTGGCCGGTCAGACAAAGGGACGCGTCCCAAGAACAGTGGCGGTGACCCCAAGGTGCAGCGGCCGCCACCTCCCGCAGGGGGAGGAAGTGAACGGAGGGCTGTGACCCCACAGGCGACCCCACAGGTGACACGCACCCGGCCTCACGGGCCCCCGGGATCCTTCCCCTCCTCCGGCACCCGTGGGGGAAGAGGTCGATGCACTTCTGTTTCCCACTGGAGGGAGGGAGAAGGGGATGCCAAGGGCTGGCTGAGCCGAAGCTCTAGAGTGGGTGCTCGGCGGTCCTTAGCGTCTGCTCACAGAGGCTCTCAGACCTCATCCTTCCGAGAACCCAGGCCACCCAGCAGCTCCTGGGAGGTGTGCGAGGCCACATCTTGGCTCCGCCAGGCCCCACTCAGGAGAGCGCCAAGAAGGAAGGAGCCAGCGCTGGCCTGATCAAATCACGGGGATTTGTTTCCTGGGCCACTAATCATTTTGGCGCCAGGAATTCTTCCACGGTCTTGCCAGAAATCAGTGATTCGGGATGGAAGGTAAAAACTCAGAGTCATACATAAGCTCATGTGGATTTCAAGTCCTGTTAGGTTATTTAGCGCGGGGAAGCTGCCACGACGTTTCTGTTGGTGAGTCCTCTCATTTTGCCAAGCCTCTCCCACGTGCCGTGCCCTTCCCACGAATGCCAGGGTAGCAACCAGCATCCCCAGCCCCTCTCTGCCCCCCAAAGCCTCAACTGGGCACACTCCCCTCCTGCAGAGAAATCCCGAGGGACCCTGGCCTCCACCGGCTCCCGCCCTTCACCCTTTATCTTCATGACCCTCGACTACCCAGTGCCAACGTCTGCTGGACTTCAAATCCCAAACTTCGCTTTTAAATGGTCAGAAAATTCTCAAGGGAAGGCGTTGTACCCGTGAGACAGCCCATCCCAACTGTGGCCATTTTGGTCACTCAGACTTCCAGGGAAACGCCCAAAGGGATGACAACGGCTGTGCTTGGGGCCCCTCTCCGGGTCTTCGCACCAGGTATCTCATACATGTTTCCCCTTATAATTAAGAACAGAAACGCAGGGGCGCCTGGGTGGCTCAGGCGGTTGAACAACTGTCTTTGGCTCAGGTCATGATCCTGGAGTCCCAGGATCGAGTCCCACATCGGGCTCCCTGCTCAGCTCCCTGCTTCTCCTCCTGACCCTCCCCCTCTCGTGCTCGTTCTCTCATTCTCTCTCAAATAAAGAAAATCTTTAAAAAAAAATGAACAGACACTTAGCGACACCTTTTTAGAATGTGAGGCCTCATTACACAAGCAATACTGAATGACTGCTTCCTCCCAAGAGACAGGCAAGGAAGAGAACACTGTGGCTGGCCGCCGCTGTGGTAGAAAGACCTTGTAAGAGGCTCAGTCCGTGGAGCATGTGACTCTTGATCTCGGGGTTGTGAGTTCAAGCCCCATGTTGGGTGTAGAGATTACTTATTAATTTTAATTAATTTTTTTAAAAAAAGATCCTCACAGGGTGCCTGGGTAGCATGAGGCACCTCGGTTAAGTGTCTGACTCTTTTTTTTTTTTTTTAAGATTTATTTATTTATTTATTTGACAGAGAGAGAGAGATCACATCACAAGCAGGCAGACAGGCAGGCAGAGAGACAGGGAGAGGCGGAAGCAGGCTCGCCGCTGAGCAGGGAGCCCGATGTGGGGGTCGATCCCAGGACCCTGAGATCATGACCTGAGCCAAAGGCAGAGACTTTAACCCACTGAGCCCCCAGGCGCCCCAGTGTCTGACTCTTGATCTCAGCTTAAGTCTGGAACTCAGGGTCATGAGTTCGAGCCCCGCACTGGACTCCATGCTGGGCGTAAAACCTACTTAGAAAAATAAAAATAATAAATAAATAAATATTTTTTAAAAATAAAGATCTTTAAAAAGAACAAGGTTCCCAAATACCCAAGGTTTTCTCATCCACGGGTGGAAAGCGTTCAGCGCCTCCAAGTCAATGGGACCAAATGAAACCGAAGGACACTATGCTCTCCGATACTTCTTCCACTATCCGCCTTCCCGGTGGCCTCAAAATTAATCCCCATGTTTGTTCAAGCTGGTTATCTGCTTCATCACCAGCCGCCGGGGGACAGTCGCTCATCTCCCACTCCCTTGCACGCCAAAGGGCCACGCATGAGCTCCGTGTTCCCGGCTGGCTCGGGACTCGAACGCCCTGTTCTCGGAGCAGAATCCACCTGCTGCCTCTCAGGCTGCCCTTCCCCCACACGCACACCATTCTCCAGGTTTCTCGGGCCTGAACTGTGGCCACTAGTATCTGAAAGCCAAACCAGATTTTTAGAAAAGAATGTAAAACCCAGAAGGTAGGGGAAGAAGAGATCTAGAGAGAAGCGGCCAGGAAAGAGGTTTCCTAGAGAAGTTTCCTTCATGTGGCAGAAAACGGCATGGAGCCCACCTCAGGTGGGACAGTCCGTGCCCTCGCTGCCCACAGCGCCCATGGGTCACCCCTGCCTCCCCTGCAGAGTGCTCTGTGCTGAGAGTCGGAGGACGGCTGAGCTAGGACACCAAGAAAGCCGCCCAGGGTGGCCGGGCAACCTGCTTCCCAGGCCGGCACAGTCCCCGCTCGCCGCTGCTTCTCAGCTGCAAGACAGACAACGGGGGGCCAGGAATCAAGGGCGTGCGTGACACCCAGAAAATGCCCGGGGGCCATTTCAAAGGGTCAGCCCTGGGTGTCTTCAAAAAGAGAATCTGTCGAAAAGACAGGGAGGAACAAGAATGGGTGAAGACGTGGACAGGGAAGCCTTGCCCACGGCCGGTGGGCGTGTAAGACGGGGCAAACAGCATGGAAAAGTCTGGAGGGTCCTCAAAATGCTGAACGTGGAACGACCATAGGACCCCACGGTTCCGCTCCTAAGGTCTTCCTCCGCGAAACCCACGACCGGAGTGTAAGCATGAGAAAGACCCCAGCGGAACCTCTGTGGGGGCGCATTCCACAAACCAGCGACCGTAGGCCTCCAAACCACCTCGGTCATCACACACCGGGTGGGAGACACCGTCAGAGCCCAGAGGGGCCCCCAGGAAGTGGTGCTGAACAAAAGCGGCCAGTCATAGAAAAGGCCACCCCCCGCAGGATCCCATGTATAGGAAAGATCTGGAACAGGTAAATCCAGGGAGACAGGGAGCCGGTGACTGGTGGCCGGGACTGGAGGGGCGGGCTTGCTTTCGGGGGTAACGCAAACGTTCTAACCCTGAGTGTGGGGGCTGCACAGCTCCGCGAATGTGCCAAACACCAGCGACCTGTGCACTTTCAGATGGTGACTCCATGGTATGCGACCCACATCAAGATCTTACTATCGTCATGTGCAAAAACGGTGCAAGAGAGAGAAGGCTGAGCCATCTGAGCGAGACTGCGTACTTCCGAGCAGCTCAGGTGTGCAGAGAAACGGAGCAGGAAGCACACGAGCTCCCGCGTGCCCCCCACCCCGCCGGCCGCCGAGCACCGCCCCCATCGGCTCCCCAGTGTCACCGTCTTGTGTTGATGTGGTGCGCCCGATACAGGGACGGACCAAGAGCCACGGAGGGTTACTCGCTCAAGTTCAGGGTCCCGTGAGGGCTCACTGTGGGCTGTGAAGCCCTGTGGGTTTTAAGCAAAGCATGTGGTGTACCTGCCATTACAGCATCCTCACAGAAAGGTGTCTCCGCCCTCAAAATCCCTGTGCCCCGCCCTCTCCCAATCCCTGAACCCGCTGATCTTCGATCACCATCGTGTTCAGATTGGCTTCTTTAACCCACTTAATTCCATCACTTCTGACCTCAAAGGCAACAATTTCATACCATTCATCCAGCCTAATGGAATTCTTTGCCTTCAGATACACACAAAATAAAATCTATGCTTATGCACACGCACAGATTGCTCGACACACACATACCTGCATATGAAGTGAGTCCCACCAGGTCTTCCAACACAAACTGAGAACCCCAGGGTCTGTGCCCAGCGGGCTGGGGGTGCGACCGCAGGAAGGGTGGCCACAGCCCTGTCTTCGGGAAGCTTCGGCTGCAGCAGGGGAGCCAGACGTCCCTAGACGGCCTGGGTCACTCCATCCCGACCTCTGGGGCCCCAGATGAAGGCAGACACACATTTTATGAGAACAGTGTTGGCCGAGGGTTGAGAAATGACCCAGAGAGTAAGATTGTATACATTTTTAAACAAATGGAGTCCAGCTTCCCAAATACGCTGGAAAATCTCCAAGGACAGATGCGTGTCTCACACGAACTTCTCTGCTCTTCCACAAGCACCTAATAAGAGTTCGCGATCCCTGCTGACAATAATTAGGGTTTTTATACAAGGTCTCTTGCTTCTTCAACAGCTGACTTGTCAGGCAACCAGACCTCAGCCCAACCGTGTAACGCAATGTGCTTTGGATTCCAACACGAGCCTACTTATTTTTGACTCTGTTCTTGAAATACCAAATTCGTCCAGTATAAATTCATATTAAAGCAAACTCCGGCTCGTAAACGTAACGGTCTGATAGAACTCACAGATGCCTCCCTGTCTCTGAGCACAGGGCCATGTGAGCAACTCACCATGATTTATGACCTTCCAAATATTATGCCTCCACCTCCAGCTCGCTTCCAGGACTAATGTTTTCAAAAATCTCAGAGGATCATTTCATGTGTTAATGGCCTTGTTTCATATTTTTTCTTCTTACCAAACGTGTACCTGGGTTCCTCCCAGAGCAAGTGAGCCGAGCCTCAGAATAACTTGTTCTGTCCGACGGCTGGCCATCTCCCTTCTCGTTCCGGTTGGTCCCACCAGCATACCGAGGTGTTCGAGGCTGCCAGGGGCAGGGTGCGGCGGGGGGAGAGCTGGACCCCGGCCCGCGCTCCCGGATTCCGCTTGCCGGGACCTTAACCAAGAAGGTTCCTCTGTGCCCCTCAGAGCAGGTATCCACCGTGCACTGCCAGGCAAAAGTCGGGGGAACTAGGATCCGGCAGCTCCAACACTTACTGAGCGTGCACTTTCTGGAATATTTTTGCCCAGGCCGCTCGGAACTACTCTGAGCAGCCCCCACCCCCAACCCCAACCTGCGCCTCTGAGGCTGCCTGACTCCTGAGGGTCTGCAAGTAACCAAAGGACTCCAGCCCCTAAACATCCAATTCAACCCCCGAGATTAGGAGGCCACCGTGTAAAATGGAAGTTTTGAGAGCTATTTCCCCTCCTCTTTCGAGTAGCTGGTAAGACATTGGAAAAGACCCTAAGGAACCCTCAATCGATCACCTACAAGGCCCTGCAATACTAGAGTGCACACCGCTGACTCGAACACTCCGGAACTGTGATGTCAACGTTTTCTTTAACTTCGGACCCTTGCTTCTTTTAAGAACAAACACCGTGCTTGGCCTCCCGCACGAGAGGGGGAGAGGAAAGAGGGCATCGGGACAAGGCTGGCCTCTCACTCCTCCTACAAGCCCTTCCTGAGCCCCTCCTCGGCCACCTGCCCCTCTCGCTGCAGGGAGATGGATCAGCACCGGGAAGAAGGATTCCTGGGGTGGGGAAGCGGACAAAATCCAAGTGCATTATAAATAGATCAAGGAGATGGCACGTTCAAAGGCCCAGAACGGTGGACAAGATGGAAAATGGGACCCGATAAGGGCAACAGGCTGCGAGAATCGGGTCTGGGCCAAGGGGGGCCTCATCGGCCTGAATCAAAACGGACGTTGGAGGTTTTCTCGACGGTAAGTACTTGATCGGCAGCTGAAACGTAGAAGCAGCTCATGAGCCAGACAGTGTGGACATCAGCCAACATCAGAGAGCTGCTGGACCTGCCCCACCACGGGAGGGGACACTAGGCTCCCATCCTGGCCAACGGCTGGGGACATGCAGCCAGAAGGGAGAGGCCCTGTCCCCTTCCCACAAAGGGTCCCACAGGCTGGTAAACTGAGTCAAGAAGTCAACACACTAACGGGACCCAGCCCCTCCCAGGGAGCTCTGCCTTCACCCAGTGTGGGTGGGCTCACCCAGTCAGGCTCCCAGAGATGCTCTTCTGTATATTCTCCAGCATACGTGTGTATGCACGCACGCACCTGTACGCACACCTGGGGCCTGGCACGACCACCTGCTTTTCCCCAAACTTACGACTTCTCTCTGCACAAGCCCCAGTTCTTGATTCCCTCTCCTAATTACTCCCTGACTCAAAATGCACAAACCCTGGGCGCCTGGGTGGCTCAGTGGGTTAAAGCCTCTGCCTTCGGCTCAGGTCATGATCCGAGGGTCCTGGGATCGAGGCCCGCATCGGGCTCCCTGCTCAGTGGGGAGCCTGCTTCCTCCTCTCTCCTCTCTCTCTGCCTGCCTCTCTGCCTACTTGTGATCTCTCTCTCTGTGTCAAATAAATAAATAAAATCCTAAAAAAAAAAAAAAAGCACACACCCCTAAGTTTCCTGTATGGCAGCAAATGTACAGGCGGGTCATCCTACGGGAGCTCAGACTCGTGAGCTGCGAGACGGAGGCTGGCCCATCCCTCCGACACAACCCGCGGGCTGGATCCAGAGGCGTGACCCCATTCTGGTCCCACCGTGACTGACACCTGCGCAGAACGGCCAGCCGCCCACGTTCTTCTCTGCGGGGAACAAGCCACCTGTGTTCCACGGCCCCTGCCTCATTTCCTCTGCGTCTGACTTGCAGGTGCAGTCGACCCTTAAACACCACGGCTCTGAACGCAACAGAACTGTCCACTTAGACGAAAAATGTTTTCATGAATACATTGCAGTACCGTGAAGGCATTTTCTCTTCCTCATGATTCTCTTAACAACGTTTTCTTTTCTCCGGCCTACTTTTCCTAAAGACGCAGTATGTTACACACACAACATGCAAACCACGTTCATCAGTGGCCGGTGTGATTGCGGGGGCTTTGGGTCCACGGCAGAGTAGCCGTAGTTAAGTTTTGGGAAGTCGGGAGTTACACGGGGATTTTCATGGGCGCGCCACGTTGTCCAAGAGTCAACCGTACGCTTGAGAAGACCTCTCGTGTCTTCCCTCCCAACAGAGATTTAAAACAGATGGATACTGGGCGACTTTTCAGACTTGAAGCCATCATCACGGCCACCACTCACCACGGCCGCGAGAGGCAGAAATCCACCTCCCTTCACACAAGATCGCGCGTTCTGAGTGTAAACACCTTGAGGAAGTAGCACGAAGTGAAAACGGCAGCCACAAAAAGCCCCACACTGTGTGAGTCCATGGACACGAGGTCCCTCGAGTGTCAGATTCACANGATTCCAGCAAAACCCCAGGAAAGGCTCTGGCTTCACTCCCCCTCACGCCCACTTCTTCCTCCTGACCAACCTGAGGCTTCCGTCTGGGGACCTGCAAGGCCTGCCGTGTCCCCCTGTCTGGGGACAGGTAACAGATCCGTATCCCNAGTCGATGATGATTAAAATGGCAAATTTTATGTGTATTTTACCGCAACTTGAAAAAGCACAAAATAATACATTTTTTGGAGTGGAGTGTCCTTGGAGCGAGTGGGAGTCCACTGCACAAGCCAGACGCAGCCCAACAGAGCACGATCTTTTTCAGACCATAACTATTTCAGCAACACCAGACTGTGTCCTGGACGGGACTGTCCTCCCGGAGCAGGTCAGAGGTCCAGGCACCCCGCCCCCATCCCAGAGTAGCCTCCTGGAACTCCGCGTGGAGGGAAGAGGGCGCCCCAAGACCCCAGGATCTTAGAGCCACTTGGTGGCCTCTGCCCTCCGTCCCATGTGGACGCCCATCCACGCCCCAAACTACCCACAGTGAAGTGAGACCGGCAGGCCGCCCACAGGAGAATCCTCGCCGACTCAGCGGGCCACATGCCAGGGACCCCTGCCTCCCCCGCCCCCTGCCCCCACCCCGCCCGCCAGTCCCAGCTGCGCTGCCTGATGCTGTCTGGCAGCTAGTTATCACAGAGCCAACTGTACTAACTAGACTCTCTTCTTCTCCTGGATTCTCGAAGCTCTGGCATCTGTGGCCTCAGCCTGGCAGACTGGGGAGAGGAAGCCCCTCCCAGGGCCGGCCAGTTCTCAGAGACTCACAAAGCGCTCCTGGGCAGGGCTTTCTCGTGCAAACCAGCCAGGGCAGAGCCCACAGCCGGACACCGCACACAGCGAGCCAGGGACCCCCTGCCCCAGATCACCCCAGGGCCAGGAACCAGACAAGGGGGAGCCTCCAGGTCCCAAAGCTGGCCAGAGTCATTCCAGCTGGCCGGTTCTCAGCCGTTTGCTGTGCACGGTCTCCCGATTCCAGCAAAACCCCAGGAAAGGCTCTGGCTTCACTCCCCCTCACGCCCACTTCTTCCTCCTGACCAACCTGAGGCTTCCGTCTGGGGACCTGCAAGGCCTGCCGTGTCCCCCTGTCTGGGGACAGGTAACAGATCCGTATCCCAGTGTCAGCTCCCGGGAGGCCCATCCGTGGGGCACCCACAGCCCAGCACGGGGTGGGGGCAGAAGAAGGGAGGGTGGGCCCCCTCCAAGGTGGGCTGGCCTGCTGGGGAGAGGTCAGTGGGCTCTGGCGGGCGGAAGAGCCCCGCGAGGCGACTGCTGACAGATGCCTGTGGCTCCCGCGGCCTGTCCACGCGGCCACCCCGGGCAGCCAGGGTCTGCGCACCTGTGAGGAAATCCCAGGATGCCCCCAGCGGTCGACGGTCCTCTTTACTCCGTCGTAAGGTGTAGACCCGGACGAGCACCAAGAGCGCGGGCACAGCCACCCGGGTGACTNGTCCCATGTGGACGCCCATCCACGCCCCAAACTACCCACAGTGAAGTGAGACCGGCAGGCCGCCCACAGGAGAATCCTCGCCGACTCAGCGGGCCACATGCCAGGGACCCCTGCCTCCCCCGCCCCCTGCCCCCACCCCGCCCGCCAGTCCCAGCTGCGCTGCCTGATGCTGTCTGGCAGCTAGTTATCACAGAGCCAACTGTACTAACTAGACTCTCTTCTTCTCCTGGATTCTCAAAGCTCTGGCATCTGTGGCCTCAGCCTGGCAGACTGGGGAGAGGAAGCCCCTCCCAGGGCCGGCCAGTTCTCAGAGACTCACAAAGTGCTCCTGGGCAGGGCTTTCTCGTGCAAACCAGCCAGGGCAGAGCCCACAGCCGGACACCGCACACAGCGAGCCAGGGACCCCCTGCCCCAGATCACCCCAGGGCCAGGAACCAGACAAGGGGGAGCCTCCAGGTCCCAAAGCTGGCCAGAGTCATTCCAGCTGGCCGGTTCTCAGCCGTTTGCTGTGCACGGTCTCCCGATTCCAGCAAAACCCCAGGAAAGGCTCTGGCTTCACTCCCCCTCACGCCCACTTCTTCCTCCTGACCAACCTGAGGCTTCCGTCTGGGGACCTGCAAGGCCTGCCGTGTCCCCCTGTCTGGGGACAGGTAACAGATCCGTATCCCAGTGTCAGCTCCCGGGAGGCCCATCCGTGGGGCACCCACAGCCCAGCACGGGGTGGGGGCAGAAGAAGGGAGGGTGGGCCCCCTCCAAGGTGGGCTGGCCTGCTGGGGAGAGGTCAGTGGGCTCTGGCGGGCGGAAGAGCCCCGCGAGGCGACTGCTGACAGATGCCTGTGGCTCCCGCGGCCTGTCCACGCGGCCACCCCGGGCAGCCGGGGTCTGCGCACCTGTGAGGAAATCCCAGGACGCCCCCAGCGGTCGACGGTCCTCTTTACTCCGTCGTAAGGTGTAGACCCGGACGAGCACCAAGAGCGCGGGCACAGCCACCCGGGTGACTGCGTGGAGCCGGGCTGTGCTGACGGAGAGCCGCTGCGGCTTCTGCCGGCCTACAGGTCCCCGCGGCAGACTCCACAGCCGGACTCCCCGCAGCACTGCCCCCGGGTCACAGCAGCTCCCGAAGCAATCGCACTGGGGAAACGGGTTTTTATCAAAGTGCACGTGTCCATCCCCAGAGGGGCTCACCCCCGAGCCTTTCTTCCGCAACGGAACTGGGTGGGGCGGAGACGGGGAACCCGCTTTGGGAAACAGAGGTCCCTGCCCCCGCAGAAGAGAATCGGAATGACCCTGCCAGGCCGTCCCCAGACCACCCGTACTGGGCCGCGGGGGGGGGGGGGNGGGGGGGGCAGGTGAAGACAACCCCGTAGGGCGTCCCCGACCTCGCTCACCATCTAGGGACCCGAGCCGCACCTGCGGAGTAAGTCACCGTCAGAGTCGCACCTGCGGAGTAAGTCACCGTCAGAGCCGCACCTGCGGAGTAAGTCACTGTCAAAGACACGGAAGAGCGGCATCAGAATGTGCGTCTGGTCCCCCGGAAATTCTCAACTCCGCCTCCCCTCCGACCGCACTCCAACTCCTGATGAAAGACAGCAAAGCAAGCAGGTGCTCTGCTCCCCTCCCGGAGTCTCTCCCTCCTCAAGAAAGCCCATCCCGGCCTCGATCCTCACGCAGGAGGAAACTAGACACAAAACTCGCCAACTCCGCACACCCCAGGGGAAGGCACGGCCCAGCACTTCCCCACCCAGCCCCGACCGACGCGCACTGTCACTGCCCTGGGGGTCACTGCGCGGGGCCCAGCAAACGCAGGGCACCAACCCCACGTCTGGCTTCCCCATCACGGAAACGAGGGAGCAAAGGCGAAGGAAAAGGCAGGCACATTTCCTATCGTCTCAAACTGCCAGACTCAGGTCCTACCGCAGTAGCCNGCACTTCCCCACCCAGCCCCGACCGACGCGCACTGTCACTGCCCTGGGGGTCACTGCGCGGGGCCCAGCAAACGCAGGGCACCAACCCCACGTCTGGCTTCCCCATCACGGAAACGAGGGAGCAAAGGCGAAAGAAAAGGCAGGCACATTTCCTATCGTCTCAAACTGCCAGACTCAGGTCCTACCGCAGTAGCCGTTCGCTTCAGCTGGAAGCTTCGAAAGCAGAATCTGGCTGGAGTCACAAGCCACAGCCCGGCCGGCTAGACGTCTTCAGCAAGGAGAGACGCAAGGTCCCCAGCAAAGCAGGGACCCTTGTTCACGTCACTGGACGGGGGTGTGCGTGACCGGGGTCCCGGCGCCGGCGAATGCCGTGCTGCAGGAACAAGTGCATCCGGCAGGCCAGGTTGAGAATCACCTAGCGGGGTCACAGGTCAAAGGGCGGACCTGCTGACCCCAGGCTGAGACCCAGCGTCACCGGGGGTGCCCTCCGGAGCACTGGGCAAACAGAAAGACACACATGCAAAGGCTCGACCAATGACAGAGAGCTAAAATAAAGACTTAATTTGCACAGTGAAAACTGGATACAGACTACTCATTACCAGGCCACAAACTGATGAGCATACCAAATTTCAAGAATTCGTAATATTTGCCAGTCTTTGCCCTTGTTTTTACGTTTTACCTCTTGGTCACTTGAGCTTAGATACATCAGTTATGGGAAAGTCAAGGAAAAGAAATCAAACAAAAAGGAGAGAAAAAGGAAGCATTGAAAATAGAAAATATGACCCAAGAAAATGACAGGAATAAGGCCAGAGTGAAAACCGTGTTATCTAGAAGAAAAAGAAAAACCCAAATCCAAAAAAGCTATTTGTTATATTTAAAGTATTTGCCGACACCCAAACTAAGGAGGCAAAAACACTTTTTAAAAGATTTTATTTATTTATTTTTTTGTCAGAGAGAAAGAGAGAGAGAGAGAGAGAGCTCACAAGCAGGGGGAGTCACAGGCAGGGGGAGAAGCAGGCTTCCCGCTGAGCAGGGAGCCCGATGGGGGAGCCTGATGCGGGACTCGATCCCAGGACCCTGAGATCATGACCTGAGCCAAAGGCAGAGGCTTCACCGACCCAGCCACCCAGGGGCCCGAGGCAAAGACATTTTTAAAGGCAAAGATGAGCTGGTCCAATGTCACGAATAAGGAAGCAGCACGTTATATTAACACACCCAATTTCGTCGGAGGCGAAAAGCAGAAGGGGGCCCTTCAAAATCATGGCACATGATCCTCAGTGAGGATCTCTCCATACATGTAGCAAATATCACAGCGTCCAAAACACACAGCAGAAACGGATGTAAACTCAGAGAAACAGAACTCAGGGCACAGAAGGCTTGGATTCAGCCCTGTGCGCTTGGCCGACGCAGAGAAACACGAGGACAGAATCGTGAGACAGCGACGGCGGGGGGAGTGGCTCCTGAGATTTCTCGAGACTTCTTCTGAAACTACTCCCGAGTCACAGAAGACACGGAGCCTGAGATGACAGACGGCCTGGAAAACAGCAGGAATGCAAACATCAGAGCACACGCAGCACGGCCTAAGAGGTGTAGCTGAAGCTGCGCTCAGGAACACGGAGCCCCTGAAGAACTCGCTTGACGAAGAATCAAACTGCTCCCGGGTCCATCCACCAAGCTAGTGAGACCAGCCAAGAACGCTCTGGGGGGAAATGGGTCAAATAACGGATTAGTCCTACCGAATGTGAGAACGTACAAAGCTGCGGTAACTCAAAGTGGGACAGACGCTGTACAATCCCCAAAGGACGCCAAGCTAGCAAGAATTTTCAATACCGAGAAAAGGCTGCTGTTCCAGTCATCGAAAGGAATGCACTATTCGGTACAGGATCACGGGACAATGCGTGTCTGAGGGGGATAAAGGTGCATCCAAATTCCATGTGAGTCAAAGATTCAACCACGCAAGATGACTCAGAAGAACCCCTCCAGAAAGGATAATAAAAATAACCTTACATGGCAAAAAATTCAAAGTACAAAAAAGCTAGCTTCGTTTGTCTCCGTAAAACTTTCTGCATGGAACTAAATACCAAAAAGCAAAGGCCAAGGGCAACCTGGCCTTCCGTAAGATCGGGATGCAAACACTTCCCTAGGATCAGGAACAGAGCTAAATATTCTTAGAAGCCAGTGAAACAAATGGATAACAACTAAGAGAAAATTAGTAGAAAAAGGAAACAGTTATTTGCCAGGAAAAGGGAACACAGTGACTTCAGAAGACACTTGGCCTCGTGGACAATTTTAAATATGTCAATACACGGGGCGCCTGGGTGGCTCAGTCGGCTGTCGTGATCCTGGGGTCAGGGGATCGAGTCCTGCATCCGGCTCGCTGCTCGATGGAGAGTCTGCTTCTCCTTCTCCCTCTGCTCCTCCTGCTTGTGTTCTCTCTCTCTCTCCCTCTCTCTCTCTGACAAATAAATAAAACCTTAAAATAAATCAATAAAAGTGTCAATATGCAGGATTAACAAGCCATTTCTAATTTTCTGGCTTACCGAGACAAAAACACCTGACAATGTCCAGCGCCAGGGGCAGGGCTTGGCTCACCGCCCAGAGACGCCGGGGATACACAGCTGCCTTCTGGAAGAGCAATCCCCTAGAACCTATAAAAAAATGTAAATATGAATACGCCAGACCCCCCCCCAATTCACTTCCGGGACCTGACTCTACAGAGAGGCAAGGGCAAACACAGCACGACAAAAGAAAACCAACGTGTGTGCCAATGTCCCGGGTTCGTGTCCGGGCTACAACTTCTGATCACAAGTGTCCGCCCACGGGAGGCCAGTGATATGTGTGTCTCGCTGGGCATCCAGAGGGCAGACATGGGCAAAGGTCTGGGGGGAGAACGGTGCCAGGCATGTGCTCACAGGGAAGATTTCTCAGAACCAGTGTTCCTGGAAACAGCAGCTCGGGTCTGTGTGGCATCACCTCACTGGACACAGAAACAGATCAGGGATGCCCCAACACGGCTGAAGCTTGGAAACATTTTCGCCCCGTGACAGAAGCCAGACGCGAAGGCGACACGGTGTAGGATTCTATGTATGTGAATTTTCCAGAACAGGCAAATCCGGAGAGACAGAAAGTCCGTGAGTGCCGCGGGAGGCGGGGGAGGGGAGTGCGGCGTGACCCAGGAGGTAAAGGGGGGGGGCCCTCCTCTGGGGGCCCTTGGAATGTTCTGGAAGCAGAAGGAGGCGGCGCTCGCACAGCACTGTGAATGTGCTCCATGGCCCCGGATGGTGCGCTTTAAGAGGGTTAATTTTGTGTTAGGTGAATTTTACGACAATTTTAGAAAATAAAGGAAGGAAATGCACGGACAGGGGCGTGGGCCTAGAAAACACCTAAAAGGAGGCGCCAGGACTGGTAAGACTGACGGGCTGCCCCGTATCGGGGGAGGGAGGGAGGTTCCCACTTGATACCCTTCACGGGTTTTTCCCCAAACCATCAGCATTTGCTACTGGGCTTTTTGGTTTTGTTGTGTTTTTCATGGCTTCTACCTTGTCAGGTAATAAATACGTTACACCGTGAGAAAATGTAAACACTCCAGGCAGAGCTGAACGAAGCGCCAAAGCCAAGAGGGGCCGCTGGGAAGTATCTGTCTGCATAAAAGACCAAAAATAGTATAGACTTGTTCTGTGCGGGTTTTCACATAGCGATCCTTTAAGTAAATCCTTGCAACCGTGGGTTAATAACTGGGCCCAAGACCCAGCTCCATCCGCATTGCAAGGATCCCCTCCAGTCGCCACACCCCCCGGAACACAGGCCAGGCCCCAGGCTATAGCTGGGGACAAAAACAATTATAAAGAGCGTTTTTGGAAACCTCAATCCTGGGCTTCAACGTATACCCGCTCTTGATTTTCATTCCTTGTTTTGTTTTGTTTTGCTTTGTTTTGTTTTGAATCAGCTTGGCTTCTAGACTCTATAATCTAAAGCGAGTTAGTCAAGTAGAAGAAACTTGACTATATTGGTTTTTTTAAATTATTACTTAGAAAGAAAAAAAAGAAAAAGAAATGGGCTCCCCGTTTAGAGCAGCGAAACCACCACAGAAGTTAGGTGAGTTTCTGCTGAACTCTGCGAGCAGCCACTCGTCAGGGGTAACTGTGCCCGAGCGCTGCCTCCGGAAGCACCGGGCGGGTTTTCCTTCTTCCAAGATAAAACGACAGCGACGTGCTGAATTTGGCAAACAGTGAAAGAAAACGAGTCTAGGTCAAAAAAAAAAAAAAAAAATCCACCTGAGTCTTAGCAATGCATCATCTCGTGTTGGACCACCCTGATGCAGCCAGGCCGTGCGGGGTGACACTTCTCATGTGACCTCGCTCCTTCCAACGCCCCCCTGCAGTCCGGCGGGAAGGCCCAGCAGCCGCGGGGTGCCCGCCGACACCCCTGCAGGGAACTCTCCTCCCCGGGTGGCCCCGTGCCTTCCCCTCCCGGCACCCAAAGAAGCCGACACCAGGGGCCGCGTGGTGAGCTGCTGGCCATGCGCCCCTGCACCTGCCTGGGCACCCCACGGAAGTTAGACGGGGCCCCCGAGACACACCGCGAGCCCGCTCGAAGCCCTTCCTCTGTCCGTGGCCCCCCTGCGGCCCCCGGAGCCGGGCCTGCTCTTCGGAACAGGACGGAAGGGAAGAAGGGAGACCCGTCGCTCTGAGAGCTCCTTCCCTCTCCCGCCCTCCCAGGACCCCGACAGCCCGGGGACCCCACGAGCCAGCCGCGGCCACCCGCCCCTTCCTCCCCATTTGGCGCTCGCCTCGCTTCCCCGCGGCGGCCAGACTTCAAGGAGGCCGAGCCTCCTGCTTCAAAGGCTCCGGGCGCAGATGAATCACACGTCTGACGGCGGAGCAGCCCTAGCGCCCGCGACGTTTGCTCTCAGCTGTTACCGTGGTTCCCCCAAGGGCAGCAAAGGGACGGGCGCCGGCACCTCGAGGCCTCGCCCCACAGCGAGCGTGGGCAGGCCCTCCCCCTGCTCTGACCCCTGGGAGCCGGGCGCGCAGCGGGAGAAGGGGGGCGGGGTGGCCAGATGGACAGACGGACGGACGGGAGCAACAGGGGACAGCGAGCGCTCCTCTGTGCCAAGTGGCTCCTCCCCATCAGGCCACAACGGCCCCTCCGTGTCCGTGACCCAGCCCGACCCCGACATCCGCCGGGCTCCCGCACAGAAGGGGTGTCCGTGAGAGTCCGCCGGGCCGCGGGCACAAACAGCAGCGGCGGGACGGCGGGACGACGGACACCCATCCTCTCTCAGACCCGGGCCAGGAGCCCGGAGACCAAGGTGTGCGCGCGGCTGCCGCGGCGTCCCCCCCGGGTCGTCACGGGACCTTCCCTCCACCGCGTGTCCGGCTCCGGGCCCAGGTCGCCCCTTCTTGTAAGGACAGCAGTCACAGGGCATCAGGACCCACCGTCGTGACCTCATCGTCCCTTGATGTCATCTGTAAAACTCCTCCCTGCGAGTCTCACCGGGACATCCTGAGGTCCTGAGGGTGAGGGAGGACTCCCGTGGACCTCTCTGTGGTGTAGACGTAATTCCCCCTGCCACCCGCACCGTGTTCTCTTTGTGAAAAGCCATTCGGGGACAGCCACGGCCCTGCAGCCGAACAGCCAGAAACACTTAAAACAGTTCGTTTTGAAAGATGGCTCCAATTCTATTTCCATCTTAACCTGCTTCCAGATTTCCCCGGTTTTTGCTTTAGCTTCAAAATATCCAGAAAACTCTGGTTCTTGGTGGCCATTTACGCGGGTCCAAGCACCTCCCTCTGGGTGTCCAAGCGGTACAGGGGACTGGCGGCCCCCGCCACCCCGGGTCATGCAAGCCCACATGCAGGGTTTGCGGACAACTTTACATAAACGGGTTAAGAGTGGGGTGTGGACCGAAAACCTGGGCCACCAAGAGGCACCCCTGCCCCGTGGAGAGGGTGAAGACCCAGGGAACTCGCAGGCCTGGGGCCCCGCATCTCAGCCCTCCCCGTCCTCACCTGTCCGTGAACAGCCCAGCTCAGGGAGGCCAAGCCCTTCAGAGCAGGGAGGAAGGTGACCCGTGACAATGGCCCTGACTCCGTTATTTAAATGCCAGACACAGCGTCTTCCCTGGGGGCTTGAAGAAAGGACCCAGGGAGGTGTCACCGGTGTGCGAGACGCAGTGGCATCAGAGACCCCGAGGCTTCTCTGTCCTGCTCCCCGGGGGGAACCCCTGGTGTCGGTCTGGGCACCTGATCCTGGAGGCCGGCGTCTCCACGCAGCCCGGACGGAGGTGGGATTTTGTAGACCAATCCCACGCAACAGCCGGAGGGTCGCCCGACCCAGAAGCTCGCGTGGAACTACCCCTGTGCTGGCACCCACGGGTCCCCGTTTTCATTTCGGCCGCTGTGGAGACACGGTGCCTACGACCTGGGTCCCGTTAGAAGACATGTCGCTATTTCCAACTTGTCTCTGTTAGAAATGCGGCGGCGGGGACCAGCATGCCTCCCAGGCACGTGTGTATTTTCTTAGAGCAAGTCACAGAACGTGTGTATCTTGAATGTTGACAGTCGACGTGAACCGCCTCCAAGTGGCCACGTGCACCCCGCCCCTGCGCCGGGCCCCCGTCTCCCCGGGCACGGTGCTCCTTACCTGCTCCCGCCTCCAGCCACAGGCTGCAGCAGGCCGAGGGGCCCCGGCTCCCCGTCTCACGCCTGTGCTCACGCCGAGCAGGGCCAGCCGCTCTCGCTAAGGGTCTGGCCTTCCGCTCTTCCGCAAACCGCCCGCTGTATGCCCTGCAGGTGATCTTCTCAACCTTGCGGGTCCCGTGTTCTGGATACAAACCCCCTCCTCTGTCCCGCAGGCTGTGAACGGGTTCTCTCCCCGCGCGGGCTGCATTTGAGGGGGGACGTCAGACCCTGGGCGCCAGGAAGCAGGAAACGCAGTCTCCGGATGCGCGGATGCCGGGGAAAAAGGGGAGGGGCCGCTCGGACCCAAGGGCTCCAATGGCTCCCTCGGCCTTGGCTTTCCAGGCCTTAGTAACCTTGGCCCGAGGAAGCCGGGCCCCTGAGAACAGTGAAGAACGGTCTGCTCCAGGCAGGTCACCTCTCCTGGAGGTGCTGACGGGCACCCCGTCCACAGGGCCCGGGAATGAAGGATCAGCCCACTCGATGGGCCTTCCCGGGGCCCCCACACCTCTGCACCGGGACCCGCCAGGGCCCTTCCCTGCAAAACGCCCACGGCCCTGCACCTGCTGGAATTCAGCGGCCCAGCCCCAGCCAAACCCCCAGGTCTGGCCGGAGACCGCCCTGATGGTAAAATCCAAAGTGAACCCGCACACCTAGCCTGCATCCCGCCACCAACAAAGGCAAGTGTCAAAGGCCGTTTTGCACCGAGCTGGGAAAACCGGGCAGGGCCTGGGTCTCAGATAACGCTGGCCTGTGATAACAGTATGGAGATTATGTGGAGAACAGTCCTCTGCATTCATGCCGCAGTATTTACAGGTAAAAAACGAAGGCTATCTGGGACCACTTACGAGGGCCGGGGGAATGAAACTAAACTAACAGAATGTGTCACTGTGGAGGCTGCATGAAAAATACGAGGGGTTCGCTGTACTGGTCTCATTGTGTGTCTCTCTGACGTTTTCTATAATTAAAAAGCTAAGGAAAAACATGTTAGAAGTCCTGGCGATCCAGAAACGAGACGACGACATGGCCCTTTTCAGTCTCGTGGAAGAAACTGGGGTCAAACCCACGGGAGTCCCGTCCCTCCCCCAGTCCTGCGGGAGGTCCAACACCAGTTCTGACACCAGTTCCAGGAAAACACAGCCGTGTGTGCCTTTTTCCTCAGAGACACTGGCCCTCGTCACACGTGCGTGTCCCGTTCAGTCCTCCATCTGTAAATCCTTTCAAATTCACACAAAAGTTGCAAGATGGATGCAGGAAACTACCCCCCATCCTCTAGACCAGACTCACTAATTTCTTTTATTTTTTTTTTAAGATTTTATTTATTTATTAGAGAGAGAGCACAAGTAGGCAGAGTAACAGGCAGAGGGGGAAGCAGGCTTCCCGCTGAGCAGGGAGCCCGATGTGGGACTCGATCCCAGGACCCTGAGATCATGACCTGAGCTGAAGGCAGAGGCTTCACCCACTGAGCCACCCAGGCACCTCAAGACTCACTAACTTCTCACGTTCGCCCATACGTCTGTCATTCCGTCTCCAAGCACACCGGGCTCTCACTCGGAAGCCCCGGGGAGCAGACCGTGGACACGGCGCCCCGATCCGTTAATGCACAGTATGTACTTCCCACGAGTCAGGACATTCTCCTCCATGACCCCCCTACAACTCACAAACTCAGGAACCCTAACCTTGACAACACTTCGGAAGAATTTACCCCCGTGTCCCCATTTCATCAAACATTCCACCGATGCCCACGTCGGCGCGTTTCTGCGGTAGCCCGGACCCGTGTGAAGTCACCCTCTCCATGGAGTCGCCCCCTCTGTAGTCTCCTCCAAGCTGGACCCGTTCCTCGGCCGTCTTTGCCCTTCATGACCTTGACATTTTCTACTAAAAGCCAACTGTTTCATAAGACGCCCCTCCCGGCGCTGGGCTTGCTGGCTTGCGTCAGGTTTTGTGTCCCTAGTTGGAATGCCACCCAAGTGACACACCCCCTTCTCAGGAGAACGATGCCCACCTGTCCACTGGGGCGGCATGAGCCCCGATCAGCCAGTTAGCGCGACGTCCTATGTCTCCAGTCTCGTCCCTAACTGTCCCCTTGCACAGGAGGGCTCTGCGGGGAAACACGTTGAGCCAGGAAATTTCCTGCTCCCCACCATGCGTGGCCTCTTCCGATTAGATTCAGCATTCGCTGATGGTGCTTGCCCAAATCGACCTCCGCGATCACTACTGTTCCCTGTGACTTTTCCTACTCACTGCTCACTTGTTCCTTGGCGTTTGGCCGGAGGGAGGTGGCCTCTCCTCCCCACCGCTTCTATTTATTTATGGAACGTTGTGGGTCAAATAGTGTGTCCCAAAATTCATATCCACCTAGAACGTCAAATGCGACCTTATCTAGAAATAGTCTTTGCGGACGTAACAAGGGAAGGACCCCGAGACAAAATCATCCCGGATTTTGGGCGCCTGGGTGGCTCAGCGGGTTAAAGTCTCTGCCTTCGGCTCAGGTCATGATCTCAGGGTCCTGGGATCGAGGCCCGCATCGGGCTCCCTGCTCAGCGGGGAGCCTGCTTCCCCCTCTCTCTCTCTGCCTGCCTCTCTGCCTACTTGTGATCTCTTTCTGTGTCATATAAATAAATAAAATCTTTAAAAAAAAAATCATCCCGGATTTAAAATGGGCCTCGACCCAGTGACGGGGGTCCTGACAAGAAGAGGAAGGGCCTCGCGCAGGCACAAGGACAGGCGGCCACGTGGACGTGAAGGAGGGAGCAGGCTGATGCCACCACGACACAGGGGACACCAGGAGCCACGAGGACCCGGAAGAGACAAAAAGGGATTCTCCGGAGGCCCCCGGGAGGTGTGGACCGCTGACACCTTGACGTTCTGTGGCCCTCCTCTATCTTCTGTGTCAAGTCACCTGGCTGGCGGCGCCGTGTCAGGCAGGTCTGCACAACAATCACAGGCATCGGGTTACTTGGTGCCCGTTGCCAGCGTTGAGCCGTTCACGGCGACTGTGCTCCACGTAGGATCCGTGCTCCCCGTGGCCAGGTGCTTAACGTGTCCCCGATCGGACCCCCAGGGCTCCTGCAAGTTGATAACCCGCACATTTGCTACGTTGCCATTATTTCTGAACACTTGCTTTCTAGGCCAAGTGGACGCTCTGGGCTCATCTTGGATTCCTCCCCGTGCTGGCCCCACCATCAGCCCTTCCTCCGAAGTACTCCCAGCTCCTTGAATGGGGGCCCGTATCTAGCGACCAAGAGCAGTGAGAGGGCTCGTGGCTAGTGAGGGGCCAGGACGTAAGTATTACCTGTAGAAAAGCAGATATTTTACAAGTCACGACTTCAAAATCTGCACCTGCACTAGTGTCTGGGTGTGTCTGGGTGGGGTGTCTGTGAATACAGGAAATCATGAGTCATACCGATGTCTCCAATTCCAATCCAGCTCGTGCGGGCTCTCCCTTGCTTCCGTGCACCCCAGACTCGCGTCTCCCTCCTTCACCGTAGGAACCGACAACACTAGCAACACACTTCCTCCTCGCCCAACCCCCCACACGCGTCACACACAACGGTTTCAGAGTTATTAGGCCATGTCGCAACGAAAAACAGACCTGCTAGGAATGCAAGATGTGTTTTCAGGCTTTGTCTTTTTTTTTTTTTCTGATTTATGTATCCATTCTAGAAAGAGAGCAGCGCGCGAGCACCAGGGGCAGGGGGCACGGGAGAAAGAGTCCCAAGCAGACTTCATGCTGAGCGGGGAGCCTGAGGCAGGACTCGATCTCACCACCAGGAGATCACGACCCAAGTCAAAACCCAGAGTCGGACACTCGACAGACTGAGTCGACCAGGTGCCCCGGGCTCTGTCTTTTATTAAAAGATGGCTCAGGTCGCGCTCTCAGGGTCCTGGGATCGAGCCCCGCGTCGGGCTCCTTGCTCAGCGGGGATCCTGCTTCCCCCTCTGCCCTTCCCCTCTGCTTGTGCTCTCTCTCTCTCTCTCTGTCAAATAAACAATCTTTAAAAAAAATAAGTAAAATAAAAATAAAATAAATAAAAGACCTGAGGTAATCCACATCACTTTCTGACTTCTCCTTTCCTTGTTTTTGTTTTGAAAACTAAGCAGAGGGACACCTGGGTGGCTCAGCTGGTTAGGCAGCTGCCTTCAGCTCAGGTCATGACCCCAGGGTCCTGGGATCGAGTCCCGCATCGGGCTCCTGCTTCTCCCTCTGCCTCTGCCTCTGCCACTCTTCCTGCTTGTGTGTGCTCTCTCTCTCTTTCAAAATCTTAAAAAAAAGAAAGAAAAAGAAAACTAGGCAGACAGGACGCCTGGGTGGCTCAGTCCGTTAAATGGGTGTCCCCGGAAGACCCTGCTTCCCCCCCCCCCGGGGGGCC